>WBMW01001084.1:575447-829900 GCA_013396635.1 Penelope pileata | reverse complement strand
AGTTAGAAACTAAGACAGTGATGCATAGTTCTGCTCTAACTATGTCTTGGTACACCGTGAGGTAATGCTGAATCAATCAGAGGTTTTGATGTTGTTGGCACTTTCCTTATAATGTGCTTCCCTGAAAGTCTGAGAGCTACTTAAGTAGACTAAAATCAGAATGATCAGTTCTGAATGCGCAGGGAATGCAAACTGTTCTACCCCAAACTGCAGTGTCCTTGCAGGTGAGTCCTTGGTTCCACGCTTGAGCTGAGTGAACCGTACTGAGCTGTGGCAAACTCTGCTGCATCCCTCCAGCTCTTTCCATCACCTCCAAGGCCTGAATGTCATTTGCAGGCTTCCTGCCCCTGCAGTGACATCTCCTCTCATTCCTTTGCCAACCTGCAAGGAATTCTACTCTCTCAGGTGTGTCAGATGTTGCTCAGGACAATCTCTGTCTTTCCAAGGAACTGCTTTGGCCCAGTCGTGCTAAAGGAAGTGTGTCATACATACTGAGAGCAAGAAAAATCAATTAGAGCCCATCATGTTCTGTCATAATTTCACGTTTGTTATATCACCAATAAAACTGATGCTTTCTTTATCCTGCTTGGAGTTAAAAATGAAGATTTTGGATAGAAGTGATATCAGCTTGTCAGAAAGTATGTGAAGTTTGGTATTTCTCAGCATGCCAATTTTCACAAGGGATCTTTGGGTAGATCAAATGATTCCCTCTTTCTCAAAGAGATTTTGAAAAAATAAAATCACTGTCCTTCAGATCTTTTTCCAAAGTTGCTCCCTATTATTTCTGTCTTCCTAACAAATCTTGATCTCTTTCAAGGTATTCATCTCATTTGTTCTCCCCTAGGATACTGAGACATTCCTTCTCAATTTGATGTGAGGAAGTACCTAAATCACACACTATTGCAAGCCTGCCAAGTCTAATTTAATTTTTGTTCTGTTTAATTTATTAATTCCCAAGATGGAAAACGTAATACAAAGAACAAGCCAGGGCTGCAGTTAAGTAATAGAGAACCGCAACTGAAAGGAAAACAGTATGAGCTATTCTTTTATTGTGATGAGGCAAATCATTTCATCTATTTTCTGGCATGAAAGACGAGAAAGAAAAAGGAGAGTCTAACAAATAACAAAGAGGAGAAAGAGCAGAATGGAGTGAAAATTTTCCAAATGTCAGAGGAAATTAAATAGTGAACTTTAAAGGAAGCAGTGCCCATTTTGCTCAGTGGAGCCTCCCAAAGCTGTCATCTTGGGAAAAATGGAAAGGCTCTGAAATGTGTTTTCAACCTGTTTGTATTAAAGTCTGGATTTCTTAGACCTGTTGGCAGCAGATGTCTTTTCTTAATATTCATTATTCATGTAGCCTTACAATGCATTTCAATTTATAAATGAAGAGGCATACAAACCCTTCTCTGCTGCATTAAATAGATAAAATATATTACTGCTTTGAGCTTGTAATGCCATAGCTATAGCCTGAAAGTTATTTGCCTGCTGCAGCTGATAGACAGATGAGTTGCAAGTAAGTTTTATTTTGGTGGATGTACAGATGAACAGTTCTTCTGTATGTCCTCATATTTTGCCGGAGTTATATACTTTCTTATACTGTTGTTAAATAGTAGGTCTCTGCATCTCAAATGAATCAGTCAGATGGAAACGTTTCATTTTCTCTCAACATCATTTCCTACCTCAAATAATGTGTATGGGCTGAATCCTGTTAGTTACTGGCAGGTTCATTCAGATCATATTAGGCTGGTTCCTGAGGTCCTTCACGTTTGTTCGAGCTAGTTCCCGCTGACTTCTGTGCAAAACCAGCGTGAGCCAGGCCTGCGGTAAAATTGAACTCCCAATCCTGTTTCTCTGAAAGCAGAACAAAGTTTTTGTCATTCATCTCAGTGGGAGTTCAAGCAGGACTAAATTTTAACCTTAGAATTTTACCCATTAACATCGACGGGATTGTAAGGCACAGCAGCTTGTGATAGCCGTTACTAAAAGATGCAGCCCAAACCAGTAAGTCATTCCTCAGCGTGAAGTGCTGCATTTTAAAGGGGCAGACTCCTCCTGCACCTCCGCTGCTGGGACTCACGCTGAGATCCCTACGTGAATACACGTAGCTCAAAGATGAAAGGTTGAAGGATTAAATGCCTAAACCAGTACCAGAGGAATTTTATTTATATACTTACATCTCCATCTCATGACAGTCTGATAATGGATACTAATGGGGGAAAAAAGTATACCCAAACTTTTAAATGTGTTCGGTTCTTGGCAATTTCTGATACCTGTGAGCAAGAGGACACACAGCATCTTTCCAAACTGTGAGTTTTACATAGCGAGCTTTGTGTAAACTTTTTCATGAGACAAGATTCTGAGAGCTGCTGAAGTCATTCTGAGCACTGGACTAGGTCCTGTCTAGTCGTTTCTCCTACAGATTTGCATGGGAGTTTTGTAGCATAAGGAGCAGACATCTTGCACTAGCCCAAAGACTTCACTGAGAATGATAGATTAAAAGAGAGCTGGAGCAAGCTGTGCTATCAGAATAGGCGTGAGCAGTTATTGTGCTGTTTCCTGATGCGTTCATGCCAATACAAGGCTGGGCTGGGTAATTTTCTCTGGTTATGTGTTCCTGCTGCTTATGTGAAATGCATGGCTATATGTTAACTTGGCTTGCTGAATCATGTAGACCCTGACCCTGATAAAAACGTGATTAATCAATTAATTTTCATCCACAGACTGTCTCCTCTTATTGAATGAGTGCCACTATTGATAAGGGAGAGGCATCAGATATGTGGTACGCTGGGCTTTGCTTTTTCTGCCACTTGAGAACAAGCACAAGCACAGAGTTTCCAGCCCATTAGTTGAATTTGCACTGTTCCTTTCTTGCACAAAAGCTAAGCAGAACATATAGCAGTCTTTAACTCTCCCCAGACACAAGATTCTGAATACACATTTGCTAACCTGTTACCTTCCTGACTGAATTTGCACAGTACTTGTCCATCCTTGGTTACACTGCCTGAAACTGCAGAGCAGCTGCGTGTTGTGTTCACGCTGACTGTGGATTCAGTGACTGACTTGCTCTGCCTATGGAAATGAGACTGCTATATAGCGTTACTCCAACTTACTACAGCTGGTTTTATCCAGAGACATAGGGGCAGTTCTTCACGTCTGCTGAATGTTCATGGAGCAGCCCAGTAGGTACAGCCTGGGAGCTGTTTGGTTTCAAACTGGGATGCCAGAGCACAGCCAGAGATATATTCTCTGGTGAAGATTTGGTGAACTGGTGAGCACGCAATAACATTATTTTCACATGTACTACTCTGGGTCCTGTTGGTTTATTCTTGTGAGCAAAATTTCTTGTGTTCAAATGGCTGCAAGATGTGAGTCCTTAAAATGGGATAATTTCCTATGAGAATATGCAGTTTTGTTAAGATTAATGATTACTTAGAAATCTTTCATGGCTCTTCTAGAGATCTCTATTAGGCAAGATTAGACTTGCCTATGATTTCAATGCAGAAAATATGAATGCTGAAGTGTTAATATGGCTCCTGAAACCAGCTGAAAGTAGCAAGAGGGAATGAAATAATAATAAAAGAAAGACTGTAGTTTAACAACTGTTTATTTTAAGCCAATGAAATTAGGAATGTTGAGGCTTTATACTGAGAAAGTTGAAATTATGTTTAAATGGAAGCTAATCGACATAGCTCTGAATCTCTGGGAGCTTGCTAGACCATGCTGCTTTTGAACCCTGGGACTGCTGGGCCTTGCTGCTATAGGATAATACATGGATAAACCTGAGGGCTTGAACTACTAAGTGAATTTTCCAGATAGCAGGCAAGCTTACGTCGGAATTAATCGAAATAATAACATTTCTATGAAAATTTCTCTTGCATTAAAACAGTGCTGATTTTCAGTTTTGATTTTGAGATTGCTGAACAACACCGTTAGCTGAATTCACCATGGTATATGTATATTTTGCTGCTTAGCCACACTGGAATCGAGTAATTTTTAACACATTTTCTTTAAATGGAACGATTGCCTCATTTCAATCAGAGTAATACTTTGTCTACTCAGAATAAGTTATAAGCAACAACTAGAACCTGAACTGCACTGTTGTTGTGCAAGTTCACTTTTCTCAGTTATAAACAGGGGATTGTAAAGTTGGCGGTGTTATTCCATCTGCAGGATGAAGATTTCGATGCAAAGAGTTGCAAGGCTGTTCAGGAGGGTGTGTTACTGTTAGTACATTTTATAATAAAATTCTGCTTGTAATAGCTTTCATGAGCATATTTTTTAAATGCTAATGACATTTTTGTGAATGCACCTTCCAAGTGGTTTTGCAGAGCTATTAGAAATTTTTTGTCGAACTTTTTATCCATTGTTTACAACCAAAACCGGACTTTGGCAGCAAAATTTTCTTCCTATAAAATGGCAGGTTTTCTGCCCTGTTGCAAAAGAATCCATGCAGTTTTTACCAAATCCCATGGTGCAGTCATTGTTTAGAATTATAATGCTCTGTATTTGAGTATGTTGCCCAGCCTTGAGGAGACTATTGAACAGAAATACATCGTTACTGGTTCAGAAAAGAGTGCAGAGTTATCTCTAAGTAGGGAGTCATGTATATCTCCATCTGCTGGTACTCAAGCATGACTGAGATCTGTTGAGCTGGAGTATCATTGGCATATTTGACCCTATATGTTTTTTGCATCTCAAAAAAGAGAGGCCAAGGGTCGATCTGGCAAGGGTACTAGCTTTGTTTTTGTATTCATGGTGATGCAGGGGAAGTTAGAACATAAATAGATACAAGCATGATGTTCCCTTGCTTTGCCATTTTGGATTGCTTGAAGGACATAAAGGATTTCTATTTGTTTTGTTTTAAATGTTTTTAATTAACATTTTATTTCTTTTCTTTTTTTTTTTTTTATGTTGGTTATAAGCTTTCTAGTAGCCTTTAAAAACTTTTCGGTTTTTTGTTATCTACAGACAGTTTCTATAAATGGAAAAGCTGAAGCAACAAAGTAAACTGCTAAACCTCATTCATAACACTGTGGAAAAAAATAATTAGCTTTTGCTTAGAAGACAGAATAAGTAATTAGTTTGTGAAGTCATGATTTTGGAGAACAAATTACCATGGAGAGTGAGTCTGCAACCATTCAGTTCAGGAACACGGAGCTTATATATTGCACCTGTGAAACCTAGGAAATAAATGCGTTGCTTTGGGTATCTCAAAACATGCAGAGAACTCAATGACCCATAGTCGACACAGATATCATCTGTCTGCAGTGAAGTTCTGCTTTCAAAGGCACAACACAAGTCTAGTTAAGAACTTATGCTTGCATCAGATTTGCACAAGGGCACGGGCAGAGTGTAGAGAACTTTATCTGGTGCTCATTGCCGGTGTAGCACAGTCCTTTGCAATGAATCTCTTGATCAGGGTTAGTAGTCTGTGCTGCTATATCAGAGCAAACAAAAATAGTAACTGTCCTCAAGAGAAAAATTAGGAAGTGTCTGAATAACTTATTTCATGTTGAATGAGCATTAAAATGAAGTTCGGCTTTTATAAAGGACCTTGTACAAACGTATCAGCAATAAAATGAATGTGAACTAAAAGGCCATGAGAGCAGAGAACGATTCTAAGATGCCAAATTTTAGCTTGCCCATGCTGTCCTGACCAGATGAGCCAATGTTACGATAAAGCTGAGCCAGGGCGCAGGCTGGGCCGGCTTCATGGAGCTGTGACTGGCTGCTGTTTGTTTAGTCAGAGTGCCTCCTTTTTCACTTGTTTGAAAAACAAGCTTTTCAGCTTAGCTTTTACTTGAAATAAAATCACAGTTTTATTTTAATTATTTTTTAATTTGTATTTTTCACAATCCTTTTACCTGAGGGAGGGAGGAGATATTTCCTTCTACCTTCAAATAGAAAGTTCCCTTGGTAGCTACCTCTCTATTTAGTCTTTAAAAATGATATTGATTTTGTCAGCATGCCAGGTTTCTTGCCAGTTATCACTTCAGATACTGATGTCCCTTGGTAGAGAACAAGCAGTAATGTCAGGAACGAGAAGAGGCAAAGGTAGCAAAAAAGGCATCCTGAAGCGAGGGGTTCCTTTGATAGGACAAGCTAAATACCTAAACCAAAAATCTAATCTCTCTTCTCTTTATTTTTAACAAGTCCCTTGGTAAATAATGGGGAAGCTTAAGAGTGAAATCTCCAAATGTCAGCCTGTCTGAAACGGCATCCTGAACAGTTCTTCAGTTTTTAAAAATAAAATCATCCCTGCAGGGTAAGTAAGAGAAAGCTCTCCATCACCAGTGGTTTACCCTCTAGCAAGTCAAGAACTAACTCGTGTAAAACTAGGTGTGCATTGTACAGGGTGTGTTAATGTAACCCGTTGCGGCAGTGCAGCAATCAGTCAGTGCAGGAGGGGGAATCTCCTCTAACAGGGACTGGGTTCTTTAGCTGTACACCCTCCTCTTCAGATATGCAGGCTTCTCACTTTGCCCTTCATAACGGTGGCTGTGCTGTGGTCACTTTAGAGAGACTGTAAAAAAGGGCTAGGGGAAAAGGCTACATTAGTAGAAGGGTTAAGGATGTTAAAATACTACGTTGGTAGCCCCCATGATGAAGAAAGACAAGAGAAGATATCTTATTCTTTGAAAGCTTTTTCTGTGGCCGTTCTCATAGTATCTCATAGTAGGGATCAATTCTTCTGTAGCATTCACAGACATGCTTTTTAAGTGGCATTGGTCACAAAGCAGCATAAAGGTCCATCCTGGCCCTTTGTCTGCAACAGTTAAATACATGTGGTGCTTTCCTCATTCACTTACATTCAAGAACATTACCTCAGAGCCCTCTGAAACTTTTCCACAGTCACAGACAGTATCGTGTCTTATGCTGACTGTTCTCTTTGCTACAACAAAGGCTAGGAATCCAAAACATTGTATGGATTCAGTACGCTGAAGTTGAACAAGTCCTAGTCTTCACATTGGTGTCCTTTTCATTTATAATAGGCAAGTAGTCCCCAATCTAGTAACACCAAAATACATGCTTAAATATGTTTGTGGATTTTTGTTTGTTTGTTTTAGTTAGTTAGATTGTTTTCCTCTCTCTCCAGCTGGCTTTAGTCAGCCTGCTTTTGTTTTGTAGCTCCGTAAATATATCTCAAGCTGCCCCTGTTGTGCAGAGTCCTCAGTGTGTTTGTGTATGCTTAAACTGTTCCCAGGCACCCTGAATTTTTCATCTTGAATCTTTTATGAGAAACACATGTCAATAAAACTCTATGAAATTAAAATACAGACATATATGCATGCTAATGTAGTATACGTAGTTTTTCCTGAATGTTACTTTTTAGCTTCAGTGTTGTTAGCTGATACCTTGTGCTGGATGTAAAAATGAGCAACTCTGCCATTTACATTGGGAAGCAAAGAAAGAGAATACAAGGGCCGATCCGAAAGCAATGCCTCCTATTTTTATCATGAGGGCCTACAACATCAGAGGCAGATGTTGGTGGGATGGCAGCAGAGCTGAACCTTCCCCCCCATCTCCCGTCCCATGCTGTGGCCGTGTGACAGATGGCAGCAGAGGGGCACTCTGGCCCCATGGCCTCTGACATGGGCGTGCGGATGGAGCAAAGGGCTGGGACTGGATTCCTCCATGGGGAAACAATGGCACCCACTGACATTCATGGATGCTGCTGAACGCTGCTGGAGCCCAACCAGTGGCTGTGAGCACAGGGAGGGGTGGGGGTGCCTTCCAGCAGTGGTGACAGCGGCAGTGGGGCACCTCCACTGGGGCAGATAGTTACGAGCATGGCATGAAGCTCTTGTTCATTGCTGGTGAAAATGCAGAGCTCATGGTGGTGGCTGTGTTGAAAAAGAGTGTTTTGTAGCTGAGAATGTTCTTTATCAAACAGTGTTATTGTGCTCCTTGTATCTGGTGTGATTTGCATGGAAATAAATAGGAGGCATTACTTTCAGAGCGACCTCGGAAAGGCAGATAGATGTTTGAGCATTTATATTGCTAATGATAAAAAACTTAGAATGATTGAACACTTTCTCCCTCCTTGAAGTTCTTTGCATGGATGAGTTTGTTCAGAAGCAGAATGAATCATCTTTCCTAGTGTGATAATTGAAAGGAAAGAAGCAAGCAGTAGAGAAGGTCTGTCCAACCCAGCTCTGCAGAGCTCAGCAGTCACCCAGCTTGGGTGCACTGAGAGAGTAGAGTGTAACTAGGGCCTGACACTTGAGAAGTAACATCGCTGAAACATGAGTGAGTTCCAAGAGGAGGGAACAAAACATGGATGGCGTCTTCCTGCTGAGTACTGGGAGATCCTTCCCATTCATTCCCCATTGGAGCTGTGAGTCTAGTATTCCTCTGCATCATGTTTTAGAACCTTAATAGGAGTTATAAAGGGTGTGTGGTGATCTGCAGCTGCAGAAAATACCACAGTGCGATGATCTGGGTGTCATGGGGAAGCTAAGAGATGTGGGTTTGAATCCCCTTGGGCTATGAGGAAGGATTTGAATTAAGGTCTCTAATTTCTTTTGTGAATAGCCCAGTTGTTAGGCTGTGATAGAAAAAGTGCCAGTGCTGTAATTCCTTTGAGTGTGCAGGTAGGACCCTGAGTTCTGGAGACAGGTGCGCAAATGTGTGACTTTGCACGTCTCAGGGATGCTCTGCTCTCAGCATACAGAGCTTCTCATCCCTTCTTCCTGAGGACAGGGGATATAACCCAGGTGGATCTTGTTTTAGTCTTTGGATTCTAGTTGTGTTGTCAATAAACTAACATCCAGAGATCGACGCATCTATTGTACTGAAGGCTATGGGATTTTTTTGTTGTTGCTGTTTATTTTTCCTTTTCCACAAGTCAGTAGAAAGGCCTTGTAGCAGATGTGGATCACAGACACTACTCTTTTCCAAAAAAAAGAATTGACTAAAGTTTTTGTTGACTCATTAAAGGGACGAAATCTAAAATCAAGAGAATATATGTGGCAGAAGAACTGTTAAAAAGAGTTTGATTTCTGTGAGGCAAAGCAGAAGTTTTAAGTAAGAGAAGATTCTAAGAGGAAACTGAAAGCTGTCAGGATGATTACCCTCTCGCTGGGCTTTGTGCAGGTGACAATTATGCAAAGACATCTGGTAAAAGCATGCACCAGGGACCCTTGTGAGCAAGGAACAGAAGCTTCTGTGCTAGGTGGGTAGGGGATCAACACCAAATGAAATAAACAGCAAAATAATACGACAAATGTGCCTGAAAGTATGATAATTTTTTTTTTCTGTCTGTCAGTTCATATCGGATATGCTCTAGAAATTCTGGTAGAAGTTGGCTGTGTGAAACAGGTAATTAAGGACATTCATAGGCAGCATGGGTTTAACTGCTTTCTCCAGAAAGAGCAAATTGACTGGGATTCAGTGGCCTTGACCTGTAAAGCTGCCTAGGAGGCAGGTCAAACCCAAGTTGTTGATGCTTGTTGAAATGTGGGTGTGCTAACAAGGAAGATGGGAAAATAGTTTCCAAGCTAGACTGAGGAGGGAAGGGACCAGAAATAAGCATTGGTACCAGATAAAAAGGACATGAGGTGCTATGCAAAGAAACGAAAATGGGATCCGTTTACCTATCTTACCCAGCCTTAGCATGGCCAGCTGGCCTCTGCTCCTCCAGAAGGGCAGGGGTCACTGCATGGTCTGGCTTTCATGTCTCTTGGTGCATGCAGGTTGGGAACTTTGTATCTGGCTCCTCTCATCTCAGTGTGTGGGCAAGCAGCAGCTGGAACCAATCCTATGTTTTTTGTCAATGCTGGCTTGTAGGTAGAGTCAGAACCGTATTTCTTGCTCCTATCAATGTCTGCAGTGACCGGAGATGGAAATGAAGTTTCTGCTGTGTGCCATCTTAAGGTGGATTCTGTAACACTGCATGCGTATTTCAATTTTGGGAATTTTATCTAAGGAATCCTTTTACTGAATTGCATTTGCCTCCTTCTGGAACTGTACCTGATCTGTAATATAAAATATTAAACAATCATTCTCACAGGAGGAAAGAAAATGGCAGAGAAGCGACAGAGTTCAAATCAAAACAAGTCACATTTTTATCACTTGCACTGCTTTTATCCAGTCATCTTCTCAGCATTTTGTATCTTGTGGCTTGCATTTCATCTGTTTAGTTTTGTTGTTATTTTTAATAGAAAGCCTGAATGGAGAAAGAAGCTACACCTTTTTTTTTTTGTTTAACCTGGCAACAATGGTTAAACAGTGCAATGGTGTTTAGTGTGTTTTATGTGGTACACATATGACAAGTGAGGACTGTAGTTTGTTTTTTCTGCTCTTTTTTCAGACTAATGTAATACTCTATTCTAAGTCAGGACTATCAGCTCTTATTCTGGAATCACTGGTATCTACAACACGTTTCTTTAGCCATTTCAAAAGCCTAGTATGATACATTTATTATGAAGTGAAAATTAACGTTCAGGACTCTCTTACTCCCAAACGCTGACAGAAATGATGCACCCAGACTGTGCTCTCTGCATCTGAATGGCAGAGAAATTATAGCAAATTGGGAGCCAGAGTTCGTGCTTGAGAATGAGCCATTCTTGACCCAATAATACACAAATTGAATGTTAACGATGAGTTTAATTGTATTATTGTTATTATTCAAGACAGACTAGCAGAAGAAATGGCAGCACAAGCAATACTTTTTAAGATTAGATTCATAAAACATGCAAGTTAGAGATTAAAAACTGAATAGGAGGAACAAATGCGTAGACTCACTATTTATTTTATCAGATAAAAAATAAAGAAACAGCATATTGGGTAGGAGCAGGTGAAGCAACACTGATAGATGAGATCAGGAGTCATTCTACCATGCTCTCTGTGGCCAAGGGAACACTTCGTACGCTTTATTGTGCCAACAAGGGACATTGGTTGTTTTTAGTAAGTCCTCTGAGCCTGTGACTCATGAGATTGCGTTTGTAATAACTTTTCCAAATTACTACCATGATTATTTGGCTTGTTGAACTCAGAGTATATGGCAGTCGTGTTCAAGCAAAAGGGAGCGAGCTGTCTGTTTGTGTTGTACTGTGCAGGAACTCAGACAGATTTAATACACCACGTTGTAAGAGACAGTTATTGAAATGTGAGCTGCTTTATTTGTTGGTCTACTCTGTGATGTCTTTCATTGTGCACACCTTTTGTGGTGATTTTTCGGAAGGGTTTCAATTTAGGGGGTTTTAACTGCATGGCTGCATTCTGTGCTCTTAGAAAGATAAGATTATCTCTTACCATTTAATTCTTTTTTTCACAGTAAATAAATAAAGTAGTAGGTAAAGTCTTGATATGTTTTGTCTTCTGTATAACTAATTAAAGGTATTCATTAGGCTTCATATCACCGTTGTTTTGTAGTTTCACAACAGAGCATCTGTAGGTTCCTCTTCCCCACCCCCTATTGATGCAGTGAAAGCCATTGGTATGTTAGCACGGAAGATTTGAGAGCTTCTGGAGGAAATTTCACTTAAGATTTTGAAAATGCTGTTCCCTAATGATAGATTTATTCTCTTTGGAGTGGTTCTCTTTCATGGTAGTATCTCTCAGGTGACTTCCATAGCCTCTCTTCATCATTTTACATTTTGTGTAAATCTTTAATCATACAATGCTTCAACAAACAATTTACTTGTTTTTCGCATCACTTGCAACGTCCCATCTGCTTTGTTTGCCCTTTGAGTCTTCTGACTTTGGCTTTAAAGTGGAGAGCGGATAGAAACTTCAATTGACGTTTAAATCCCAAGAGTGAAAAACATTTCTGTGATTGACATATATCTTCTGTAGGGAATACACACTGATCATGGAGATCTACCCTGTTCAACAGTATACCAATCAACTCAACGTTCACACCTGCTTTGTCTCTTCCAACAACTCTACTACTTACTGTCCTATTCCATTCTTCTAATAGCATGTTATTCTTCAATGAATTAAACTTTGACTTAACTCTTTCCAGATGTCAGTTCTATCTCATCTCTTCTTCATTTGTGGCATTCACAAGACAGAGAAACTGAGAGATTTTTAACTGCAATTCTTTTTGTTCTGCATCCACTGCAGCATGAGATTGCTCGTCCCTTTGACCTCACAGGAACATTACATTCTTCTAGAGCAGCATTTTGCTGTCTTAGTCTTGTTAGAAAGGAAAAGGTGTTACTGCATCTTTTAAATGAGGAAGTGGCATGTCAGCAGATTTAGTTTAATTCCCTGTTGGTTTGATAGCAGTAGAATGATCCACTCTTGCACTTGCCATCAGCAAATCCACGAAGCTGCTAATTAAGAGAAGATTTACAGGTAGAGGTAATGTCTTTAATTAAACTAAGTATAGCTGGAAAAAAAAAACAACAGATAAGCTCTTGGGCATGTAAGTAGTTCTTCAGGTCTGAAACAGAAGCAGCAAACTTCAAAGCAAAATTCAGGTTGGAAGCAAAGGCTCTGACTTAATTAGGGAATGACCTACAAAATACTTCTTCAAGAGAAGTCTGGAAACTTGGATTCGTAACTTAGTAGATACCAAAAACTACGGACTCACTGGAGATGCTGTTTTGCTGGCCCTTTACCTGCAAGCCCTGTTCCCCTGCCTACCCCCACCTACCATTAAGGTCACTTTGGTCCACAAGGTATAAATTATCTCTAGCTCTATCCCCTGGAAGGCAGCCACCTCTCACCTCTCCTCCCTGATGAGTCGTTTTGGCTCCCCAGGCACACCTTCCTCTTCTCCTGAATAGTCTAATACATATTTAATGAAATTCTGAGTAATTGTTCTCAATGTCTTAATTACAGTTCACTTTTTAATTTTCTTCTTTTGTTTCAGATCTTAGCAAGTACTTGTATGACAAAAGTTGTCTGCTTTTTTCCAAACCTGTTGGTCTAATAAAAAATATCATCTCAATCTATAAAATCAAGTGTTGACTGTATTTTTAGATCATATATCTATAAAGACTTCCCAATCTTACTCTCCTCCACTCCCTATAGCAGATATATAAGAGAGATATGCGGTTATTTTAATTTTTTTTTTTTTTTTAGAATTAATTGCATTTCTTTGTGCTCCTTTTTATTTGGTATTTTGGTGGTGCTCAGTCACAAACGTTGCGATGATCATTGAATTTTCCTCTGCTTTAGCAGCTACTGGATGAAACTGTTGTATAGCATCTTTCAAAAATATGAATCAAAACACATTTCAAGGGTAGAATAGATGTTTCAGTTTTATGATATTACTGCATAAATCTGTATACCTGTAAATTATGTACTACAAATTGAGGACTTCTTATTTGTGATATTCAGCTTTTCTGTCACGAAGTGATGGAACAAGAATCATAACATATTCATTATGAGGAGACATCTGACAGACTTGTGCATCTACAAGTAGCTTTGAAAACTCTGAAATATTATTTCTCATTTTATTGCATAAGCTGTTCTGATATGAAGCTCATATCAGGGTGTATCAGAACACAGAGCTCCTGATTTGTGTAACTGAGCATAGTAAAAGCCGATATTACAGAAGTGCATATAGCAGAGGAAAACCCATGTCTGCATTGTCTCCTGTGGAAGAGTATGTTGATTTGAAATTACGTGAGTCAAATTAAAGTCTTATTTCTATTTGCAACATGATAGAATGTGCCTATCATGTTATGAACATGAAATTTTTCCAGATTAAAAAACAAGAAGACCTCATAAGGGTTGTAAGAAACATAAGGCATTTTATTTTAATGTTATTGTTTTGTTTTGTTTTTTAATACCTGAAAATCTCTATTTAAAGATAAGTAAAACAGTTTTCCTAAACTGTTTACCAGCAGTAGCTGGAAAATAATACTATGGGTTTAGAGTGTGATTTTTTTGGCAGTATTATTAACTAACTCGCAAAGAACAGCTCCATTAACCTGTTTAGAATGAGGCTCTAATACATTCATCCCAAGTACAGTTGGTTCCATTTTTCAGTATCAGTCATATAAATGATCCAATAGCTACACTTAGTGTGAGAAAATTTACCGTCAAATCATGAGATATTATGTATCAGGCTACAATTTATTCTTGTAAAAGAACCTGATGTTTTCTCAGATTACTTAGTTCTGGCTCATGCCTCCTCTATCAAAATCATTGTTGCATAGTCTAAGTGAATCAACTGAACTTAATGCCATTTTGGGAACCAGGTGTGTGGAATAGTCCTGCTAGCAGGCAGAGGGAGCGGAAGGTCCCTCCTTGCTTTTTCTCACAACTAAGCTTTGATATGCAATAACAACAGTAGCAATACTGCTAACAACACTACGGAAAAAAGAGTATTGCCAAATGCTTGGAACATCGGTATTTATACTTAAGTTCTTACTGCTTTTAGGCAGATTAGATGTTAAAATAAGATTGAAAATAAATAATTTGGCACAATCTTTAAAACTTCAATTAAATTACTACCTGTATCATGCTAAAAAATAGAAAAAGCAGAACAGTGTGCATAAATGTACATTGTAAAGAAATGTACACTGCAAAGAAGCAAACTTGCTTGTCCACATCAGAGCAAGGTTTTCAGTGTAGATTATTTGTACAATGAAAAAATGTTCAGCAGCAGCGCCTACAAATGTTAAAAAGAAAAAAAAATCTTAAATAAATAATGACTTTTTTAAAAAAAAAATAGAGCTGGATGATCTTTAAAACTTCTGATACAACATATATAAAGTCCAGCCGTCTGCCTCTCTCTCTTCTCCCTCAAGCTCCCTGAAAGGTACTTTCTGACACAACATTCTTACCAAGGTAAAAAATTCTGTTAATAATGAATGTCTCATTACTTTCAAATACCTAGAGGAATATTTCTCTGTAATTCTTTGTCAAAAGTAATAACTGTCTAGGAATCAGAAGCTAAGAAGAAAATAGCTTGTGGTGCTGTGAACGTTTTGATGCTTGCTTGATTCTCTAATCATGATTCAGTGCCTAAGGTCCAGCATAAAAACACGTTCTTTGGCTGATTCCTAAAAGGAGAAAATCAATTGGTTTAAGGTTTATATGAAATTCATTTGCTTAACCAAAACCTAAACACAATGATAATTTAGACAGAGCTATTTAGCTTGCAGGGATTTTCTAGAAAGTTGTGTCCTAGGATTATTACGAGGTATAGGAAATACAAAACAGAGAGCGTTTTGTACGCTAGTGTTAATGTGTAGCTTATTCCTTTGAAAGAGAGCATAAATAAATTCTAAAACACCACTTCAAATTTAATATATTGGTAATGAGCCAAAGGTCTTTTTGAAATCAGTGTGTAGCATTCTGTACTTGTATTTATTGCTTTGCAAAGGCATTAGGATGTCAGTTTAGGGCTGTTGGTTGGGTGTTGGATGAGCTGTAATCTTTTTTTCTTCTCTTGTGACCCAAAATTTTCCATCAAGCTGAGCAGCTGAGTTGAGCTGTTCTTTGATTCATGTTTCTTGTCAATAAAATGACCAGGATAACTATCTCACAGATTTGGGAGGCTTAACTTCTATTTTCCATAAAATAAAATTAACCACTGGACATTCTTAGAGAAATTCAACATGTCATTTGTGTGCATTTCTGCATGTACTTGCTGTGCTGTATTGCTTGGGAAGTTCAACCCCTTGACATACTGACTTCCATAGAATTTGGGACTTTTATTTGCATGCATCATCTAAACACATGTTAAAATGGTGAAAATTTCTCAGGTACTACAGAAACTGGCATGTTGTCAGATGGGGCTAATGATAAGCTGTGGTGTGTGCCAAACAGGGACAGGCCACCAGCATTGCCCTCCCATCGACGACAGCCCATAGGAAGGCTTCTCAGCACTTCTGCAGCTGTCCTTGTCCATCCACATGTATGCATGGGCATTTTGTTGGCACCCTTTCTCTCCATACACTCATGTGTACCTGCTGAGTTCTGTGGGATGAAAAGGTTAGGGGAATACTGACTGCAGTATTATGACTCCGTTCTGAAGCAGCTTTGTGCTGTCCCGTCACACTACCTTGTATATGTTTATTTGTTAAGAGGAAATACGAGACAAGGGCTTGAGAACACGTTTTGCTTGAGAATATTTAATAAAACGCTTTCTCTTTTGTATTATTTATGTAGTTGATGAGGTATGTTTTTTTCCTGCTATGAAAAAAAAATGAAATTTTGGGGCTTTATCATTGCTTACCCCCAAAATCAAGCTTTTCAGTCCCACCTTTTTCTATATTTCTATATTGGTTGCCCATTTTTAAATGTTTGACAGAGGCTTAGAAGTATGNTGCAATTCTGTGATTCTGTGATTTTTAAATATTTGACCGAGGCTTAGAAGTATCAGAGTGTTAACTTCCAAATACAGGTTTCTGTGTGGAGGAGAAAGACCCTATTAATATCTGCACTTATTAACCCGAAAGCTTATTAGTTTTCTTCTTATTAAGCATCAGAAACTTCATATGGAGATTTGGAAATTGGGTTTTGTAACTTATTCTTCTCACAAATCTACATTTTTACCTCTTGTAACAAGAAAAGTAACCTTTTTCAAGACTGGAAAACATTGTCAATGATCTGCAGATCAAGTAGGCAGGAAATTATTTGAACTAATGATGAAAACCTTTTTTTTTTTTTTGGTCTGTATCTGAGTACTGTCATGCTTAAAGTAATTAAAATTCAGCCAGTTTTGAAATCGGAAGGCTGGTTGTGATATTGGTTGGGATATCTTTGTGTTAGTAGGCTAAGTAAACAACTGGAGAACAGAAGTCATCAACAGCCCTAGGAAATCTAACTGAAGTTCAGAGGTAAATTTTTGGGTATCATTTAATATTAATGGGAAATATACTGCAGCAAATTTAATCAAAAGGTCATTCCCAGCAGAGAGATAAATAGAAAAACCAATCCAGATTTAGCCCTGCTTATCCTGAATTATGAAAATCGTTGTTTATATAGCATGTGGTCTAGAATGTTTGGAATTCCAACAACTCCTCTGTCCTTTTTTGAACAACCATCTATTTATGAAGTTTGAAGAACTATTCTCAAGTTAATGATATCCATTGTATCAGCTTAATCTGAGCTTAGTTTTCTTCTGTTGCAGCCTGCTGCCTCTAGCCAGGAGCCTCTCTTCGCAGGCAGAGTTGTTCTTGTCAGTCACCACAATGTGAGTATTCTTTTTTGAGCCTCAGGGTTTTCAGAAATGTTTCTTTTGGAGGCTTATAAGAACATCTCAGTTAATGCATAACATTGCCCATTTTCCTTCACTTGTGAGAAAAAATAATTTTCAGGTTTTTTAATTCAATAAATACCAAATTTTTCAAAAGACTCCAATTAAATGCTTCTCAGCCCACAAATTGTTTGATCCCATTCTGCCCTAGTTTTGATGAGTTGTATACTGCAGAAAAGAGATGTACAACGCTTCCAGAAAGATGAGAATGCATTACATTTGTGTAGGCCAGATAAAATTATCACACAATGCATACGGTAGCCAAGAACCCAAAGCAGGTGGATACATTTGAGATGGAGAAGAAATTGCGTTTATTCAAGGATACTTGAAAGCTTATTGTTGGATTTGTTTTGAACGTTAAGGTATAAACAATTAATGGTGGGTTTAGGTTGAAGCATAAGCTAAGTATTAAACTACATCTTGCAGTTCCCAATAAAACTACTTACCCAGTCATTCTGTGGTGTCTCACTCAAACGTCACCATATGAAATAAAGCACAGCTTGCACCTTCTGAATGATGAGAATAATTCAGAGAACAGGGATATTGTCTCTCTGGGCTTTGTACAACATTGGCATGCTGAGCTACCCTAAGAAATCATACAGGCAGAGTAAGAGTAAGAGCCTGACAATTCTCTATGTGTGTTGGAGGAGGTTTGAGAGTATGGTTTTCTGGATTTTTTTTACCAGTTTTTGTCCTGCTTTTCCTTTCTTTTCAGCACGCTCATTACTTTTTTTACCTGAAGTTTCTTACATTCATTGTTACAGTGACATTGAGATAGATACTTGACTTTTTTTTTTTTTTTTAACACTGTGTATATGTACATGTAAATAGACTGTAACTTATCTGGCTACGTTTGGTCTCTATGTACTTAGCATCATAAAATGTTTCTAATTAGTTGTTTTTTTTTCCCCCTCCATTGGATTATGAGACTAGCACTCCTGAGAAGCTAATTACACCAATGTAGTTTCATAGTTTTCTGTTAGAATGGGCTACAAAAGTAGACCTACAGCTCAGAGACATGATGAAATCTTCTCATCTCAGATGTCACTTCAACCAAGTCATTCCCCAGTCTGAAACAGTAATTTTTCTGTCTTCCTTTTAGGAAACATTCTGTTTTAGTCTGTAAGAAGAGTTTGTTGCACTGATTAATTATTGGGAGGGCATACAAACATTTTTAGAATGTGAGAAAGTATATTTTTTCCCATAGAGAATAATGCATACTTCAGCAAAGGTGAATGTCTGGCAGTTCAGATATTCTGTAAGAAATATTTTATCTGCATTGCTCCTCTGGCAGAGTGAAAAATGTTTAATATAAGTTTTTGAAGGTGTAAGAACAGTTTGGAAATCACCTTCCTGTGAATATGTGTTTGAAGAGAGCATTTAATAAAAGTGAAAAACTTGATTTCTTCTGAAAGCTTTTCTACATTTTCTTACCAGTGCAAATGAAACTTTAAAGCTGTAATTTATCTTTTACAATTGGACATCTGTAACCAGTCAGTCTGAGGGAAAAGAGATACCTGAAGCCACTTTTTACGGATTCTTTCTAAGTTACTGCTGAACTTGTGCTTGGGCTGTGCATTATTTTCCTTGATACCATCTTTTGCAGGCAAAGGAGCTTTTCGTTCTTAGCACTTATGATTTCACCTTATTGTTTCTAAGTAGATACTACAGTAATCAGAGGCAGCTTGTTGAAATTGGTCTTGGTTAATAATCTCAGTGTGTGCTTGAATATTTCATTTTGTACTGGTTTATGATGACTTTATTCAATTTCAATAATTTGGGGGTTGTTTTAATGGCTCTTATAATTAAATGTAGTTCCTAACAGAGGATAGAGAAAGGAGCCTTTGTTTGTACTTTGTTATATACACATACACGTTAGTAATTCACAATGAAATGACAATCCAACATTTTTTTTAGTGAAGAACAAGCTATAGCAAGATGCATTTTATGCATTAAACTCTTACGTTTACAATGCTCAAAGTTATGGAAATTGTCACTGTTAATCTACTGTTATTTTAAGAGTATGAGCCTATAGTTGGCTAAACGAAATCATCAAATTAATTCTTTGTCTACTTACTGCTTGAAATTGTTCTCTGATCACATCTTAACATTGATAAGCTTAATCTTCTACAGCTAATACTGGATTAATTTGCTGTGTTTATTTACATTAATCTACTTTAATTTTCATATTATGCACGTGTTTTTCCACACCTTGCAAATGCGTTTCCACATTGCCAAGTGATTCTTGCTCCATGACTGAATGTAAAGATGAAGCACAATTAAAAGAAATAAACTCAATCCCATCTTTTTCAGAGATCACCTCATCTTTCATTATAAAATGCTCTGCTGTCTCATTCATGCTATCAAAAACATTGAACAATGTCACACCTGTGAAACTACTAAGGCACTGATTTCATCTATTTAGAGGTACCTGAGCTATTAGTTTGTTTCTAACCCCATAAGCTTATCCCATATTTGCAAATATAGGGTATTGTGTCATGTCATCAAATGGTAATTGAACATGTAATAAATTATATTTAATGCAGTGGCTTAGTTGTAATCAGTAAGAGTTATGTCATCATATTCACTGGATCTAGAATTTGTTCTTGAAGAAAACGTTAAGGCAAAATACGTGCTTTGAACTTCTGTGGGTTTGTTTCATAAAGCAGTCTTTCATCAGTGTTTTCCTTCCTGAACATGCATAAATCAGGAAATCCAAAATCATTTTTTCTGATACTATCACATCAAATTGTAAAGCGATTATGCCTTTCACAAGTTTTCTCGCATTTCACTGTACTCGTGGTTTCTCAAAACTTTTGCATGTGTCGTTACAGAAGGCACCTGGAATGCCATTATCATTTTGCATCTGCCTATGTCTGTATCAGGAAAACTGAGTCCTGCAGTTGTCACAGGTGTGCATTAGAGATAGCATTGATAGAAATTATAGTGTAGGCAGGTCTTGAGTCTGAAAACATCTGAAAGCAGTGCTAATGGAATCACAAGTCATTTCACTGGGTAGAAAATCCTACATCTTATTTCTAACACTTTTTAAATGCTCACAGTTGTGGTTGTCTTTACTGGAAACATCCTGCTAATGTGGCTGTTTAGTGAGGTTGGATGCAGTTGTCTGCTTCTGATCTTACATTAGCTCCAAATATGTTGCGTAGTGAGAAGTTTGTGATTTGCAGATACAAAAACAATTTGTACAGTTATTATTTTGCTCAATAAATCAGAATTGCCTTTAACATAGATGCTTTTTTCATATGTCTCAAAAAAGGGATGATGGTGAATAAAGGTGTAATTGGTCACAATGAGTGAGAGTTCACTTATCTGGTAGATGTGTGGAGTAAGAGTGAGATACAGATGATATTAAATCATCTAAAATTTAGTAGGCAATCCAGACTTTTCACCAGTCCAGTTACTATGGGATATATTTATTAACAAAAGAGCAGGTTAGCTGTTGGGATTTCCAATCAAGAGAAAAGCAAGAGGAGCTTTGGTGTTTATTTTCTCTCAGATCAGTATGGGAATTCAAGATAACCAAAGCTCAATAGTAAATGCAGCACTTTTTATTAAAAAAAAAATAATCCAAAATGCTCTACTTAAATGTCTTTCTGCTGGGTATTATGTTTTAATCGCTCTAAATTGCATCATAATTGCATTTTGAAATAACATTTACTACTTTACGTAGTTAAATAACATAAAGGTACGTGTTGGCATTCACAAAGACAGAGGATGAAGAACTTGTCCATAGACTTGTCAGACACGTGCGTTCAGCAGGACTGCTGTGCATCTGACCCCGTGCTCGTGTTCCCTTGCCATTGCACTTCTGTGCCACGAGGTTACAGGGCAGTTCTGTACCTTCCCTCTTTCCCAGTGACCTCTGCCTCAGGTGTGGTTAGTGAACCTCAGGTGTGGTTAGTGAACCTCCTGTGTGCTACGGGCAGCAGGGTTAGGGACCTTCAAAAGAAGTTTGTTAATGTCATATAAAGATAAAGGTAAAAACAGGGAAAATAGCTGCCCTTTCTCCCAGTGAAGCTACAGTGAGGCTTCATGAAGTTGAGGGCTGAAGCTGGGAACCTGTGATCCCAAAAGACCTTTCAAAGGGTGACCCCTGCAGTCCTGGGGTGCTTTCCCCTGGGTATGGAACAGCTGCTGCTTATGTGGTATTTCAATTAGGACTACTTCTGCAACCCAAGGAAATATGGTTCTATTAAAATTAGTGGTAAAGTTCCCATATATCTAAATCAAGACAGGATTTTATCCATTTTGTTTAAAGAAAATTAGCTTAAATTACTAGCACCTTTAGTTTTACATTATGTTGCACAACTGACAGTTACTGGTAATTAATCCATGGGTGGTTTTCTAGATCAAATATTCTGTGAAATGCTTTTTTATGCAGAGGTGGTTGAAGCAGGTCAAATTGCTTCACTTAGTCTTGTTTTCTTCATGTATTTCCGTGACGAGTATGTATTGACAGACTTAATTACGATTGCTTCAAAAGCTAGAGGCTACTTATTTTGCCAAAGACTTTCCATATAAACATGACATTAATAATGTGTATTTTAATTAAGTTGCAGATAGCTTTTTAGCAGGCTATTTGCTGAAACTTGACAAGAAGAAAACAATAATAGTTGAGCTGACAGAAACAGACTTTGTGAAAAGAATGAAGTGTTTACCACTGTGTTTTATTTAATGCAAATAACAACACATGAAGAGTGTTTCAGGCTTTGATAATAGCAATGTGTCAGTGAAGCACGTGGATTAAATCTTCCAAGAAGAGAACGTACAACCTTGGTTCTCAAATCTTTTGGGCTGCCAATGATAATGAGTGGCAGATCTCAGCGCCCTCCTGGAAAGGATTTCTTTTTATGTCTGAAGTGGCTCTTCAGTCCTTCTTAAAAGGTGGCTACTGACTGTCCTATCTTCTTGTGCAGCATTGTGCAGGCATAGTAATCTTGATGTAATAAAGAATTCATTTCCTAATTACACCCAGCTTGTGATTACTCATAGTACTCACATGAGCTTTGTGTCAGTACCAGCTAGACACTGCCCTACCTGCCACGAAAGGATGGCTCTGCTGGTTGCAGCGAGATGTTTATTTTCTCCAGAGCAAAGCACAGGATGTTTGTAATGCTGTAGATCACTCTGCTCTCTTTGTGACAGAATGTGTTTCTGAGTTTTGGCCTTCCAAGTGAGTTCTAAGTTGATTATCTGTGTTGAAAACGTTTTGAGGAGACATATGGACCTTTCTGATCTAAAAATCTATCGCAAGATTGCCAGTTTGCAGTTCATCTCCCCAGGGACAGGCAGTAGTTAAAGCACACATTGTGAAGGCTTAATGAATGGTTCCAGAACTAATCGCTCTTCATTTTAGATGGAGGAAAAATCCTACCTGTGCACCTTTGTTACTTTGTGCTATCCTTCAGGCTCTGGATTGGTGTCCTGCCAGTCTGAAGCTTCTACACTTAAGTGTTTCTCCTTCAAATCATGACCTACTCAGTCTAATCAGGTTCCTTGAGCTTAGTTACTTTCAGTTGAAAAAATAACACAAAATAAAAAAAAAAAAATCCTCTGTATTTAGAAATCACTGCATTTAAATCTTTAAAGCCCTTTCTCTCTGCTTTAGGATTTGGACCTTACAAAATATGCAATGCTGTGGGAGTCTACATGTTGCCTTTCTTATTTGAGGTGATTGCAAAGGTGATGTGGATTTTTTGTTGTTGTTTTGTTGTTATTGTTTTTTTTTTTGTTGGTTTTTCCCTCTTTCTTTATGGGAGATAAAGCTATATATTGGGAAAAAAGGAGGGGAGTGATATTTGTACTTCCTGATGACTTGAAAAGCTGTTAAGAAGGAACAGTCAGACTTGGATGTCTGTGTTTTTTAACATGACAGTCTGTTAAAGACAGACTTAAAGAATCATTTATGTAATAAAGTACAAGTTTTTAATTAAATGCATGCAAAGATTCACGTGTTCATTAAGCTTCTTCCCTCTTTCAGTAATAGTTAAATGTAACTCTATGTGTTACAGAAGTTTAACGAAAAAAATAGGCCAAAGACATTAGTTAAAGAAAGATGCTTTTTTTTTTTTTTTCCCCCCTCCCCTCCCCCCTGTTTGGTGGTGGGGTAATTAACATAATGATTGATAATGGCTGTATTTTTGTCCTTTGCTCTGGTGAAATCAATAATGCTTTATAGCCGAATAACAGATCTTCTCAAAGACTGTAGTATGGAAGGTCTAACTAATAAAATACAGAAGCTAAACTTCTAATTTTTTTAAAAGAAAATGAAATATAAAGGGTAATTTGTTTCCATCAGAAGATAATATTATCTATCCTTCAAGGCTGAGTGGGTATAATTGCCCATCATGTAAATCTCTTGACAAATAGTGCCCTTAGGCAGTGTGACACTAATAATTGTTCAATTACAGACTTTTAAGTTTTCAAATGGCCAGAGTCATTATTATACACCTCGTTAATAGAAATAAAGGCATGGCTTAAACACATAGGAAAAATATTATTCTTGAGAAGATGAGATCATCTTTACAATTAATGTCTTTGTAATTACCTGTAATTTTTTTTAATAATCATGATTGAATCCCGTTAATAATTGCACTCTGTTTACTGAAAGAGAAGTAATTATTTATTAGGACATTCAATTTTCAAATAATATATTTGCAATCTATTTACCGCTTTGAAAAATTGTGCTAATTCTACCTGTATAGCTTCAGTGTATTTTAAATGCTTCAAGCAGACCAAATTTATTCTAAGAGTCAACATAATCATCAAATGGCTCCGTATTACACTACTGATCTTCTGGACTTCATTTCAACATTCTCAGTTCTGCAATTTAAAGTTACTGAAATTCGGCTGAAATTGATGATCCAATAACTCCTACAGGTTAGGACAATTCTTGGAAGATGAATTACTGAAGATGAAATGGAAAATGACAACTATTCCTTACAATGTTGTTTCTCTGTTTTTCTTCTCATACAATATAAGGGATTGAGATGCAGCTTAAAGAACTCTTTTGCTCTGACAGATTCTGCTTGTAGAAGCCAAGAGGCTCTGTGCTATCCAAGCTGCCCAACATAGACATATATTCTCTGAAAGATTCCACTCCTTGCCAGTCAGCATCAATGTCCTTCATCCTATTTCACTATATTATTATTAATTATAAGGTGTTATTTTGTTTAGATCACCGTAAATACCTACTGTCAAATAAAAAAAATGCCCTACCCCTACAGCTTTTAGTTTGATGATTTGATCTGCAAGTACGTACTGCTGGTCCTACTGCTTGCCTTTTGTGTTTTTCCGTTTAGTTCAGTAGCAATTCCAAGACAAAATAGGTTTTTACAGGAAT
Organism: Penelope pileata; assembly: GCA_013396635.1. Classification (NCBI taxonomy): domain Eukaryota; kingdom Metazoa; phylum Chordata; class Aves; order Galliformes; family Cracidae; genus Penelope; species Penelope pileata. The sequence goes on along the minus strand of WBMW01001084.1, from coordinate 805,370 downwards.
GTACTGGAGTTGCAGTGGGTTTTTTGACATTGTCACTTCTTACCTAGGTCAATCTGAGAGAAGATCAAAGAATTGTCTTAAAACTGTTTGTTGGCAACGTAATAAAAAACAAATTATGGCTGATTTCTGAATGATCTGACATGGGCAATTGGGAACGGAATCAGTTAAACTCTGTCTTACTGTTAAAACTAAATTGTCATTGTGAAGATGACTGTATTTTTGTATTGCATTTTTATATACTTCTGTGTTTAACATGTCGACGCATTTCAACTTGCTTCAACTCTTCCTTGTTTAGGTATATTTTAGAAGATTTGGAGCACATTGCAGGGAATCTCCCTGATTCCTATTAAAGGTTCAGCGTAGGAACATCAGAGTACAGATTACAGTCTTCAGCCTAGGTCAATACCCATGGAGGATTTACAACAATACACAAAAGAAAGAAGGATGTTGGTCAGATTATACCTACACATGCATATACTTGAGTTTCATTTATAAATTCTCCATTTTATTCTTTCTTGCCACTGTCACTCAAAATTTGACACATGGTTTGAGTTTTGAGTGATCCTTCATGGAGTCAGGAGTTGGACTTGATGATCCTTGTGGGACCCTTTCAGATAAGATATCCTATTGTGTTTAATCAAGCATAGGAACTACACTAGAGTTTGTGAAATGTTTACTTTGAAAGCTAGACACCCATGTTGTTTGATTCTCTTTGGATCTCACAGAAAATTCAAAATGTAGACTTGATTTGTTACAAGACTTTGTAAAGCTGAGTTGTGTATGGACCTGGATGAAACTGTGATTATTTCTATTTGTTTATTTATTCTATATTAAGTTGGATAAAATTAGAGGCTGATATGGGGAAGTTTGTTCCTGTAGCTGGAAACTGAAATAAAATGCTGGCATAAAACCTTTGAAAAACAATACAGTAACATACTAGTTAGGTTGCAGACTTGGTGGCTATAGCTGTGCTAGTGATTAGGTAGCTTAAGGAGAATTCCTTTTATCCAGACTCAGAGTGCATTAGAAATAAAATAAGAAAATTGAGTGATAAATAACAAGTAAGGCTATGCTTATATTCCTTAAAGCCCTGGTCTAGAGGGATTCCAAAAGAGAATGACTATAAGACAATCTGGCTAGCATTAGTAACAGGATCTTGTTCCTGCTTTTGAAAACAAGCACTCATACAGCAGGCTAAGGGTTAAAAATGAGTCTGCTCACAGAAGGAAATGCTGCTGGGAACTAACTGTGTATGTTGTTCGAGCTTGTTTAAAAAGATTTGAGTTCTACTTTAAAACAGGGTGATTTTTCTGTGTAATTTACAGATCTTTTCAAAATCAATAGAGCTGTCTCAGTTTCATCTAACTTTCAAATTTTTGCATTTTTGACATATTTTCACAATTATATCCTAACTCTTTTGTAATAATTTGCATTGATTGCATGCACTTGACCAGAGTCAAAGCAATAACATGCAGACTTCAATGCTGCTGCAGTCAGCACAGGCAGTAGTCATACCTTCACCTGGTCTTTTTGCCATTAAGACAAATTTTGCTTTTGAAATGAGAATTTTCTGAGCTGTCTTGAACTTTGAGAACTCCTTAAAATTGGAAAGAGGCTGAGGAGCTCTGCGTGAGCAAAATTAGCTGAAATGCCTGAAAAGGTGTTACATGGATGTGTGTTTATTTCAGAACACCTTGCAAAAGCATTTGTACAAATATGCTTGCTTGTTTTACTTTTGAAAGTAGCACTCAGTTCAGGTTTTCTCATATGTAGGATGTATTTAGAGAGAAAGTAGCTTTTGTTTTTGCACTTTGGACATGATGCAGGTTCTATCGCCAGCTGTTTGGCTATTGGCGGAGGCAATACCTCGTCCAGAGTCTTTGAATGTGACTCTGTCTCAGCAGAGCTCAGGGATGAGGACCATGGCCAGCCTTTCTGCAGGATCGCAGGAAAGTGGAGAGAGCATGCTTTCTAGCTGTTCCTAGACTCTTACCCATCAGTGTCTTCACCTCAGATCTGTCTGGAAATTTGGGCGCACCTATGCCCCGCGGCAACAACAAAAGCATCGTTTGTTAAATGCAAAAGAGTACTCTTGCGTTCATGTGTTACCTGTCTCAAATTTCTCACTGGTGCTACATCAGTTTTAGATCTCCTGCATTTAAAATATTGACCTAAATCGTAGCCATTTCTATTCCTTTCAAGCCCAATTGATATTTACAATAACTTTCATGTAAATACTTGGTTATGAACATGACTACATTTCAGAGGAGGGTTTGGTTACTCTTTTTTTTTTTTTCTTTCCCATGTACAACAAGATGAAGGTCAGTAACTGTGAGTGCATGTGGAGCACAGCTGCTCTGTGGCACAGCTCACGCGTTGGAGTCTTTTTTTCTTTGCAACTCCTGGAGGGAGTTGTAGTGATGACGGTATAGCTGACTTTTGGTTTTTTTCCTGGTAAAATCTGCAGTGAACTGAAACTGCCTGATTAGTTGAATGCATTGTCTTTGACATATATTTTGTTATGAGAAATGTGTACATCTGTGTGCATCTGCTGTGTCTGAGAATCACTACAGCATGGCACTCAAGTTCCTCAGGAGATCTGAGCCTTGATGCCCACATAGAAAATGTTGCCACTACAAAAGACATGTTGTCCTTTCATGCCACCTGATCCTTCTTGCCAGTCACTTGTGCCTTGAGGATGTTTTTGTACATAGTAGTGTTGGAACTGACTTCACAGTACCTTCCCCTAGAAAACAATTTTTACATTACAAGAATAAGTGTGCCAGGTGAGGTTTTTTTAGGGCAGAATGAGGTATGAGAATTGAGTTTAAAATGGTGCATTCTGATGTTAAAAGGCTACTGGGGTAACTACGCAGTTATGTTTTTAAAACTGGGAAATTGTTGAAATTGTGAAGAAAGAACAGGAGTGAAATGTTAGCCGCTTAGTCCATAATCAGCACAGATTAAAAAGAACAAAAGGAGGTAAATACAGCTGTTCCATAAAATGCTGACTTGAAAAACCAATGGGAAGCGTTAGTACAGCTGGTTAAAAAGTTGCGAGAACATTAAAAGGAACCAAGCATGTTTACACAGACTGAGAAATGTATGGATGGCATTGAAAAGTAGTATCATATGGCATCTAGCTGTTCCTTTAGCTAGATTTCACAGGCTACCAATATGCCTGCAAATATTGCAGTTCTGTATTTGTAACTGAAACTATTGGTTCAGAAAATTCCCTAAAGTGCTATTTACTTCAATTTTAAATAAGTTACTAATAATGGTCAGAATCTGAAATCATGTGTTCTGATGTATATATCCTGTATTAATTACCAACTTTTAAAATCACTTAAAAATCTGACTGTACGATGCTGCGCACTGGTCCTCGGGCCTTGCCTGAAGGCAGGTTTGCAGGACACCCAAAGTAAGTGGTTGTAATCAAAAGCATGCTTGTTTTGAAAATAGAGAAGCACTGCTGGGTCATCACATCTGATTTCTGTGGTAGAACTGTCACGCATGCTGCCAGAGCTTGGAGAGGTACTCTGGTACTCACTGCAGGGCGGACGCCTTGCAGTACCTTGTTCAGGCAAGAAGCGATGTACTTGCAGTCCTCAAAGCTGGATAATCTCCAAAGCCTACTGCATCAAGGTCTGAATTCACGTCTCTGTGCTGTTTTAGAAGTAATGGAGGGGCAAGTCCCTAAATTACCAAGTTTAGAGCTTGAATAACGGTGAAGCTGGGAAACAGCCCAGAGTAAACAGAGACATGCAATGCAGGGAAGAAGTGGTATATTCAATCTCTGCTACTCCTCAACATGGCTACTCTATACTATTCAGTCTATCCCTTATGATATTTAGCGTATGTCGTATCTACACAAATGTCACTTACTGTCCTTCCTAAATTCATTCTAACATATTTCTTTATGTCAGAGAACTTTGTTTCAAAAACATGAAAATTTTATGATACAAAGATAACCTCTTGTTTGAACAGGTATTGGTGCTTCATTTTCAAACACGTTACTCACTGAAAAGTCTCAGCACTTCCTTCTCTCCAGCACAGTGGTATTGTACAGAGCTAAGAATATTGCCCTAGAAGGTTCCTCTTAATACCGAGATGCTATTGAGTTGCTTTATGCCACACATGTCATTTGTAGACGGGGTTCCTCACAAAATCTGCTGTTATACATGCATTTGCTGCAGTCCTTTTTAAATGCTCCTTGTATGACAGCGCATTTCGTTGCTTTTCAAGAGTGGTTTCCTTCACAGTACTCAATGGCTTTTGTATGGATCTATGTGCAAGTAAAGGAAGCAGAGCTGGGCCTTAGATTATAGCAGTGTGACACACGCACTGTTGGGATTTACATGAAGCTGTGTTCCACATGACAGGTTTCCACGCACTAGATGTATTTCCAAAACTGGAATGCAGTGTTGAAGACAGGTGAAGAGTTAGATTTTAAAATAGTAGGATCCAAGTACATAAAACTGTACTAAATTGGTATGTTTAACTACAGAGAGAATTACATGTGTTCTTGTAGAAGTTGCTCATTAGCCCGATTTCTAATCCCTATGAATGGCCCAAGCAGTGGAATCCAAATGTGAAGCAGCAAATCTGCTGATTATTCCAAGTTTGAGGGAGTAATGAATGCAAAGTTTACCAAAGGTGAGATGCAAAAGAACTGTGAATTACTTTTTAATTAGGCAGGATTGTGGGGTTTCAAAATAGCAGTGTTACTTAGTGAGAAGTAATATACTGTGCAGAAATAATAAACAGGTACTGCAAGAATGGCCCAGCAAATCTGAGAGGGTTTTGCAGGACAGGGAAAGCCTTTTTCCTTGTTACATGCATCTGATGACTTGCTGGGAATCTGCTCTTGTATTTAAAACATTTAATGTATTTCAGTGCCATAACAAACTTTGAGCTGCATTTTCAAGTAATCTATGTCTCTAATCTTCAGTGTCTAAATCTTTCTGAAACCCACTTATGTACCCAGAGGTTTTTATGCACACTTTAGCGGAGCATGGCACAGAGATATCCCAGACAGACGAGCAATGCTCTTTGTAACCTTATTCACTCTGCTTAAAAATGCTGTGCTACCACAGCTGTGCTGTGTATTTGCCATAACCCTGTGCTTAGAGCTGGTGTGGCTACCAACCCAGACCTACCAAATGCTGTTAAGAGATCTATTTTAAAATAAGTCAAAGTAGAATTTGATCTGAATTCCAAAAGTGTTTTTGAGTAGCTTGCCTTTGAAAGAGCTGGTCAAAAAGTAAAGATTTGACAGGCATGTAAAAATACAGAAAATACTAGTTTATACAGTCAACTTAGACATTTTATAGCAACCATTTAGCTTTCATCTTGAAAGATGTCTGTTGTAATGGTTTTAAATATGTATTTTAAAAAATCTTGACATTTTTAGATTGTGAATAAAAATTTGATTCTTTTGACTCCAAATCCATATTTATTAATTTTAAAAAACACTTTTTTCATTCTCAAGACTGTAAAAATAATACATTGTAGTGAACTGCAAACTGGTGACGGTGACACTTTGACATTTTGTTGCATGTGAACAACCTGTTTATTATACAAAACAGGAGAGCTGAGAACAGTGTTTGCATAAAGGAGTGTAAAACACATCCTGCTTTTTTCAGTATTTCAGACCAACAAGAAAGAAAGAATGTTGCAGAGATGACTTCCTTATGTCCTGTTTAGAAAAAGAAAGGACTGCCACAGTAGTGGTGCTGACCTGTTGGATGGATGTAATGTGTAGCAGACACAAATCCTGTGTTTTTTTCTTTTCAGTGGTGTCTGTTCAGATGGTGCCTGTCTAAACTAGGAATGTTTCCTTCGCAAAAGGCTAATATATTCAGACAGGTAGTCAAGAATGTTGGAATTAAATAGGACTCAAAGATATAGAGAAAATTTATTTTTTTAATGTTGCATCTGGTTTTCATGTTTAAGAATGGGCGGCTGTGTTTTGTGTTTATTTCTGAATGAACGAGAACAGTGATAGACTTGCTGGTAACCTTTTTTTTCTTCATGGAAATGATAGTTATCAGTCAAAAGTAGTTTTCTTGTCTTGTTGAGACTTCAAACTTTTTGTATGTTGTCAATTCAACTTCATAAAGGGATTTTTTAAATTAGAGATAAGGTTTTTATTTTGGTATAATTTCAAAAAACTGACAACTACCTTTTTAGAAAGTCAGAGTGCTATTAGAAACCATTGGGCCAGAGCTTTGACATGACAGTTCAGTGAACATCATATGGTCTAAGCTTAGATCTTCAGATTGTGATTTTTGTAATATTTTAATTCTGTATTTCATTTTTAATCTAACTAGTTTCAGAAATGCATTCAATATAATTACTAGCTGTGAAGGTACTTCTGTGAATCTGAATGCAAGTTCCATGCTATTGCATGAATTTGTGGTAGCTGTGTCTATGAGCAGCACTTAATAGCAATGGTGTCTTTGTGCTGTGATGCTGGAAGCTGTTACTGTATGCACAGAGCAGCGCCTGCAGAGAGGAATGGGATAAAGCTGCATGAACCTGAGGTGGGGCACAGTGGCCAACTGCTGTGAGCTGAGGGCGAGGAACGCTGAGTTTGCGGTCAGAATGTCACTGAGAAAGTGGATACCACAGCCTGAGACCTTCTCCACCTAATTAGTACTGGGATTGGAGCACTACACAAATCCTCTTCATTTGCTGTAGGGGAAAGCTAGCAGTTGAATTTAAACAGCTTTTCCGACTGGCTTAAACTAGCACAGTTGTGCACTGTCCTGCAATAGATGGTTTGTTCCGCTAATTCCATTGTGTGGATTAATTGCTTCTTCGGCAGCCTGACGGTAACGATAATAATCATAATTTGTTAAACTGCTTCAAAAAATTCGTAAGAAGATATGCACACGTGAGTGTAAGTAATCTGCAGTTTCTTCATTGTCTGGTATTTATGACTATTTGGGCTTGCACCAACTAAGAAACACGTATATATATTTAAATTAAATTTTAGCACCTTCAAATGAGAAAAAGGGGTGAAGGAATTATGTGGTGTTGATGAAGTAGATTATTATGAAGTGTATGCTAGCTTATCAAGTTGAAGCCTGGAGCAAAAAGAAGAAAACTATGAATTTATATTCCCTTTTCCCTGTGCACTCCACCCCAAATACACTACACAAAATACATGGGAATAAGCAAATCAAACCACAAACAACAACTACGTAAGGCTGACTCTCCTTCCTGTGCTGTATGCTGCTTGTGGAGAATTCAGTTCCTTTGCTGAAATCCAGCAGCCCTTCTTTTCTTTTCTTTTCCTTTGTTCTCAGTTCACCTTTTTCATGCCACTCCTAACTTTATAAACTGCTGGATTCTTTTCACTTTAGCAGCTCTTTTATGGCTATTACATGCTTCTAGAGTGTTAGTTTATATATGGTGTTAAATTTTTCATGGTCCATCTTTTGTATCTTCATGGGAAAACTGGAATTCGGGACCGTAAAAAATAATTAAGGATGAATATCCTTATTTCTGCTTGAATTATTCTCATTCATATCCACATAGAAATAGGTCTGAAGGCCAGGTAGCAGCAGTATTATTGACAAGCCAAATGGGGTGTATACTAACAGGTAAGTCAGGTAGCAGTTGTTCTGTGTATGCTGTTCTGCAGAACTGAAATGCTGGCTCCTTATTCTGAACAATGAATTTAAAAAGATTAAAGATTTTAAGCTTTGAACTAAGGTGCAGAAAGGATGCTGATATTTGAAATATCTTTTGTATCATTGTTTTAAAAATCAAGCAAAGGAAAATGTAAGGGTGCATTGACTGTCTGCTACCAATTGACTGCAGTGCCAAAAATCAGTCAGCTAAATAGCTCAGGATCTGGTTGAAACCTAGAAGAGTCACATGGAAAGCATTAGTTATTATAATGCTGAATGTTTTCTCAGTAAAAACAACACAGATGTAACTTTATACTCTCTGGATTGGATCAAACATGTTACCACAATGCAGTTTTATATACTTACCACTCATTTGGCTTTTGATTAGTAAGTTTAGAAGGAATTTCATTTTCAGAAAAGACCTTCCATACGAGCTCTCTCAAACGTATGTTTTCATTCCTTAACATCTTCCAAATATGTGCTGGCTTATCTGATAATATGTTTAGGAAACCTTATTCTGTTAGCTAGCCCAGTATTCACATTGCATGGATATTAATAGCAGTGTAAAGCCATCTGCATCATTGTAAAAGCTTCATCTAAGAAACTTAGGCTTTAACATTGGATGACTCCACAAATATCTTATCAGAACATTTGAAGTTCAAATTTCCTCGTTACATCAGATACAAACACTTCAAGTTAGCAAATTAATGCTCTACACTATCAATTACTTTAATTACTCCATTGAAAACATGCTATCATTTTGTTAAAAGTTGGATCATTCCCAACTTTAAATACACTTGTGTCTGTTAAAGAAATGGCATTATTTTTATCTAGACCCCTCAAGATTTATGCATACATGCACAAAAACACACCACGAAATAAAAATTAATTCTAAACCCTATGGAAACAGCAATCTGGGGAACTGCCTGAAGAGTTCAGGTTTTTTATTTCTGAATCAGTCAAATTGTTCAGGATTATAAGAACTGGTGTAAGGTGACAACAGCTACATTTGTTTCTGTATCTTGTAGGATTTAACATGAAGGAGATGGTTTAGGTGGGAATGAAAGGCTTATGGTGAGGGTGAGTAGGAATCACAAGATTTATTTTAAGGGTACGTTCAAAGTTAACAGTAATATAGGGACTGGTATTAGAGAAAGCAGTGTTTGAGCAGGTAAGTTTATTCCTGGATTTCAGAAGACTTACAAGTATAGAAGTCTACAGTAAATTGAGATTTTCAACCTCTCTTTCCCAAATCACCTTTAATTCTAGATTTAACCACAGTCTTGTGGATGTATGTCTGCTTGAAGCTAAGCATAAACCATATGTCCTGTGTTGCACCAGCATTCGTTCTAGTTTGGACTGTCTTTCAGGATCCAGCGATAAATGTTTGTCCTCTATAGTAAATTCAAACCTATTTCAAACTCTACCATGAGCATTTTTCAGCTTTCTGAGAAAATAACTTTTTTTTTTTTTTTACTGTTGCTACGCAGTTCGTGTTAGTCCTGCAGCCTTGCAAGATCAACTAATAAATCTGCTGCATCTTTCCCAAGCCCTAGATCAAAGCCTAGTCCTAAGAATATTTTGTGACAACCTTTGAATGGGATGAATAGGTAGTCACTGTTCTGGACCACAGTTTAGGGCAGAAATAGGATGAATTCCAGTGAGGATACTGATGGAAAACATATGATTCATGGCTAGGTAAGGATTCCTAAGGATAAGTAGAGCTTAGGATTCTTGCTCCAATCCACTTTCACATTAGCGCTCACAGTGCGTGTAAACTGGTCGGGCAGCTCTTTACATTAGAGATGAATAGAGAGTCGCTTTGTGTTGTGGGGAACAGCTGATTTTATACTGTCGGTGACCTCAGGATTTGGGATGGAAAAGGAGAAAGAATAATGGTAACGGTGGAAGACCTTGGGGCTGAGATCAGAGCTGCTGCCAGAAGTCAGTGTTTGCCTAGTTCAGGTGGCTAGAAGGGGTCTCTGGGCTTAGGGCTTTGAATTACAGGACAAAAGTTCTATCATTCCACCCAACAAAGCCCATGTGCCTGGAATAATACCTTGTGGCTGAAAATCCATTGCCTTGCTGCAAATCTAGGGTTAGGATTTTGGAGTTAGGGGCTAGGATTTGGGCAAAAGATCCAGATGTCATGGGGCTTAGTTCAAGTCCAGTATAAGCCTCAGGTATGTATCTAATTTTTTTGTCAGGGATTACACAGCCTGTCCATAAAATTCTGGAGACTGATGTTGAAGCTGGTGCTGTTAGCCTATGAATTACACTTGTTCTTTGGTATAGGATGCCTTGAGTTCATTTAGGTATGGGACTAACGTCAAGGCCATAGGATATTGCAGATCCTGAATGTGTTTTGATTATAAAACCCCAAAGTTTTTGTCTGGGATTCTGGAAGTCTAGCTGGGGTGAAATGACAGCAGGAAGGAAGAGCTTATCAGTAGTTTCAGAAAAGGCTAGTAGAGTTAGAGTAAATCTCAGGCTTACTTCATGGCTCAGAAAGGCTTACTAGGTTTCAGTGCAGGAGAATATTGTTAACAGTGAAGGGTTATGGTAAATTCTGGGTAAGTGTGGTTTTCTGGGCTTGCCTGAGGGTGAAGGATTTTGTATCGTTAGGGCCAAAGCTGAAAGCTTAATGCTGAGTCTTGCAGGTGTTCTGTAGTTGAGAAAACAGGTAAGTGGATTGTTTTTAGATCTATTAAAAGTTTTTAGTTTCATCTAGGATGCGACCAGTTCTAGGATTAGAATTTGGGACAAATAAGTATAGTACATGTCCACAAGATTCAGCAGATTTGGGTGAGGATCAGTGCTAAGAGGCAGAGATTATGTGACAGTATAGATGAAAATGGCCATTGTCTTGGCTGACAGAAAAGACATCAAGACTTGGGTTTATGTACGTATGTGAAGTTAAAGATGTAAACTGCCACACGTTGAACCCAGGTTTCCTGCTAGGATGTCTGATAGTCATAATTTTTGTCAACCAGAGACGGAGTTAGCCATGCAATAAATGCTCTTCTATAAAAAACAAAACAAACAAAAAACCACACACACATACAAAAAAAACCAGTGTGTTCTAAACTGCTATTAGCTGATTCTGCTGTAGAAGTGGAGAACTAGAAGCGGAGAATAGAAGAAAGTTGGGTTCCATAGATTATCAGGCAAAGTGGCAGTGTCCTTACAGCTTCAAACAGAAAGTCATCTCTGTTTTATGTCCTCTTTTAGCTAGCAATGTTCTTGATATACCCATTATGCATATTTGACACTAACTGTGGTACATTGTTTCACAAATAAGATGTGTACTACTTGACCACCTGTAAAAATTTTGTTGGTGTCAGCATAGAAGCCAAACAGAACAAAAACAGGGCAGAGTGGTTGAATCAAGTTTTATTGTGTAATTCAAAATATGTAAAAAGGTCTTTTTCTTCTGTCAAGATGATGATTATTCAAAGAAATCACTTTCAAGTGCTCTGTTTCATAAACCAGCTTTCCTTCAATACTGCTAACTAGTCAAACTGAGATGTTTGAACAATTTGTGCTTTTTTTTGTGTGTAGCAATGGTTAAAGTTGATATCCCAACATAACTATGCCATGTTCAATTGATACCCCTCAGCTTTGGAAATTAACAAACCTTCTTATTGTTTAGGAGCTGTATTCAGTGTTCTAAACTTTGCATAATGATACTCAATTGCACAGTTTACTGTCAAGTATTGCTCCAGGAAATGCTACCACTCAGTCATAATACCAAGGAGAAATTTTAGAGGTAGCCAAAAGAAGAACTCCTGGGAAGAGTTCTAATGTTACTATGAAGGAGGTTATTTCAAAATACATTAGTAATTTTAATTTATATTTAAGGAATTGTGAAAACACACAGCCTTTTATGAACGTCTTCAAATAGGTTTTGTATTCCAGTTCAGGCTCATTCATTTGAAGTTTACACATATATATACATATAAAACTAAGAATTAATCTACCACCCAGCCAGTATACTGCAATAATACCTGTGATGTGTATTTTACTATTTTATAGAAATACTTTGAAAATTATGACTACTGTAAAATAAACCAGAATGATAAAATTTTATCATGCTTTGTATTGATCAATACTTAGTGATAACTGAAAAAATACATTGTAATAAAGAAAACATTGGTGTTTCTATTGTCCTAATACAAAGCTCTCTAGAGTAACTATGTAGTTACTCTACAATTTACAGAACTCTTTAATAATAATAGTAATAATGATGATATGAGCTGAATATATTCTTTAGGAAAGTATTTAATCTTAAGCTTGCATCTCTGCTGAAGTCTGTGAAGAATCCTATACCTGCTTAGCAGCATGTATTTATAGTGTATTTTAAATCAGAGCCTTTATGTTGCTCTGCTGAAGGTGCTGAAATTACATCTGCAGTAACTGTGTGGTCATGTAAGAGGCTGACAATCTAATATGAGGTAGTGGCAGCTTTTACCCAGAGTTGTGAAGCTAAGCATTTCTGAAAAATTATGCTGTGATTTAGGAGCTAAATGTTAGTGTGGTCTGCAGGTCACATTATAAATGCAGGAAGAATATTCAAGAAAGTGTGAACTATATGTAATTGGCTAATAACTGCTGGCATATTCAGGTGTGAATCATAGTCAGCTGAGGGAGGCTGACTGTAAAAGATATCAAACAGATGTAAAGTCATTTTTAGAATTCTAGAGAAGTAACATTAATCCCAAAACAGTGTAGTGAGGATTCCCGTATGACTACTTTGCATAGAGCTCATCAAATGAAAGCTGTAACTTCTCATAAAACGATAGTTTGTTCAGCCTCAAATATGATTTTTCTTTCAGCTGTGTCCAACAAGCTATTACTAAATACGTTTAACTTGTAATGATTTGTGCAAGGGAGTGGGAATGATTTTCCAATCAGATGAGGAAAAAGTTTTTAAAAGCTATAGTGTATTGAAATGATAAAATATGTTTTATTCAACCCTTGATATCCATCATTCTCAGCAGATGCAGCCTTTGTGTGATTGCACTGCCTAGATTCCTCCACTGAAAGCAACATCCAGAGACTTTTCCATATAAAAAAACAGTTCTTTTGCATACTTATGCAAATGACAAAAGGAGAATCCTGAGATATATTTGACTTTAGAACTTAATAATGCTTATTTTTCAGAGTTACAAACAGAACCTGGTAATTTGCTTGCTACAAATACTGAGTGATGACTTATCTCATGCAATGCTGTGTCCTACCTTAAAAATAATGGTGTTCCTGTTTCTAAGCTCTATGTGTTGTTGTTTCATCTTGGACATACACCCTTTAAAAGTAGATTTTTAATAAATAAACAAAAGCAAAGATTCCATTCTTTAAAGTCCCACCTTTAGTAGCTGAAAGCATTGAATTATTCATATTTGCTATGGTGAGACTGAGAGGATGAAGTAGTGAACTAGAATTCAGGGTGCCGGGCTGTCTTTCTGCCTCATCTAAAGGTCTGTGGATCAGCCTTCCCCATTTTGGGTTTCAGGTTTTCCATCTGGCCTTTTTTTATTTTTATTTTTTAAAATTTCTCTCTTGCTCGTTCTTGCTCTCTCACTGTTCACTGTAGAGCAGAAAGTTGTAACTGTACAAATAATTACATACTTCAGTAAAAGGAAGTGCAAGGTTTCACACTTCCTCAGAAACCTCAGACAAACAAAAACTCAGAAACACTTGTCATGCTTATGAGATCAATGGCAGTGGACCATTTAATAGTTATTCATTGACTTGATTTGAATTTTTGTTGCTTCTCACTACCTACGCATACCTAGGTAGCTACAAATGTAGTAACATTTTTATAACTTTTTCTTAATATTTCTGAAGAGGCTTATGGAACCAGCATACCTTATTCTGTCCATTAATGACCAGGCCATAAGGATCACTGTTGTGTATTGTCCTAGTTTGTTTTTCAATTCCACATTATTTGTTTCACCAGCTTTTTTGTTGTCTGTAAATCATGCTTAGGTGATCTGTAGCTTTAATTACTGCAGCTTGCTATAATTTGGAGTGCAGCAGTATTATTAGAAGAAGAACAGTACCAAGATTCAAGAACTTTGGAGTAACACTGCTGTTAAAATACCACTCAACAGCTACATTCAGCGTATTGTTCCACCCCTAAAAATAATGCACTCACTTCTTCCATTTACTGCTTAAAGCTTTCTCTGGACAAAAGTTAGTGGGACAAAAAACAAAAAGCCAGCAAACAAACAAATGAAAAAAAAAAAAAAAAAGAGGAGGAAAAGAGCAAATCAACCAATCGGGAAAATTCTTATTTTAGGTCCTGAGAGGAGGACAGAGGCTGTATAAGGCACTCCCACAAGCATGACATATTGTCCTCTTATAACCAAGTCTAGCTGGAAAACTGATTTCCTTGCAGTTGTGCCATCTTGTTTTGCAGCTCACTGTCAATCCTCTTCCAGGTATTTAATAGAGGTCATATGGAAGCCCCACAGCACGCTTCAGCCCAAGTGAATTCCAGTCAGCTGCTTTTTACATGTCCATGCAAACGCTGGTCTCTTAAGAGACTTGTTGAGGCAGATCCAAACAGAGATGAAGAAGTAAATATATATCTTCTTCCTCATGAAAGGGAGGCTGATGAACAAGCCTGTCTTTTCCATAGAATGGTGTTGATAATTCTAGAAGTATTCTATAGCTAGATTCTATCTTTGTTTGTACTTTTGGGGAAGAAAGACGGAGGTTTCTATTAATATGGGTGTATTTAAATGGCGGTAGTTAGGTGTGTGATTGGGAAGTGTTCAGCTGGAATAAAGTTTATAAATTTAGCTGCTGCTTAGTAGAAAATAGGTTGGGAACACCAAAAAATACATGGTTAAAAAATAATGTAGACCACTTGAGTAAAAAGGACATAGAAGCATGTTGAAGTAATGACATGAAAGACCTTCCCAACTCATACTCTTGACACATTAAGCATGGACTTGTAGCTGTAAAGGAAACAGCATTCCTCCTCATTGGGTGAAATGTCTTTCACTTAATAGCCATTCTGGGGGGTGAGGAGGAAGAGAATAGAGTAGAATAAACTAACCTTTAGGAATGTCTTTTGGCAGAGTGTTCTGTGAGGACTGCCTTACTTTTGTTGTAAGTTTCAGAATAGGTGTTAGTGCTGGGGAACTTGCGTTGCAACACAGCTGAAAGATCTGGAAAGTTACATCTCAACAGTGCAAACCAGTGTTGGGCACAGCAGCATGTGAGTGGTGGTTATCCCCTAGCTCTGCCCACAACCCTGACATCTCTCAGCTAAATTGATTAGACTGGAAGGACCCAGATGTTGTTTAATCTGCTTAAACGTATAATGGGTTTAAAGGCGCCTTTGCCTGCTCCAGATTTTTAGGCCGTAGGAGCTTTTTTGACTGCTGTTGTAATCTGGATAAATTGTAGAAATCTTTAAGACTCCATCACTCAGAAATGGACTCCATACTGCTTCTGTTACGAAAACTGCAGTGCCCATTCAGCTGCCTAGAGCCCCATTACCTGAGGCTCGTAGCAGAACGTTGTACGGATCCCCCTGTTGCTGCAAGCAAAGACATTTCCACCCCCCAAAAGTCCTTTTTTAGAGATCCAGAAATGTCAGCATGCCTTAGAATAACATTTCCAGACTAGCAGTGCTTTCCCAGTAACAATTCCTGTCAGGCATTTTAAAAATTATTTATTTTTTTGCTATTAAGATTTAATTTGTAGCTTGATACTTGGCATATTTGTGTATGAAACCAGGTACAGGTAAAAGTGACAGCATTTAGTGATACAAATGTTTGATGCAATGTTGCAATCAGGTGATTGGGGCCTAAATGAGGTAATTGTGCTACAGTTAATTGCCACCTTGATTGATCATAGTCAGCATTGAAACTGTTTATGAAAGTCTCAATATAGTATCAGCCTAATAATAGAACTCCAGACTTCAGTCAAAGACAACGCTGAAAGTAAATAAGTGGCCTAACAGCTGTGACAGAGAACAAGCAGGAAAACAAGTTTATTTATATTTTATGTGCATTTGAGTGGTAATGGATAACATACACTGTGGTTTTAGCAAGAACTAGTGGTATTTGAAAGGAAAACTTTTAATACAAAATGTCAACACAGTCTTTGCATACTTCTACTGCACAGTTCAGTGGAGTATGAAAAGACATTGCATCCATTTCTGTAGGAAGTTTGTTGGTCTTGCGTGGTTTTTATTCATCCTTTGCCATCACTGATTATCCCACAGGAGTCTTGTGGCTGCGTCCAGGCAGCTGAGCTGCACACCTCCAGCGAGTTTTATTTTTTGGTGAATTTGTAGTGATCCTATGTAGCTTATCACACATTTATCCCATCAACATGAAAAGCTATTTTCTAGCTCTAACAGGCTGGATTTAATACCTCACTGGACTCATGAGTTTGGTGTAAAATTCCTATTTGTGTTGCCTTTGCCAAAAATTAGGAACAAATGTTTCCATGGCTTTGCTGCCTCATCAGCTTCCCTAAGCATCCCAGGCACTTAGACATGGCAATGTGTTGGCTGGATTTATGTAAAATGAATTTTTTCTCGTATATTCTTCACCACTCATATGAAGTTTCTTTTATACTGTTTTCTGGGGGCTTCCTGGTAATGTTCTGATATCAGAGTACCTACCCAGCTTGAGTTATGTCTCTGAATCTTATGAAGACAACAGGCTTCCATCTTTGTAGATTTATACGTCAGTGTAGCACAAATGAACACTCAGGTGCTGGCTGTTAGCATTCTTCTTTAGCAGGCAGAAAAAAAAATCAAAGAATTGTTGAGTGATGTAA
Source organism: Penelope pileata (assembly GCA_013396635.1). Lineage (NCBI taxonomy): Eukaryota > Metazoa > Chordata > Aves > Galliformes > Cracidae > Penelope > Penelope pileata. Next base: position 788,925 of record WBMW01001084.1, on the reverse strand, counting down.
ACCTGGTGAGAAGCTGACAAACTGGCAGTTCTCTAAAATCTTGTGGAACAGAGCTGGGATTCTGGATCATGAATAGCTCTGCATTGCAGTCGTAGGAGAGACAAAGCAGGTGAAAAAGATCACTGAGTTGGTCTGCTCTGAAGGCAGAGTGGTTGAAATAATCTTTAAATGCTTGTAATATTCAGGTGGCTGAGCACGCAATGAGAAGGCTTTTCTCAGGGTTCAAATTTTAGCTGCCTTATGCATTTATGAGTCATCACAGAGTGTGTTAGAGCTTTTGTGATTCCCAGCTACTTGTGCTCATGTGTCAGTATCAATTCTTTAAATGAAACGGATTCTTTTAGTTTTTGTTTAACAATCTGTGAAGGAATTTTTTCAAGATAAACAGGTGGTTAAGCTTTCATATAGATATAGTCAACATATTCGGCATCTCCTTTGTCACTTATGTTTGACATTTGGTTAGAAACATAGGATATTAAACTGTTGCATAGAGTAAGCAGTTGCTTTAGTTTCCATTTCATTGATTTAGTAGGAATAATTGGTTCTGGTCCACTCAATTAACAATTTCTCTATCTCTATATGTGTACTAAGTAATCGTTTGTCTGGTTTGTGACTCAGCTGCTTATCACTATTTTGATCTTGTTAGAATCCCTGTATTCATCCCATTAGAATCTGCATTATACTTTATCTCAGCATATTGGTGTAATCTGATTACAACCAGGACTTAAAGTTTAGAGAAATGGAGATCATAGAGAATGCTTTTCACAGTGTTAAAGACCTGATGTCATCGGGAATGGAAAAGGCATCAATAATTTTAGTATAATACTTTTGCCAGTGGTTACGAATTGCTAAAACATTTCATTTGTAAACACCTTTTGATTCTCTTGGTGAGAAAAACAAGCACACACAGATGTCAAATAGTGTTTTGAAAATAGGACATCCAGAATGTTTGGGTCAGTAGTTATATCTGCCCTGTACATGAGTATCCATTGCACATTCAGAAATCAGAAAACATAAAAACACGATGTGCAAATCACTTGCTTGACTCCTATATTGCATGGCATCTTGCTTAGAAATATTATATGATGAGATATGAATAAATAGTATATTTGTCCTCACCTTCTTTCTTCTTACATCAGGCTTCTCACTTTATGCACATTTAAAGCTGTGCTAGTACTCTGAGTGTAGAGCTTGTCTCCACTTAACTTTCAATGAATTTTCTGTATATTTCATAAAATAGCATACTTATTTATGACGTGTTGGAGGATTGTTTTTCTGTGTGTACATAGATAGATAGACACACAACAATACCAGCTGCCTAGAATCCATATTCTTAAAACTTCCATGCCACAAAGAGATTGAAAGGTTTCATAGATGATGGATAACTGCCCTCATCCCCAATATATGCACAACGTCACTAATCAGCATTATTTTGCAAGAGCGTTTTTCCGGGATCATTCTGTGCTGGGCTAACAAATAGATTGTTTCAGGAATGAATGGAATGTGTGGTATCTGAAAGCTAAACTCTGATCTAACACCATTTAGGAAATTTGAGAGATGTATCTTTGTATTATTAAGTCTTTGTAAGGAAGAACAATTTTTGATTTCTTTTCCTGAAGAGGCTGAGACTGCCTGTGGATAAGCTTGGGGAAATTGTCAGAGCTTGGCAGGAGAGCAGCTGGGCTGGGAGCCTCCAGAAAGGCTTTTGTAGCTGGGTGGACTAATGTTGATTATGCACATCTGAAGCTGACCTGGAGGTCTTGCTGCCCTGTCCTACAGCCTGTGGAGTAGAATCCTCTATCTTTCTATGTCTCTACTTTAATGTGTTTTCCTTAAGGCTTAAAAATTCTCTCCGCTGTTGAGGGTATTTTTGCTTTGTTGAAAGTGCTTCATTTATCTTATTGGACCCACTGTATACAACCCCTCTGAATCTAGTAGATGCTGAACCTTTTAGTTTGACTGGGAAAAGTGTTCTTAGCAGAACCGAAGAGAAATGTTTGTGAAAAATATGGCGTAATGGAAAGAAATATACCAGGAGATGTAATCACTACAAATAACAGAGTGGAAGGTGCCACTAAAGGAGCACATTTGCTTCTTCAGCTGTTAGTAGCCAGCAGCAACAGCTGCTGTGGGAGGTAGCAGCCCAAGAGAAACAGGAGCAGTAGGTGGAGAGGGACTGGGGATGTGGGTTTGAACACGTGGTAGAGAAAAAGCTGCACTGGAAAGTGACAGTGGAGAGGAACAACTTGGGTCATAGAAAAAGCAGTGATCTTGGAGGAACCCTCTAATCTGTGTAGCCAGCAAGGCTCATGAGTACTGGAAGAACTGTGGGGCCTGGCACAGAGCAGACAGTGGTGATATATCCCAAAAGAAAACCTTTTTGTTGCTGTTGTGGTTTGAAGCCATATGGTAGCAAAATGGTTAATTAATATCAAATGTAAGCCCCAATCTTTATGTTAAATTCAATTGCTGTTTCAATACTCTCTTGAGGCTGCTGTTCTTCTCTTTAATGCAATATCATGTGCTTTGGTACAGAACGAAATAAGAGAGATCTCCAGTGAAAGACAGAAACCACATCCTTATACCTGCTAATACAACGTGAGAATTTTTTTTTTTTTTGAGTAACTTCCTGGCAGATGTATTTTGCTTTAATATGGCTATTGAACTCAAAGTGCTTTCCACAATCAACCGATTGTTGAATATTCAGAACACATTACACTAAATCCAAATTACATGTTTACTGAGACGCAGCAGGGCTTGGTTCATCCATGTTGCATAGATACATATACTTTTTTTTCTTGTTTTGTTTTGTTTTAAAAGAGCTCTGGAAGAACCTAGAGGACTCTCTTCTGCCAACAAGAGATTATGTGATAATGGCATTGGACTGGATCTTTTTGTATAGATTTTATTGAAAAATTTGCACCTGAAAACAGAACGTCTCACTGATTTGCCTTGTTTTAGAAAGCCTGTGCATAACAGTTGGAGCATCCATGCACAGTTCAGCAGAGAAGCCCTCCAGCAGTGGGATGAGCTGCATTTAGCCAGCATTGCAGGAGCTGCCTCAAGGGGTAGCTGCAAACCCCTTGCTTGCAATGCACTGTCTCTCCCTAAGCATATCAGCTGTTTGGCCTAAGATGGACGGTTGGATGCTCTTTCTGCAGTCTTTATGAGTCATTTTACTGTATTGTATGAAACTCTGCTACCCATACTGCCAATTGTCCCATGTTTCACCCAGCTATTAGTGGGATCTATCTCTGTTTACAAAACTCTAAGTACAGAGCGACCATAGGAAATTAAAACATGGGGCCAAAGCATTTACCAAGACTCAAATGTGTCACTTTGTATATCAGCTACACAGACTGCTTACAAAATGTTTTCTCTACTGCATCGAAGGTATGAAGTAAATACATCGCTCAGAGTCTAGTCACTCTTTCAATCATGATGTCAGCTTGGTTTTTCAAGAGAAAAAATAAAGCAAAACATAAATAGCAAACTCTTACAGACTATGCTCTTCTCTTGAGATATCTGATCATTAGCAGCTTTCTATTGGAATTGTAACTTCCTATAGACTTCCTCCTTTCTTTCCTTACATTTTTCTGAAAGTGCCTAGCTATTCTATCATTGTGCTATGAGCAATTCTGCAGGGGAAAACGATAAAACACACTGTTCCTTATATCAAAATACGTTGCTTTAATATTTTGAAGCCGATGTGCCTCTGAATTCCTAAATTATAATTTCTCTGTGTTATCACAGTCTTCAAATAACTGCAGTAAAAACCATCAGCAGCGACAAACAGAACATTGCCATTTATTCTTTTAGACAACATTTTCTTTTGATTTTTCCATCTTCTGCAATAGCAAATCCATTGACTGCCAACGAGTATCTCCTGGCTTTTATTGAAAAAATGTACATCTCATTGCTTTGTTAATGCAAGCTGCTTTCAAATGTTTCCCTTTTACTTTGCAAAAATGTGGCCCTTACCTCTCAGTATTTCCTAGCTGATTTATATATACTGTTTATCCACACATATAAGAAGCTATGTGCAGCCCACCTTTTGCTAGACAAGGAACAGTAAATATCTGGCTTTCATGGCCATATGCAAATGATGCTTTATGCAATACCAGAACATAGGAAAGGTTTATAATTATCGAAAAGCTGAGGCAAACTGGAGAAATACGTGTGTATATGTCAGTGGGAACTTCTCGCAGAGAGCTGTACAGTGTTTGAATTTATGGATGTTTGTGTCAAGTTTCAGATCCTTAATATTGTTTATCTATGCATATATTGTTAACTGAGTTTCCATATAGACTTGCATTTATATGACACTTTTCATTGGAAATGTGGTTCTCCCTGAAAATGAAAGCCTGGCTTGTGCCTAGCAGATCAATACATCAGTGTGACAGGAATGCCTTTCACCTGGGCATGGCTGTAGTGCTGTAGCTGCAATGTTTGTATGGAGCACACGGAGCTCCCCCAAGCTTGGACAGCCTGTGCTGAGACCCACCAGTGCCTGGCCCTCCTCACTTCTGTTGGAGCGGTGCTGTAGAAGGCTTAGGGGTTTCTCATGTCCCTTTTCCAGGGTAAGAAGGTAAGAACCTATTTTGTTTTTGGGAGGACAGAACTTTGTAGATATGTGTAACCTCATCCCTTCCCTGCTGACTCCTTAAGTTGTGGAAGCTGTTAAAAACCCCACAGTGTCGTATCTCTTCTGCTGCTGTCCTTAAACACTGAATTGTCTTTCTTTGTAGCCAGGGCTGGACAGTGATTGAACGTCATCTACTGCTTATTAATATGAATGTTGTCATTTGTCATCTCAGTCATTGCTGTCACTTTGTCATTTCAGTTTGTGTTATATTGGATCACGGTTTTGCTAGGTTTCTATCCTCCATCTCGTGCAGATTCATCAGTTATGAAAGTTAACATATCTGAGAACTAGTTGCAAGGAATGAAAGATGCATGTCTTAAAAACCACTGTATATGCACTGTATTGCTAGTGGTGTGTGTTTTTTAGGGGAGAAGAAAATCTATTTTATTTTAGACCATGGAGTATGCTGTATTTTTATTTCCATTTATGCTCCATAAGAGAATAAAAGCTCCACAATGTCATTGCATGAGCAACAAAAAGCCTTTGGTCTTCCTAAATAATTGGGTTATTTTAGTGTAGTAAGGAGAGTATGGTCTTTCTGAAACATCGTATTTAAATTTTTTACTCCTATCTTCAGAAAGCTAAAGGGAAATACTAATAGCAAAAATAATCTCATGCTCCTGTTATCTAGAATGAAGTTAAATTAGGCTCACAAAACCCTGGGATTTTATTCCACAGCTGAAGTAGACTGGAATGCCTTTTTGAGTAATAGAGAGTCTGAGACAGGAAAGAAACTGCTGAGAAAATAAATAAAAATAAAATACATTTTAAAGAACGCTATCTAACATTGCTGATTTGTCTTGAAATTTGCCATATCATCAGACATTGTTTTTAGAATGGAGACACCCTGATTTATATTGAACTAGTTGATTTTTATCATTTTTTTTTATCTGAACTTCATTTCCATGAGAACTTTAATTGTTTGAGTGCATGGTGCATACTAGGTGTATATTTAGCAAGGAACAAAAGTAGTGTCTTATAGATACTCTTGCTCTGCTTGCACAGTGATAGAGTACGCACGTGCCTGTGTGGGCTGCTCTTCTGGGCTTCGCATCGAGAGTGGAGGAGCCTAACCTGTCTGCTTGCTATGCTCTCCAGCTTGCTCAGACACTCCAAAAACAGGCTAGTTCATCAACATAAGTTGCAGGGAAACCAAATTGCTGAGGTCTTAATTAAAGAAAAGAAATTAGCTTATTAATTAGAATACAGAAAGAGCTTTCCTATGGTGCAGAGAGCACCTACTGACCTCTTTAGGAGTTCCAGAAAGCAAATTTGTGTCCAGAGAAAATAATCCCATTCTCTGTTAGGTTGTGATGCAAGAGGAGAGAGCATTGTGCCCAGTGAGGAAACAACTGGCTGCCAGAACCGTGGTGGAGCCAGCATGGAGGGCACAAGCTAAAAGAAAACCAACCACTATCAAGCAATAAGCTAATGCAGTTTTCCCAAGTAATGGGAAACCCAGGAAAGCTGTCTTTAAAAATGCTGTATTAATATTACAGGTCTGAAGTGTATTATAAAAGGCAATATAAAGCTGAAAAATCTTCTGCTCTATACATAAATGGAAAGTTATCTAAATGTTATGCATGCATTAATGTTCTAAGGTCATTTGGGGTTATATTTTTTGGATTTGAGGGTTTTTTTTTCCATCTATTATCATTTGTAAGTTTTGCGAATGTCCCCCTTGGGGAATAAAGGCTTGAAGAAACACTGATAGCAAGGGAATCAACAGGAATGTTCATTTTCTTTTTCTTCCCAGAACTACTGTACAATATCCATATTCATTCTGCTGGGAAAAGTCACTATCTGCTTTTTCTTTTATTTTTTCCCTCTTCTTTTTAATTCAGATGAAGAAACTACAAGAACACTTTTCTCATTTCTGCTGGGCGAGAATCAATTGTACTTTCTGCCTTTGTTGAGTAAATCGTCCTGCTTTAGCATCTTCAAAACCATCTTCCCATAACTTAATTAAAATTCAGCCTTATTGCTAAATCACAGGAACTTTATTGCTCCACTTTTGTAGTTTGCTACTTTGTTTACTAAATAATGCAATAAAGCAGTAGAAGTTCATTACAGTAGCCGATAAATAATCAGGTAAAGTGCAAAATGCAGTAATAAAAATGATCAATAGAAAAATAATTAAATTATCATGACTAGAATATAGTTTTAACTACCTAAGCTTCTTTTCCTTTGAAGTTAAGCATCTGAATTGCTTGAGAAAGTTTGGGGAAGCACAATTATATGAGGTTGTTTTTTTTTCTGCCAGTAATATCTAAATTCCAGAGGAAAGAATTTATTTTCAGAATGTATTTTCAAAAAATAAAGTCATCTCATCTGATTTAGTGACTCGTGTTGAGGGATAGGTGCCTGTGTTTTTCAGTGTTGCCATTGAATTCGTTGGCATCTTTCAATTTATTTTTATTCCTTAACCCTAACTCTGGGCATGCAAACAAGCAGTGTGAATTTCTTTTAAAATGTTTTTAAAAAATCATACGGCATTTTAAATAATCACATTGAGCATTGTGAATGTCCTGGCTATGTCAAGACTTTGATTGGAGCATGAAACCTGAATGGAGGAGTGAATGCTGTAGTGTCCATCAAGGCATGTATTTTGAAATATTCTCTTTTCCAGGCACGATTTCTCTGACTTCTAGTGCAAGAAATATTCATGGTGTAGCTGTGTTGCAATTCATTATAAAATTCAGTTCATGATTAGAGAGAAATCTGCAACAAAACCGGACTTTTTGTACTTGAGGTATTAATACAAATACTTGCAGAATTATAATGTGACTTCAGTTGCAATGTAATTACTAGTTCTTTTTTTGCTTTAATCTGGAGTTGTTATGGACCAAGATTCACATGGGTTTATGTAGGTATAGCTGAACCACACTATGTAGCCATGATAATTGTAAGAAAGCTATCATTACTGTCTTTACAGGTATTGCAGTCAGACTTAATTTTGGCACATATGGCAGTGTTTTCTTTAGGTGGATACACCTCACAAGGAGGTATAGATTGTGTGCAAGACAGAACTAGAACGAAAAATACTCTTGCAGATCTGCTGGGTGGATGCAGGGCCAATCTGAGACGTGGTACCATGTTTCCAGAATTAGGGTTACTGAAGTTTAGGTACCGTGCAGTATTCTGAATGGACTCAGTGAGAGCAAGCAGGGTTTTTTAGCTCTCATTTGGTTGAAGTTTTACTAGAGAAACAGTGAGGAAGTGGCAGCAGCTGAGCTACAGCTTCAGGAAAAACAACCAAGAGGGCAAAGAGCTAAACCCAAAGTACTAAGAATTTTTCCAATTATCTTTGGTAAGATTTCACTAGGAAAGAGTGCAGATAAATAATCCAAAACAAGTGATTTGAGATGTGTTTCTTGACTGTAATGCTATATAAGCCTTTCTACAAATCCCTAAAGTTGAAGTGTTGATACTTTCCCTTCTTAAAAAAAAAAAAAAAAAAAGATAAAAAAATATAGTTACACCATTCGAAGAAATTGGCAGTTTAAAGGTAAAACTGCATTACAAGTGCTGAATTACATGTAATTCACTGTTTTGCCTCTCTTTGTTTCATGCAATTGTTTCAAGGGACCGCATGGCTAGATTGCACAAAATAATGCTTTATTTACTTCATGATGGTATTTTTCAACTTAGTTCTGCAGTCAATGTCTTCACAGATGGATTTATTTATTCATTTTCTTAAAAGAGTTCTGGGATGTTTTATCCTGTGTTCGTGCATGTGGTAGACCTAGTCAACGTTTTCCTCTAACTTCAGTTTTGGTTTTTGTTGGTTGGTTGGTTGGTTGGTTGGTTTTTTGTTTGTTTTTGTTGTTTTTTCTCTTTTGTTGGAACTGATTCACACAAGTAATTAGTGTTTTCAGGAAACTATATAGTACCATAATGAAAGATTACCTGAAACGAGATGGCAGAGTTGTGCTTATCATGTATATAGGTCGCTCTGAAAGTAATGTCTCCTGTTCATTTTCATGAAAATCAAAACAGATACAAAGAGCACAATAATGCTATTTGATAGAGCACGTTCTAAGCTACAAAACATTCTTTTTCAACACAGTCACCACCNCGCACGCCCATGTCAGAGGCCATGGGGTCAGAGTGCCCCTCTGCTGCCATCTGTCACACGGCCACAGCATGGGACAGGAGATGGGGGGGAAGGTTCAGCTCTGCTGCCATCCTACCAACATCTGCCTCTGATGGCGTGGACCAGCATCATAAAATAGCAGGCATTGCTTTTGAAGCAGCCCTTTTATGTATAAGCTGGTAGACAAAGTTCTATTTTCTTGCTTCCAGTGGCTCAAGAGGAGGTACGTGTCCCCATCGTGCCCTATTTTGATCTGGACTTGGTAGACTGCATCAGCAGCAAGGACAGCTGTCAAGGGAGCTGTCAGCCGTTACACTGATATGAATATAGATTTAATTTTGGCCAACTAAAAGAAAACATTAAGATTGTATCATAAGCTTGAAAGCGAAGAATTTTAGAAAAGGATAGAAAGTTATTAAAAGTTGGCAAATGCTAAATTACTTCCATGGAACAGGATGATGATATTTTAATCAGTACATTTCAAAAACAAATGTGTGACCCTATATGTGTGTTACAACTGCTTAGCAGCAGAGACCTAAGACAGGATGAAGAAATACAGCCACTAAACTTGGCAAGAATTAGAGTAAACTTGATGTTTTGGGTGGGACTAAGGTTATCCCTGGCAACTGTGGGTCCATGTTGATGCTATTCTATAGAATTCTCTAGGATCTTATTTTAAGGGAAAAGATATTTTCTGACAGCACTGTCCAGGTTTACTGTCCCTTCAAGGTGAAAGATATTATGAGTGTCTCTTTTCTTTTAATCCTGATATTCATTGTTATAGTTTAAGTGTTCGGAGCTGCTAACAGGGCTGATAAAGAAATCACCATACTGGGACATAGTGTCCCAATAACTTAGCAGTTTTATTACACAATGGTTACAGTAACCTTTAAGCACATGAGAAAAGACTGATATACACTATTCTGCATGTCTCAATCACACAGATCGAAGATATGGGCCCCTTTCCTCATATCCAGTTCTCCCTTCTCATTTAATTGAGCTATTAACATTTCAGAAACCATTAACGCATAACAAGTCCTGCAGTTTGGGGCTGCAGATAGAGTTGCATATGACTGAATGAAAGGCATGTTACCCTTTCATGAAAACTTCTCTAAAACATTTCCTTCGTGTATTTGCATTTGTGGATCTGTGAGCTGTTCTCCCATGGGATGAGTGCTGTCTCATGATGGCATTGAGAAATTCATCCGTACCACTGCAGAGGACACACCTAGTTCTGTGCAGTAGGGTTTGTTCATCTTTACAGCACTTAGTTTGCTGTTCAATTACTGATAGAATGCTAATCTCTAAACAGAAATAGTATTGCTTGAGCTTGCTGAAGCAAAAAAATTTCCATTAATCTTCTTTTGAACCTAGAAAGAGCTATGTTGGGGTTTCTTGAGCTTACCACCACAACTCTTCCACCCTTAGAACCCTATCCTAGAGAAGATAGGTCGATATACTGCCTGAGGAGTTCATGGCTTACATAACCCTGATTTTAAATGCCAGGCATTGTACAGTAGGTCAGATATCAAGATATCTGCTGTGATTTTCAGGTTATCTGGAAGACGTTTGAAAAGGAAGAGTCTCTCCCTCTCAGTGGCTGGGGTGTTAGCTGAAGGAGACAAACCAGTTTAATCAAACAGGACATTTTAAAAGAAACCAACTGTTCCATCCAGCTGTGTGTGTATTTTTCAAATCACCCAGGTCCTGTCAGGGTAAGGATACTCAGCAATTGCTGTGGCCCTGGTGTTGGGTGCCTGGTGTGTGTAGAATGCAGGTGGAATAGCTGTCAGGCACACTCTGTCTGTCTTCCTTCATCCCTTCTAAATCATCTCCTAAGAAGTATTGTGAGTGTGATTTGTTTTTCATAGTTTGAGCACTTTATTTTTCTTGCAAAAAGCTACTTAATGGAGCCTTTCTATTTCCGTGATTCTGCTGGAGTATTTTCACTGTACATGATAATATAGCAAAAACTAGAATAAAATGTTGGACGTTCATAAACATGTGCTTATCCCAAGTGAAACAATAGTTGTAAAATCACAGACTTCTTATGTGATAATAGCTGTAGCCTCAGAAGCACAAACAAAGGTGAAGGATTCTCCATGGGGTTTTGTCTTACAACACTGAATGCCTATTGTGATTTCCTAAAGTGAAATGAAATTCCTTAGAGGAAACGTTAGAGCTCTTATATATGAATGTATTAGCAACTGCAATTTTATGTGTAATTTTACTTTCTCTGAAATAGGAGTTGCTTAAACAGATAAAAAACTCCTTTTCATTAAAGAATGAAATTACAAAAAAGTCAAGAAACCTAAATATAAAGGAAGTTACTGTTGAAAACTGACAGAAACCTGTAAGCAAAGATCTTATTTTATACAACTGCAATCAGTTTGTGTGCCATGAATGTTTTCTCTCCTAATGCAAGTTGATTAAATCAGCAAGGAGTTGTGGGCTGCAGGTATGCAAGGGATGCGAGTGTGGGGGAAAAAAGCATCAGAGAAAACGTGAAAGAACTTGGTTATACAGCTGTCTTCTATTTCATGATTCTCCTGAGTGCACTTAGGTAAAAAACAGGATTTGCACTGGGGAGCAAGGAGGTAAATGCTTTGTCATTGCTCAGAATAAAATACCAGTGTGTTTCCAGTCCTTATCTGATGCGACCTTTTCCTCATTAGTTACTTTACTTTCAAAAATCAAATCCAAAGCACGTAGTTGGAATGTTGAAAGAAGATGTGGAGAAATTATGGCTGGGAAATAAAGTACTGCAAATACTCACTGTAAGACTCTTTTCTCTTGGAGACTTGAAAGAGGTATGAACATTTTGGTAATTTTGGCAAGCTCAAACAAAAATTAACAGCATTTTAAAAAATCCAAATTCAAGATTTCGAGCACTGAACAACAGCAAACATCTGTAGTTTATTTTTTTCTATATGAAGCCATAGCTAACATTTTCAACATGAATAATCTTTAGTCAATCTTGAAAGATGTACTTTGTTGAAAATAAAAATTTATTGTGAAAAGACACAATTTAAAATAATGTTTCTCTCTATTTGGTTCTTCAAAAAAATTTGTTTTAATTCATCTTTAATGATTTTTAGGCTATTATTCTGCTTGACAGTGACATCTACAATGATACTTTCACATGATCTTTCCCCTTTGTACTTCCTTTACAGTGCATTTAAATCAAAGTAAGACTCTATTGTGTGTTGAAGGACTATGTTACTGTATTAGATCATTGGGCAGTGGTCAGTAATGCAGGTAGATGTGCCAAAAGCATGGGTAGGGTAAAACACAGCCATAACACGTGAAGAGGGGGGTCAGGAAATCAGGTCAGTACTGCATAAAGTGCCACTATGTTTAAGAACTCCTTTTACTTCCAGCAAGATTTTGGAGGAAATGCATAAATATTGGAACAGAAATGTAATGCCAGCCAAAAAGCTTAGTGCAAAATGATTAATTTTACATGTCCACAAAGGAAATGCCCTCGGAGTACAAAAATATGAATAGGATTATTCCTTATCTTCAGGGTCCAAGGACCTGCAATAGTTCAAGATGATAAACCTCAGGAGGGGAAAAAAGAGCATATTCTCTGCTAACATTTCCATTTTGAAGATTTAGCCTTACCTTTCACTGTATTCAAAATATGTTCTATCAAATGATCTTTTAGATTTATCACTGATTAAACAAACTAGCCTTTCTTAACCTGCAAGTGAGCATTAGGAACGTATATCCTAATGCTCAGAAAGAGTAAGAATCCTGTAAACTTTCTTTGAGTTTCTTTATCAGAAAACCTAGCCCTTTCATAGAACGGATTTCTGTTAATTTTTTTTTCAGCAGTGTTACAGAAAGTAGTAATTCTATGCACATACCTGAGTAGTTGCCTGCTTCCCTGAAACATTTCCCAACAAAAAGGCAGAGCAGTAGGGTGTGATTGAACCTCACAAAGAACCTCAATACAATGTTACAGCAAACTATTTTTTGCTCTCCTTACTTTCTTATAGAACAGTTTCACATAGGAAAAGTACTCTTGTTGAGTATAGACAGAAAAATCTGGTCCATCCAAAATATATGTGCTGTTCCACTTAGTACAATTGAGTACACAAACAAAAAAATTAGTCGATCTATTACACGTACTCACTCAGGGAAGCTCTCCTCCAAAGGGAAACGTGTTTAAGCATAAGGAAGCGTTCATGTGTTACAACCAGAACATCAGAGGACTGTACAAACATAGTGTACGAAGGTTTACTTGATAGCTAATTAAGAAAAAGTTCATGTAAGAAAGGGATTAAAGCCAGGAACTTTTAAATATTTTTCCACTTTCTGTGGATTGAAGCAATTACTAAATGTGTTACTATCAGCAAATGGTTTCCATCATTATTTCCCGCATGCACCTCTTGCAATCATACAAGTTCTTTCAATGATAAATCAAAATAAATCTTTTATCTCATTAGGAGTAAAAAAGTGTCCTACTGGTATTATTATGAGCAATATCATTTTTCATAAAAGAAGTTGTTCATCTCATAATGTCTTCATAGAGTATTCAGGGTTATTTTGGGTCTTGTGGGATAACACCAAAGGCTTCTACTTTGCCAGTGGAGGAAAATTCCCTTATAGAAATCCTTGAGTTTCCATATAGAGCAGTGGTCTGTTCACTCCAGTATGTTGTCATTGATGTAGACCACCATAAAACAATCAATCTGCATGAAGAACAACATAAATATATAGTAAAGGGCTCTGAAAGATGTGGATTTAAGCACTCTTGCATTTTAATTATTTAATTTTTATCACTGGGATCATCTCATGATAAAATGGCTGCTGTACTTTAAATCAAACTCTCTGTTAATTAATATCCACTCTTGGTGTCCAGCAATTTGGCTCAGCTGAAAATGTTTTATGTTGCTCTACAAACTGTACACACAGTGAAATGCAATCCCTGCAATTTAAACCAACAACAAACACCACAACCATTTCCCCCATGGTGTAGTCTGGCTCGCATCAGTCATGTTATGGTCAGATTTTGCCTGAAATCCTGCAAATAGTGCACATTGATGTAACTCCTTGCTCTATAAATTAACAGTTTGAGCTGATTCTCTTTTCTTTTGGTAACGTGTAAGAATTTCTATAGATTAAGAAAAAAATCAGTTTTATTTAGGAGAATCAAAGTTATTTTTTTCTTAAGTGTCTAAACATTGTATGCTAAAAGATGACAATATGTGTTTTGGGATGTTACTTGCGTGTCTGTTAGGATACTGTGTTAAGTAGGATGAGAACGTAATGTGAGGGATTCCTCAGAGCCTGCCCACTGAAACTTGTATCAGGCACAGTTTTACCTCCCTTCTTGTTCTTTGCATTCTTACATCTATAAGTAAAAATGAAGAAGCAGTCCTATCAAAAAGTTTGGTGTGTATGTTGCACTACCATTCACATACAGAGTGTAGATGTTTTGTTTGCAGAAAATATGTATTCTGGCTTGTAAAGTATTTTATAAAGATGAACAGAGCATAGATTAGATTGTGTAGATAGTTATTAATGATAGGTTTTCTCAGGTGGACTTGTTTCTGTAAAACAATCAAGAAAAACATTTTTAATGCATTTTGTGCCTTTTAATTAAATATGTTGTAAGTATGCACATTTTATTAATATACATATCAATTTTTGAAGAGATACATGTTTCTATTGGAATAAAAAAAAATTGGGATTGAATACTGCATTTTAGGTTACACGGGTAGTCAGCTGGTTATTGGGAATGCCTGGTTAAAAAAATAATAAATAACCAAGCATATTTTTGTGCACTATTTCTTAATGGAACTTTTATCCTAAAAACTTGTGACAGTAGTAATTGGTTATTCAAATGAGTAATCCACTGACCTCAGTGAAGGTTTAAACATTCCAGTTTTTATTATTTTTTTTCACTGTTGTGGAAATGTTCTGTAGTATTTTACCACTACATGAAGCAAATAATACGGGATTACAGATTCTGCTTTATTTCTCTCTTTGCTTTCTGTCACTTCCATCCAACTTAATGACCCGTTATGTGAGGTGCTTATATATGATGCATCTCTGTGTGTATTTACGTACATAAATACTGTTTTGTGATATTTCTGAAAATAGTTCCTGGAGCCTGGGGACTGTTGTTTTGTGCTAGCAGTACAGGAAGGGCAAGGCAATATCTGTGCCCTTCAGGAGAGGAAGAACTGACACGTTGACTCTGAAATAAAAGATGACAGAAGCCAGAGAGTTGTAAATACAAAATACATGGGGTGCATAAACTTTATAGTACACAATTTGCTCTCAATTTCCTTACTTCCATATACTTTCAGAAAAAAAAGAATAAAAAATCCCTCCATTCTCATACTTTCTCCATATTATTAGCTATTTTCTGTGTTAAGTAGGTGTATAGATTGTATTAAATACTTCCCTTTTCTGTCTATACCCAGACCAGTTATAAATCAAAGATTTTATGTTCTTTCATGCTAATAATACGGATTTTCCAACTCCATGAAGAAGTTTACGCAATAGACCTCGATGACTTGTAGGAAATTATCAGTGATCTCCCAGACAATTAGTCACAGTCAAACTTAGGTTTAAAAAGACTGCTAAGCTTTGAATAAATAACATAGATGTTGATACGTGCCTCTGGCTCTTTTCTGAAGAATCCAAAGGTGAGTTTTCTGTTAACACCTAATTTCTCTCTCCTTGGAACTTCAAAATTTACAGCAATAGTTTCTTTTGTTATTTTGGATGTCTGCCTTGGCCCAGACAGTTAACGTGGAATGAGTACAGATATTTCTAAAGTGTAAGGCATAGTGAAATGGAAAGTGTCTTCTCTTAAAGCCTGGTCCAAATTTTGGCTGGCTTACTCATCGGGGCAACAATCCTGCCTCAAAGAGAATGTTTCTGGGAAGTTAAATGTAGTGGAAATATTTTAATTTCCACTGCCGTGACTCTGACAACACTTCTCTCTTATGGGAATAGTTGGAACGTAAAATAAGCAAGTATCTTGTAGTGGAGAACTTTTTTTTTTTCTTTTTTGGTTATTTTTACTGAGAAATTTAGCATTAAAAGAAAAAAAGACAACCTAGAAAAATCTGTGTCTGCAAAGTGTTTAGAAAACCCTGGCGTTTTATGTAAATACAATCAGTTTCTCAGAAACAATTCAGGATATAACTGAGTGCATGTGTGTCAGCACCATATGATATTCTGGATCACTGCTGTGTGTTTTGCTTCCACAGCAATCGAAGTCTGTAAGCGCTTCATTGATTAATTCTTGAAATGGAGCATGTGGTTCTATTACATAGTCATTATTAATCAGATTATAAAGCTGGACTTTTGATACATTTTTTGTGGTTTGTCACTTTGGAGTTACAATGGTGTGAAGATGCATCAGTACTTCAGTGTAATACTTGGATGATATCTTTCATTTTGAGTGTGTACGTGATGACTTGCAGTGGTAAATGTTTGCATCTTCTCTGGAATGTTCTGTTAAACAGTGCACAAACCTCTCACATCGATGCAATGTTACATTGTGATGCATATGAGAGATCCTCTCAATGACATGCATTCGTTTGTGTAGGCTACATTTCAAGTGTGTAAGATGGAACTTCAGGAGTGTTTTTGCTGATACTCTCAATGGTTTTCTAGCATGGCTAATTCATTAAAAAGTGTTGAAAATTAAAGCTAGCTATGTACCCACCAGTGCAAGAGAAGAATAATGTATTCAGAATACAAAGGGTTTGTCTGAATGTGGTAATCAGCTCTCTATACCTTCCAATTATGCTTATCGTCTCTGTTAAAGAATTTTCCTATATTTATATATTTTTAATTTCGAAGTTGATGCAATATTTAGAGTACAATTATGTTTTGGTTTGCTGTGGTCTTCTTGCCAGTTTCTTGTGTTTTGAAGTCTCTCACTGATTGCTTCTCATTTTTCATTACTGATGGCCCCTTCAGACAGGCAGGCTCCAAGCTAATTAGCAAAGCTTTGTTCTTGAATGCTTGTTTCCTCCAAAAACTCTGCAGGAAGGAAACTCATGAACAGTAGTACACAATCTGCAGTTTCAGTGGCTGTAATGTTAACCGCAATGTGCTGCAGCGTTTAAACTAAAATCCACCACTTTAGAAATTATTAATTCATGCTCAATGATGGGAAGGTTTGCTGTCCAAAGGATATCTCAATAGGGTAGTACATTGCTACGCCTTTGTAAGAATCAAAATCTGGCATGAAAAAATCGTGTCAGTGTCTAAACCACCTTTTGAAATCCCTGTGAAATTTTGTGGTTAGGCCCTCCAACTGGGCTATTTTTTAAGTCAAGATTTGGCAAAGCACCAGGCTGTTTTGTTTTGTCTTATGTTGTTCATTTTTTGATTTGGTGTGCTTAATCACTGCTTAAACAAACTGTGTCTCAAAGTGGTGAAAGGCTGCACTCTGCCTTTTGTGAAGGTTAAGGTACATGGAAGTGGCAATGCACAATGGTGAGATGAGGGACAGATGTGAGTATGGCAAGAGGAGGAGCTGGACTTGCTGGGCATGGGAGAGGAGCAACAATATCTAGTGCCTCTGGGATGCGAGCAGCTCTGTGTCATGAAGGGCTTCTGGTCATCGCTGAGTGCTTCTGGCTACGGATGCTAATTTGGCAGCTGGAGTGGATATTTTTCTCCCTTTACCTTCCATTATGTTCATCACCATTCTGCTGTTTGAGGCTTAGTAGTCCTTGTTCAGTTACACCTCAGCTGAGGACGACATTACTTCTTGAGGAATCATTTTCAACATTGTGGTCAAGTTTCTTGCCCATGTTCCGGAATCTGTACTGCTGCAATAGAATAGGATCTCTCTTTTTTTTTTTTTCATTTTTCTTTTTTTTTTTTTCCCTCTGTAACTTTTATTTTTTTTCACATTGAACAATCAATGATCATTTAATTATGTTGCTCATCTGCAGATGGAAGTGCTGACAGCAGCACTGAAGGTGTGCAATGTCCTTCTGGAAGACAGTGCTTATTGGATCTTTTCCTGAGCCAGGGGATGTCCCTTGAGTCTGCTCATGCTATTACCATGTAAAGGAATCCATGAACTATGACATGAATCCAGTCAAAGCCATTCTGTAAATAGTAAATCTTAATGCCTATGCAAACATGTAAGGCAGGGAGGAATTAAATATCTGCTGGAGTTACCCAGGTGAGTGTTTTGGAAGAGGGTGTACCATTTTACCTGCTGTACAGTAAATTATAGAGTAAGTCTTCCTGCTGTTTCAAAGTAAGATAACCCAGAATACTGATTAAAAGCTGGCTTCTGAAAAGATGTATGTTAATCCTTTTGAAGTCAATGTTTATTCAAGGAGGTTTCAGCAGAGATTGCCTATAAATTTGAGGTTGCTCTAAGCAATGGGTAGAATATGTATTTCCCTGACAGGAGGTGTAGCGTATTTGTTTCATTAAAATATGAGTGTATATTTTGCTAGCTTGTCATTTCATAGCTTAAACTTCTCACCACTAGCCAATGCAATGTGCTTCACACTTGTAAATACCTCCTAACGTAGATTAAGATTTAGGGGGCGATGGTTTTGATTAAAATCAACGTATGGAATGACAGTTACTAAAACGCAGATAAAAAAAACAGTATGAAGAATTAATAATGGACACATAACAGAATGGTCATCACTTAATATTTCATGTAGTTTCATAAAACATCTTTCAAATTTTGAATCAACAGCTGGTTAAAAAAAATAAATCGATAGTAATGAGCTCATTTGTATGTAAATGACTGTCATTCTATTCTAGGCTACCCGTACTTTATGGTATCCCACTAGATGTCACGAAGTGTGGTCATGAAAACAGGGCTTTTCAGGAAACCCTTTTTAAAAAATCAATTTAAATGCAAAGTCTTTGCCTGGCTTTTAAGTTTTCAAAAGTCATTCATGAGATTCTATCAGCCTGAAAGTTCTGTATACTTGTATTTAAAATAATAATTCAGTACATTATCAGGAGCTGAATATTGTACATATGAGGAGCTCTAGGACAATGAGACAATTCCAGAAACTCACTGAAAATTTCTTTGCATGTTCCAACTCATTTGGAAGAATTGATCGAACTGGGAGGTGCATGCCTGTATACCCACAGATGCAAAGTAAATGTGCAAAATAAACTTTCAGCTTTCCAGAGAAGTGAAAAAAATTCTTATGAAGACAGAACATGTTTGAGTTGGCAGGAAGAGCTGAAGGATTTGCATCTTAAGTTTTATAAGTGTATTTCCAGTTAAAACACTGTTTTCAGGAAACAAAAGAAATTGGGATTTGATAATTTATTGCTATGTCCAGAATAATAGTCTTTCAATACTGTCCGTTAGTTCTTATTAGAAATGTAAACTTTCAAGTATTTAGAGCAAATTTGACCTTAATAAGACTTCAATTCATCTAAGCTCTAAGGGAATAGATCAACTTTGTATCCGGAATAAAAAATCACCCATATTCACTAAATTATTTCAGTATTTCTTACTTTTAATAATGTGTTGTTGAATTAGGGTCTAAGTGCACATATTTTGGAAATTAGAAGAGGGCATTAACATGAAATCCAGAAAGAAATGTTTTGATTGATAGCTCAGAAGGAAATGCCAAGGATAAATATAAATACTGTTGATTGCGGTTGATGTGGGCAAGTGGTAATCAGTTGCTAATCTAAACAAACAAGACTCCAGCAGATATTTCAACTCTTCACCTTTCCACTTGTCTTTCAGTTGCCTTTCCCAATCCCATTTACAAACAAATACTGTACTTGTAATGTTGCTCATACATTCCTTACCCTATGGGATACTTGTTAAGTACCTTTTTTGGGGAAAAAAGAGTATATGGATAAAAGAATGGTTATGATTAGAGGGGAAAGTATCTTTCAGTCAACTGTAGAGAAAGCTAACACCCATTTTTTTTCTGAAAGCTTATTTTTCATAGTGCTCAAACTTGGGGCATATCTGTATAAGGAAATTGTATGATTTGCGGTTGTGAGTAACGCAGTAGCAGACACAAAGAGAATTCTCTTCCTACCCCATTGTTCTGATCCCCAACAAAGGTGTTGCTGGGATAGCATTTCATACTCTGTTGTGGTATGAACTACTCTGGGTGAAACTAAGTCCCTGGCAGTAGCTCACCATGGGCAGGGGTAGGGTAAAGAGACTTAACCTCCTTCAGGCTGATGAAGGTAATGTGCACAGACTGAAGTGGGTTGGGGAAATCAAGAATCATGGCATGAATTGTGATGAACTCTGTATCTCCTGAATTAAGCGGTATGACTGCCCACTTTTACTGATTCTGAGTTTACAGGGAGCAGCTTCAAGCTCTTCTGATTAATGCACCAGCCTCCTTATTAGTGGATTGGGTACTAAATATTAAGGGCACTTTAAAAGACGCATACATTTGTCCTTTTGCAGCCCTCCCTTTCAGTTTCCATGAGGATTGCATTATGCTATCCATATGCATTAAAAATAAAATCTGAAACTTACTGCACCTAGTTTGTGACACCCTTTTAAGAAATCTTTTTTGTCAAGGTCCAAATTACAGAAATTAGCTAAGTTTGTTGTTATTATGCCTAGTTTTGATCTGAAAATGTGGTTTGAATTGTAAAATAAGGGGAAAAAAAGATTTTTTTTTACTTAAGACTATATTAGTGAAATGCAAGTACAAAATTTGAAGAAACTGTAGGAAATTTTAGGCAAACATTGAAGTTAAAATAATCCATGTTAGTCATAGGTATTTCCATATTGAATTTAAGAATTATATTAAGCCAGTCTGGAAGGACACATAGTGTCACGTGAACTGAATCTCCAATTGAAATTATAGAATTGTAGAATCATAGAATGGTTCAGGTTGGAAGGGAAAATTAACTCTCTTGGTAGGAAATTTGAGTAGGCAAAACTACAAATTTCATGCAGTTAATTTATTAGCTGTGAAGGAGATACAAATAATACCTCCAAGAAAATCAGAAGTTGCTCATGAGTCAGTTGCATGTGGATAGAGGCAAAAATTGGGAAAAGGAATTGAATATACGTAGTGATTGAGAAGAGTGATTGGAGCATTTTGTGTTCCAGCTTATTGTTGTATATCCTGAAAGATACAGCTGGAAATTCAACTGCTGCTGAGGTGACATGAGCTAAAGCAAGTATGAGAAATTTGTAAATTGGCTCCAAAAGGCCTCATCTTACCCTGCCCACACAGTTTTTTCGTAACTCTGAAATCTAACAAAAATGAAAACCTGCATTTCAGGACATCATAAAGAATAAACAACAAACCCTAATAAAGCATATATTACTTCATTTGAAAGTCTCTGAAGGCTCCTTTGTCAAGGCTAGTTTATAGTCCATATAGTTTGTTAAAAAGCTTTTAGAGTCATCATGGTCGATTGTATCAGTGTAGCTATCGTAAATGAGCAGTAAGTCAACATGAAATTTCTTATGAAAATTTAATGCCAAAAAATTAAAAGCACAAGTGCTGTAATCAGTTCATAAAACAAAATATTTGAGTCTCTGCCCCTGTCCTGCCAAGTGAGGATCAATAATTGCAGTATTGTTCTCTTTTCTTCCTCTCCAGTAGATCTGTGTATTCATAAACATTCCTCTTACTCTACTGCTTTGCGTTAGCCTTGCTATTTGTGCATTACAGGCACAAACCCAATGCCCAGTCCTGATGTTTTCTGCTGCATTGTGTCTAAAGCCAGTGGGACAATGGTCAGCTGCATGGTTTTAGCTAGACAGCTTGCTGGTGATTGCAGTGGCGTGCCTTCCTGGCCATCTTTCTTGACTTTGTGCTTGGTCCTCTGTTTTCTTGCACATTTTTATACTCTTCAGTTTTATGATCAGAAGTGAATGAATTAAATTTAGGATGGCATACTTTCATTCTAAAGAAAGTTGGTTTCAGAGTTTTCTGTAAAAGTTGACATATTGAGTATGGGCCTGGAGTTAGACTGTTTCTTATTGACTTGACCTCTGGCAGGCCAAGTTCTGTGATTTTCTGTTCTTTTTTTTTTTTTTTTCCTCTCCCTGTTGAGATTTAATCTATTCTTTGCAGTCTAATACAAACTACTTTTTTTTCTCCCAATTTACCTTAGTTTATGTCAATTCTGCATCAAATCAGAGTATATTAAACTTGTTTCTTTCAGTTCATCATCTGTTTGCAACAGCATAATACCCCAGAGTTTGGCACCATGCTAACAAGCTCAACTGCTTTTAAAATAGAGAGGAACAGTGTAAATCAGAACTGAAGGTAGTGGAATATGTGACTGCTACTTAAAATACACTATCTTTGCTCAATGCTGAAGTAATGTGAGAGGCTTAAAGAAGATACATATGTTTATTTAGCATACAGATGGATTAGAAAGCAAATGTCAGGGCCTCCACAGTACTGCAACAGTAAACAAATTTTATGGCTTCTTTTGAAACATAGAGGGGCAAAAGATTTAAAATGTAAACAGGTCTTAAACTGCATTGCTTGCATGCAGAATGCAATCAGTTAGCTAAAATGCAGCTAGTTTAGAAACGTAGTTAGGTATCTTCAAATTCAAATCAGACATATGAACATAGGTGAGAAAAACTGGCTTAGAAAACATGCTTCCTAGCAGTAATTTTTCCATGGCTGGGAATAACTATTTGGAAACTTTTAAACATCAAATAATTTGAAAAAAAATGAGGAGTATTATGATATATATAACCTTGAAGTAACAGTGGCATGTAACCTTGTTAGCTTCAGAGAAGGAAATTACTGTATTCCTGAAACAGTCATCTGCAATGGCGGCTTTTCATGGCATTACTAAAAAATAATGGCTAGATCAATTTTAGTAGAAATAACGATTATAGATTATAAATAGTCATACTTCAGGGACTTGTTTGTTTGTTTGTTTAGTGGCAATGACAGCATGAACTTGACAGGTGCAATACAAAGCTACAAGATTTTTTGAGTACTCTCCTCCAAAAAATGCCCCAGAGCATAAATTTGGATAGCTACATTTCATTATATTGCTGGGCATCCAGGGTAAGATTTTTGTGTCTAAACATTCTGTCATTTACTGTTGTTGATATGGTATTGTGCAATTTCGTGGTGAGATGCTGAGTTTACTTCCAGTTCCCTCATAAGGAAAATTTCTCGTCCTCATAGTGCTTGGGTTTGGTACTTGAAATATGGACATTCCCAGACATGAATTTACTTCTGCTGCAGCTAGTTTCAAGTTGGGTATTAGTCACACAAGCCCTCAAATTTTGAAGGATCCAGCAGAAGGAATGTTCCAATTTTTGAGAAATCATCATTTTCCATTAATCTTTTAGACAGCATCTATTTTGGCATGCAGAAATGCTGTCAGCAGTTAAAACAGGAAGAAAACTCTCCTGTTGACAGAAGATCTATTTCCAAATTGAGTCAGTTTTTGTTGTTTTTATGTTGTATCACCTTTATTTTTCTTGTGTGCATAGTGTGCATATAATTGTGTGCATCTTTCCAAAATGGAACATTTCCTGGTACAACAGGATAACGAATTATTGAAGTGACCAGTGGCACTGCTACAAGAAGACACCTGTTACATATGGAAACTCTCATTCACACCCTATGACACAATACAGATATAGAAAAACTTTCAGTCACATTCTAAACAAAGATAATCATTCCTGTGCTTTTCATAAACTTTAATCTTAACAATAAGATGGATGGTAATGCTTCATTTTCAGTTGTCTGTTTTGAAAATAACTTTAAAGAGATTTAAAAAAAGCTGAAAGATGAATAACTGTTCATTAATATGGCATCCCTAGATATTTATGAAGCGAATGTTTGTATTTTCCAGTAATTATAATCTAACTGATTCTCAGAAGGATGTCTTAAGATTTTCATCCAGAGCAGTTTGGGAGTATGTTGTTTCAGGCTATTCATTCAAGAAGTGAGAATAGATGAAATTCTCCAATGGGACTGAAAAAGTTGCATAATGATACGATAAAACATTAACAGTTGGAAATAACACTTATGAACCACTGTAAGTTGAGTTCTCATGGGTTTAATATTTTTTATAGCCTCATAAATCTAATAGATACATAATCTCTTTAAGTCAAAAACTGTATTTGTTTTTGGAAAGTATTAATAATTCTGCCCTAAATTAAATGAGCTCTTTATTGTAAACAATTTTGCACACAGGAGATACTATAGTTAGAGAATGCACTATGGGTAAATGGTCAAATACTAAGTCTCTCTTTCAAAATTCGGTATAAAAAGAAGCAAAAACCAATATTAATTGTATGTATTAATTGTAATATTAATTGTATGCATTAATTATCTAGGTCCTGGGGATTTCAGATTTTCAAACAGATATTTGTTGTGTTGCAGATGTGTGTAGCCATTTATACCGGAGTTTGGCTCTGGTCCTACAAAGAGCCCAGCTCATTGTGTCCTTTGTGCCTTCAGGGAGCGCTGATGAGACTTGTGGGAGTCCCTGAAAGAGGCGAGGGAATCTGAGCCAAGCAAAACCACTGTCCTGGATGGTTTGGGCAGAGATATCTCTTGTGTTTCCAAACTCCAGGTTATACTTAGTTTCACCAAAACAAATCCAGAGAAAATAAGTTATAAGAAGTAAAAAGCAGAAATGGTATTATAAAACCCTACATTGTAGGTAACATAAAAATTTCAGTTTCACTGTGTTTTGTTTAAGATGGAGGCAGGCTTTTCCCAAGGAGATGCTGTAGAGACACAGCTTATAGAACTGCATGTTGGAAAGCGCATCTGGTGATGGATAGAGATGATAGCTGGTAGGGGCCAAGAGAGGCACCTGGGAGCAAAGGCAGAGAGCGGGAGAATAAAGGAAGCAGAGCAATTCAATGAGATCATAAGCATTTATTTGAAGAAGCAAAAGAAAGGCAAAGGAGAAGACTGTGAGGGGATGAATTATGAGATTCAGGACAGATCATAAGGGAAAGATGCAGGTGTACTGCATCTGAAAAATTAACAGAACTTCACTGTTTTTTCTACGCAGCTCAGTTACTAAGTCTTACCTCAGAAGTAACAGCCTTTCTGCTGGCCTTTCCATCCCTTCTGAAGCAATTTTTGACAATCATGAAGTTAGTAATTCTTTTAAAGAGCTTGGAGTTTGTGCATCAGTGCATTATGAGCTCGTGAATGAGTTTGAGATATTGATTAACTTGGAGAAGATGCAATAATTTGAAGAAAAAAGAAACAAATGGAACAAGATGGATCTTTGTTTTTTTTAGATCAGTAACTTCAAAATCTTTCTGTAACTCAAGCCGAGACTGTGATTCTTGAAGTTTCTGCGGGGGGCCATGAACAGCTGCATGTCCTGCTGATTTCCCAAGGCTGAGGAGGATGCAGACAGTCCAGGGTTTATGTGACATTTCAAGGCTTCTCTTCAGAGAAGCCAAGAGATTACTTGGAAATGTTTTCTTTATACAGCAAATAAGATACTTGTCACCTTGTTAAATGGTTAGCAGGCATTTAGAGAGATGATCAGAAATTATATACTCGTACAGTATTATGTATGCTGTTTTCCTTCATCTATGTGATTATGTTCAATGCTGTCCTTATTTTACATTTGATCAAATGGAAGATTTCAAGTCAAATATGTTCTTCTTTGTGTGTAAAGTGTCATAGATGTGGTTTGCTCCAAACTAAATAGTGTCATTTACATAATGAAAAGAAGTAGTTAACTGCCAGTCTTCTAATAAAGCATAGAGGCATCAGTAGTTTAGAAATCTAGACCAACCTAGACATAGTTGGATTTCACCTGGTGAAGTACTCTTGGCCTGCAAGCTGGAAACTGATGGTTAATCTGAGCTAGCAGACTTTATGGCAGTCTTTGATCTTCGTGTTAAGAACATCAGTGGTCTTAATTTCTAGCAGTAGGATGGAATAGCTTTTGCAGTCTGACCATACTGTGTCACACTGAAGTTTTGCTACATCCCAGTTGGTGCCTGAACATCGAGAAGCACCTGAATGTTCTCCCAGACGCTCTAAGAGCTGACGTTCTTTTGCCTGCAGTTCATCTAACCCTGCCATGTGCCCCATCACCTGAGCTTACACAGTTTAGAGGCCTTTTAGCTGATGATTTTCACCCACACCAGAACACAAATGTAAATGCTAACAAGGAAAAAACTAATTTGAAAAAAATGCATTTTTAGGGCCTTCATCTGGTAAATTGAAACCGAGCGTAGTGTTTAGTCATGGTTCATAAAAACAGAGTCTGGCTAGAGAGCTGTTTATCTTCAGCAAATACAGGAGGCATACACAAAATCTAAAGTAGTCACCCAAGTGAAAAGTGGCTCCTGTACAGCTTCAAATCACTGGGCACATTTTCTGATTTCTGAAAATCTTGAGCACAGCGGTAAATGACCTTTTAAATGAACATAGAATTTGATCTTTAAGATCCAAATAGCATGCAGGGTGTTCTGAACTTCTGAATCCAAGTAACAAAACTCCCATCCAACTCCAGGAAATTCAGTATCTGACCGTAACTGGTATGTAATCAAATTCCACAATACGGAAAAACCATGCAGTTGCTGTTAGTTTCACTCTAAAGCGACTTAGTAACATTTTTTATTATTATTATCATATCAAAACAGCCATCACGCCTAATAACATAGATCTTAATGAGTGCAGGTCATTTAGGTAATTATACTCTGTTACTTAATGTGATTTTCTGTTAGGAAATAAAACTGAACGTTTTTGGGAGACCCTTTCTCACAGAGCAAGTGTAAAACTAAACAGCTGCATGAATCTCTGTTGTGAATTTCACCCCATATTTTGTGAAGTCAATGGTATGAGTGAACCATCATGAAAACAAGTGGAGGAAAAAAAATTAATTGATATTAGATAGACTGATTGCATAATGTCTTTAACAATATTTCTGAAATATGCAGCATCACATGTTGCCATATCAGGGCAGTCAGGTATCCTATAAATTACATCGGTGCTGTGCTGTTAAAGTTCTCTGTTTAGAGAAATGGTTGGTAACCTGAAGTACCTAGTCCTTAATTAACAGGGCAATATATTGCTATATATTACATATTAATGAAATTAATAGAACTGTATCTAAAGTAGTTAGCTTTGTGAAACAGTTGGTACATTTCCTAGAAAATTACCACATTTTTAAACATTTATTGCAAGAAATCCATATTAAGTTAGTTATTATTCATGAGCATAACCATCTAAAATTTACAATTAAAAGTAAGTCACAGAAATTGATTTTTTTTTTTTTTTGAAAAAAGCCCTACTTTATCAAGGGGATTATGCAGATAATGGTGGTTTGGTTTTTTTTCCTAACCATGCATTCATATGCACAGTTACTATCTCCTACGATAACAGCTATATATGATCTTATGTGGGTGTCTCAGATGCCCCAGGGCATCTCCAGTTGTGACAGGTAACAGAATCCTGCCCATCACCATGAAGACAAGGCACAGATGGGGAGACAGAACATAAATGCCATATTTCTTTCAGTGTCTTTTGCTCTATGCACTCTCAGGAAAGACTGGGACAGCCTCTTTTCAAGATAATGCCAGCTTCAAGTCCTGCCACATTGGGACTGAGAAGCTCATTCATTTTAATTCAACTATGTGCATTGGGACAGGAAGAAAAACACTTGATAGTACTCTAACACACATTGTTTGTTCCAGAAAAAAATACTCATTACACTAAGCTAGAGCTTACTATGTTGTAAAGGGACCTCTGTATTTTACTATTTACATTTTCAGATGGTTGTGCATGGGGTAGCAACTGTTTGGAAATCCTTAGATTTATGAGTCATGTCCTTCCTAGAATAGCCCTACCTTGACATTTTTCCTGTGTTTCCCATTATTCTAAATGGCCCATCTGGCTTTTGCCGAGCCTGATGCCTACATAGTTCAGCTCTCTCTATTTATCTCCCTGAAAAGATGTTGGACAAGGAAGAATATATTAGTTTTGGAAAAGGCTGGTAATATAAGCTCGTATAATGCACCTCCGTTTAGTCCATTGTTCATAGTCATTGCAAATAGGAGGCTTTGCAAGTTGTAGGCTGTATCTAACTTATAATGAGAGTTGGGATGATGACTGGATACAATTCTTTAATAGTCTCTCCATTTCATTGTCAGGCATCAGATCTGAAAAACTTGTGCTGTAGCCTGTAATGGGAGCTTGAGGTGGAGGAGGAGAGAATGAAGACAGGAAACCAGTAAAAGATTTTTTTGTGGCTTTAAAGAAAGCCAGTCTCTTATCCCAAGATGGGCATTAATGGATCCAACAACAATACCTGGTTTTTTTTTGCCTTCTGTTTTGAAAGCTGTAGATGGTTTTGAATGTTGCAAGTCGCTCACATCGTACTTTCGGAAGCCTGTGTAGAATAAATCTCAAAATAAATAACAGCTCCATGAGAGCAGGTTTTTTTTCCTAGAGTGAAATTGGGCTGTGTGATGCATGTAGATAAAATCTATTTACAATTAATGTATTTAGGCACAGTTAGCTGCAAATTGGTGACATTAGATAACAAAGTGCCTAAATGAGTTGAACGCTAAAGCTCCATTGGTATTTAAACTTATTGTTTGTAAAACTTGTACGTGCTACAGACATCTTTATCTTCTGAAGTGCTAGTACTTGCTCTGCTGCAGATATAGAATTGTAAGTACTAGCAGTGCAGTGAAAAAATCATTAGTTGCTAAATAGCTTTTTAATGTCTAGTGAAGTATAAACAGGATAGGGGCTGCCAAAAGGAGCCTTGGGTCCCTGAGCTGTTATGTATCCATCTGAACTTCTGCATTATTGGTAGCTGTGACACTGTGGACCTGGGGTATACCACCACATTCCCCCTCACCCTGGTAAGTCATCTAACCAGGACGTGAATAATAACTGTATGCTAAACATCAGCATCACATTTTCAGTTTGAGTAACTCAACTCATGCTCCCAGACTTTAAGTTGCAAAGTGTGGTTGCTAACTGGAACAGCTTTGGAATGAGTGGATGTGGAGACGAATTGGAAGAGGCTACTAAGGGAATTAGCCTCTTTTCTTTTACATGGCTGTAGAGAGTTCTGCATGAGTTTAATCTGTATATTGCTTTTATGCTTCTAAGGGTTCTCTCATCTGCCTTAATAGTTCAAACATGCCACAGTTACAGGCTGAGACACTTAAACCATGTCTTGCTTCACATATTGAAAGGACTATGCTCTAACCATCATGGTTGCCCAGTGACTGATTTCCTGCATTTTCAAAAGGCTACATGGAATAATTTAGGCCCAGTTGTTTTGTTCGGCACGAATGCGTCTTTTTTAATCTGAATAGGAAGGCATTTAGCTAATTTTTCAGAATTTGTTTGGGTTAAGGGATTGTATCTATTAGTATTGTGCATGTAGTTGATAATCACAGATTTATTTATAAATAAAGGGAACAAAAGGAAAGAAAAATCTAAATGTCAAAACATTTAGATTTGATAACTTTTTGAAAAAGTTGTATTTACTACATTGTTGGAAAAACAAGGAATATGTTTCATTGAAACTCCATGATTGAAGTAATGCTTTATATTGCTATTAAGGAATTTTTCAAGAGGAAAATTCTCTTACTGCTTGTGATTTCTATGTTTGAATGTGGGGGAGAGGTGGGGAAGAGTGTTAGAATCTGTATGGAGCTGAGGTAAGGTGGAATCTCACTCATTACTCACTTCTGGAGTGAGTAAGCAGCTTACAGGAAGGTACTGAGCTGAGCCCTGCATCTGCCTTTAGCTGCCACAGTAAAAACATCTGATTTATTCTGATGTGTAGAAGAATTTCCATTGTAACAATTTCCCGAGTATTCTGCTGTTAAAACTTCCTTGCTTATGCCCAGGAGTATTCTAGAGGGATAAGGAGAGGGGAGGAAATGACTTTACGAGGGTTCAGTGGGAGTGACCTTTCTCCTGCTATGAACGCTGCTGCTGATCCACTACCCTAATTCTGTAGCCTTAGGAAGTTGATATGAGTTCCTTGGCCTTTGTAGATAACAGATTTTTCTATTTTCACAGACCTTTGCACTCTGTGCCTTCCTATCCTAGTGCAATTTTTTTCTGTGAATAGGCAAGTTAACCGTGACAAGATCAACTGGGAATCTTCACGTGTGCGTGTCTAGAACCACAGCTTCAGTGCAAGGCAGCCAGCAGCTGGTAATGATAGGTGATGAATTCAGAGAGTCTGATGTTCTGCATGTGGCAAAGAGAGCAAGCACGTCTCAGTAACATCCCTTAGAAAAACAGTCACGTTGTTTATTTTTCTAATTTGAATAGCACTTTATTTATTTTTGCGATAGAAAAATTCAAGGTAGAAGTAAAAATAATCTTTCTGGATATTTTGATATGTCTGTTCGTAATACAGTGAATTTGTACATTCTCTCTTTAAAAGCAAGAAGAAAATGAAGGGTGTTTGTAGTCTGTATCATATCATCGTCTCTCCGCAGCTATTCTCTGGAATTTGAGTTAAATGACCTCTTAAAAGTAAGATTGCAAGTGCTCATAAAATAAAGAGCTGGCATTCAGAACAGTTTTGCTGTGTCCCACCAGCTCATTAAAAGATAAGCAAGAGCAAAATTTGTTATGAGGACTTCTACAGTTTTCCTTCATAATCCCATACCATTAAAAAAAAAAAAAAAAAGAAAGAAAGAAAAAAAGAGAGAATTAGAACCTGGACCTAAATATATTTTTTTGTTAATTCTATCATTTGATTACCATTTATTGGAGTTGCAATGTCTACTCCTAGATTTTCACAGGCTCACCTCTAACATTACCAGTTTTCATGTAGCTCTTCAGATAGCACTACAGAGGACATGAGTACAGTTGTAAGGGTGACACTTGCAGAAGTAACATCCTGCATGGATGGCACATGTAATGAGAAATGACAGCTGACTACAGGGATGAAAGGAGAAGACCTAAACAGAGCAGGAAGAAAAATGAGTAAAAAAGGGATACATCTCCAGATCACTGAGCGGAAAACACTGTGTGTTTTCCTCACAGTCATTCAGCATTCTGAAAAAAATATATATATTACATATAATAATATATATATTATTTATATTACATAAAATATGACCTTTTAAGATTGTGAGGGGTTTTTTGTATGTTTTGTTTTGTTTTTGTTGTTTTTCACGTGGGTTTTCTTGTTTTCTTTTGGCTGGTGCCAACTCACCTTCATTCCAAGGTGTCAACAGGTCAAGGCTCAACAGGTCCAGGCAACCAATTTGTTTGCCATTTCTACATTATAATATACCTATATTCAGAAGGCATCTAAGCTGCTATGGTGGCACTTGAAAGGTTTTTATGTCTGCCCTGTTCTCCCTGTTTTGCTGGTAGCATTTGTACTCTAATTTGCCTTCTCCCTCCCAAGTGGATTTCATGGTTGGAAGTAACACCTGTGGCCACTCTGCTTTGACAGCTGCAAGACTCAGATGCCAAGCTCTTGAATGTATTTTTTCTATTGCTGTCATCTGGGTTAGAGGATAGCTTCCAGGCAGACATCTCAGTCACGTCTGTGTTCATTGCTCGTTGTTGGGCAGGACTAGGATCAAGGTGTCATTGGACTGGTTAACTTTTCGCAGTTTCATTTAGAATATACACAATAGTGGCAAAGAATTTTTGGAGCCTTTGTAGGAAATGAATTCTTGTCCACTGTTGAAAGCTCTCTTTAGATCACCATGTGCTCTGGACAGGGTTGATATCTTTTTAAAATTCTGGACTAGGAAACTCCCTGATGAATCTCAGCTCCTAATCTGAGAAAGACAAAGGCAGCTATAGCAGATTTAAGCCTGCACCTTTTCTGCCTGTTTTTGCAGAAAGAGTTGAATGAAGAATTGTGAAATGATGATGTTTGGAAATTCCTAAATTCAGATGATCGTGCTTGCAAGGCTGGTGCTCAGTGTTTCAGATGTTTCCAAAAAAGGTAGCAAAATGGTGTTGTAAAAACCCTTTACCTGGGTTCATGGAGAGGTGTTTTGAAAGCATGGCTAACATTGACTGATTTCTCAATTATACTGCTTATGTAGCTAGAAAAATTAGGTATCCATGACTCTATGATCTTATTACAATCTAATGTGATGGTATACAGCACTATTTCATACAGGCTTGTGACTGTTCTGGATAGAGAAAAGCTGGACAGGCTTGCTGTGTCCCAGAAAAGATATTTGATGAAAGTTGCTGGGCATGGATATTCAAATAGACTAGTTGAAAATTCTCTGAGGTTGGTTGTAAAATTGGAAAACAGAATTTGAATCAGAAATTAGACTTAAGGTTTGATCAATTCCAGTTAGAAATATCACTAACTTCTTTCCTACTGGAAGTCCAGCAAAAATTATCCTGTAATTCTATTTTTCTTCAGCAGAATTAAGTTGGAGAAGTGGCAAATGCAACTTTTCTGCATGAGATACAAAACCATTTGAAGTAAATTGTATTTCCATCTATAGCCTTATGCTCTGCATTCTGCTCAGCTCTTTAATGCTAAAGTTTGCATACTGAGTTTCCAGTTTCAATATTCACATAATATCCTCCTGAAGACAATTAATTTGTACATGCTCTCTTGTACAGAGCTCTAGGCTTCAGAAAACTTTTTGTGGGAAATGGACACACAAATTAATTTGACTCATGTAATTTACTGAGGCAACATCATGGAAAATATTGTCTCTTTCCTGTTGTGAGCAAAATGTGTTGGGGGGAGAGATGACCTTCAGAGATAAGGCTGAAATGAAGCAAAAATGCACTCACTTCTTGTTTTACACTGAGGGCTGATTTTTATCAGAACACTTGGATGCATTTGGAAGTAGAGTTTAAGGAAGGGGATAGACCTTCAGATGTACCTGTGTGGCTCAGAATTGGTTTGTTATTTTTCTTCTGCTTGGTGAATAGTAGTTTTTGAGGTGAAAGCTCAGCATGGTCAATTTATTTACATACCTTTGTGTTTGTAGTCTGCAGTGTTTCCGTGTCTGTAAATGTGCAATATTTTTTTTTTTTTTTAAAGTGGAGACTTTTAATGTAAGTGAATCTTTTTTTAAAGGATTAATTTTTGTCCATACGGACTAAAACATGTTTCAATCTACTTTACTCTCACGGTACGCACTCCTCAAAGTTTTTTTGTTGCTTACTGTATGGTCGAGTTCCTTCTGACCCAAAAGACTGGCTTAAAGACTTGCACAGTCATTCGTAGACAGGGCGAAAGCCTTGTCAGCTGTCTTGCTGCACCCAGAACAAAGATCTCTTTAGTGGCAGCAATCCTCCCCACTCCCTGCACGTTGCACTGCCGCTGCAGCTTATGCTCTTGCTGGCAGGCTCATCAACCCCTGCAGCTGGGCCATTAGCTAGAAATTATATGGGCTTGAGCACTTGGCAGAGAGCACGTGGTAGGATTGGGTACCCAGGATCAATATGTTGGCTTTGAGCACATCAAGCATCTCTCTGTGTGTGCAGCTTTGCTTTCCCTGAGCCACTGCAAGGCTCCTGCAATCCGTGTGGCCATGAGATTGCTTCTGTGGGACACAAAGTTCTCAACTGCTGAGGCAATGGACAAAACAAAACAGCTATTTTTCCCTAGAATTACACAAGATAGAATTCCTGCTCTTTCTTGGTAGTGCTGCACTCTTTGCCATGCACTGGATAGTATCAAACCCAGAGGTCCTTTACTTGGCTTTACTAATTTAAAAGAGGAAAAAAGTCTGTTCTCTTCCTCTGGAACTTCACTAGGGTAAACTCACATTTAGTTTGGTGTTTGTGGCTCGATCATGAGCAATTTCATTTTCTATGGAAGAATGATGCTGGTTAACTTCTATGTTCAGGTGAGCATCAGCCGATACAAATTGAGTGGTAACCCTGGCTGGTAGCATTGGTGGCACACAGGACGCTAACTTGCCCCA
Source organism: Penelope pileata (assembly GCA_013396635.1). Lineage (NCBI taxonomy): Eukaryota > Metazoa > Chordata > Aves > Galliformes > Cracidae > Penelope > Penelope pileata. Next base: position 755,334 of record WBMW01001084.1, on the reverse strand, counting down.
GAATGTCAGCAGAGATGCAGGGCTTGAAGATGACGAGCCACTGATTTGTCTTGCTGCTCAAGATGTGGCTCTGCCAGTCCAAGTTAAGTGCTTTATATTGGAAACAGCAGTGTGGCAGCTCCCATACAGCTTGCTTCTCTGAGTATTTGGCTATGAGAATTCTCCAAATGGCCATGACAAAAGAAAAAAAGATTTAGTAGGAAGTTAAAAGGATAAATGGCCCTTATGTGCTTGTCACTAGTCAGAATCTTTGTGCCTTAATTTTACTTGAGATTTTAGAAGGGAATCTGCTTTGAAGGAAGCTGATTTCTTTTTTGTGGTGCTTACCATACAAAAATTTTACTGTTTTAGCTGCTTCCCAGGCTTTGACTTGTTTTGGATTCTCATGACTGCCTAGGTTTTTGAGTGTTAGGGAGGATATATTCATGGCAAGTCATGTGCTGGCTTCTGCAATGCTGACATTGCTGAGGATAAGCTCACAGATGAGATTTAGGCTGTGTTAGTGCTGCAGGTCTGAGGCTTTTAAAGGTCTCACTGCTGAGCTGCAGCCCGAGCGCTCTCAGGCTGCAGTCCCCCATCAGGCACTGAGGGAAGCAAATGCCTTTGCCAATGCGGAGCCAATGCCAAAAGGATCAGATGGGCACCAGAAGAGTTCTTAGAAATTTGTTAGTGAGTGGCATGTTAATGACACTAAAATACTTAATCATATCGAGAAGCCTACTGTATCTGCCTATTTAGTCCCTCATGTAATAGGCTTTCAAACAATTTTGGTTTTGAAAGGGAGTATCACAGTAGATTTCTTTAAATTCATTGTCTATTTGTATGAGATTTTTGAGCTTTTTCTTTTTTCCTGCTGTCCTTTCCCCAGAAATCTGTTATCGCACAGATGAGGAGCCAGCGTGATGGTGTCACACCCAGTCACATCAGTCACATTGGCAGTCATTACTGACACAGCCTAATGCAGCCTGACTGATGTAATCAGACACGATGTCTCTCACAGTACTGTGTCACCCTGAGAAATCTGGAGAGACACAGGTTTCAGAAAAACACTGTTAAGAGTTGTTTTAGAAAACAAATAATAACCTAGAGCACCAGATCTGGAGATGTGCACCCAAAACAGGGGGGTTCTGGACAGAACACCAGTGTGCTGGCTTCATTTCTTGAGGGCAGGTGATGTTTTCTTCAGCCCACTTGAATTAAACTTACTTGTAAAAGAATTAAAATAACTTTTTCCAATATTAATTTCTCTTTCTGCTCCTCATCTAAAGCACAGTAACCTACATTTCCAAAAGTGATTTCAAGTGCCTCCCATTTGGGGATATACAGCATTTGACCTCCTGAACGTGCTGAGTTTCAAGGAACTGATATGACACACTCCATGTTTGGTGTTCAAAAGTTGAGATATGCAGCTAGCTACATGGACTTTATTTTAAATGAATGGAAATCTGGAAGGTGCAGCATCAGAATCACGGCTCCTGTGCACCTTGGGTGTGTTGGTTGTTGGCATTTAGGAATGTATGTTTACTATTCTCACAGCTTAGCTGCTGTAATTGAAATGTCTCAGTTGCAAACAATGGTTCATTTATATGGATTCATACTCTTGTAGTCAGAACAGGGTTAATTTTTTTCTTGTCATTAGAAGCAGAGTCCAGATTTGAAATGTTGAATTGGATCTAACCATTTTCCGAGATTATCTGGATCACCGTATTCAAGGTTCAGCTGTATCTTTCCTGACCTCTAGAGCAGAACATGAAATTGAAGGCTCATTGAGGTCAGTCCCAAGCTTCCCAGTTACTTTAGCAGGGCAAGGTCAGGCACAGGGAGCACACTTTAGATACTGACTGAACTTGAAGTTGTTTGAAGAAAATTGTACAGCTTGTTAGAGTAGGGATTGGTTTAGGCACGCTGCGTGAAATGCCTCTGAAGCACGTGGACAACGACCTATTTTTGTCACCTAAACAAGTGAGAATGGAAAATTCCACTGCAAGAGGGGGGGAAAAAAAAGATCAAGAGCAACGAAAAAAAAAGTTGGCTGTCCTGAAACAAAAAATGCTTGCAGTCTGCTTTTGTTTTATATTTACTTTATCTCTTACAGATTTTGTTGTCTTAGGCTTGTTTAAGCAAATTAAGATATGTATTAGAGATTTGGAGTCATGTTAGTGTGTACAGTGCCAAACACAGTGAGGTCCTGAGTCTTGTTTTGGGGTTCATTCATATGACTAACATTAAAATAATGAATATTAATTTTTTTCTGGATTCATAAATCCATCAGAGATAGATTACAGGGAAAGCTGTAATTATAGCAGACCTTTAAATTAATGGGTTGCACATAACTGTGACTATTAAAATTGTTTTTAAAAATATAGCACTTCATCTGTACTTCAGTCTTCATCTCCAGAAATATTGTTTCATTTATGTTCTTAAAACTGCATTTCTAACTTGATTTTTTTTCCTAGAAGTGAAAATCAATGCAAGTAATTTGTGCTTAAAAAAAAAACGGGACAACAAATGTCTGTCTATTTGCATGTCTGTCACCAGCATTTTAATGATCACTTGACAACTTTGCTGTCTCTGAAGTTAGACCCACTTCAGGATCCTCACCTTAATTTACATTCAGCATTATTTTGCTATTTTGGGAAAGACTGGTTTAGAAAGCAGTTTTTACACAATGTCTGCGTAAAACGTAGGATTGTGATCACAGATTTGCTCAGCACAAGGACCCGCTGATACCTCAGCAAAAAATAGTAAGTCATCATGGCTGTGTCCTTACCTAGCGTATGGATGGAGCAGTTCGAGTGGAAGGGACCTACAAAGAACAGAATACACCACAAAATAGGCTCCCGTTTCACCCTCCTGGAGGGGGCACCCAGGCCCACTGCGACCAGTCGCTGCGCACCCACGGCAGTCCCGTGCACCTTGGGAGGGCAAGCGGGTTGTGTTTGGCTGGCATCACCATTATCCTCTAGTTATTAAATAATTAGTGTTCAGTGACGTGGCAGGTGAAAAAGGCCCTTTATTTTCCTGATTAATTACACAGGGGCAGCAGCTGGAATGCTTAGTGTGCTGTGTCATTCTAGGTGCAAATTAATTACCACGAACAGGCGAGGCACCCCATGGTGTCACTGTTTAGTCAGTTTTCTGTGGAGAATCACACTTTAATTGGAAAAACAACCCTGTTTTGGTGCGCTCAAGACACAAAAACAAATGAATTAAAATTAGTAACTGATATGTCACCTTATCACAAGTTTTCTTTCTGTGAGGAGGTGACTGTTCTGTGTCATACGTTCTCCAACCATTAGTGAAGGAAAATGAGGAGGAAAAAAGAAAAAGACTAGCAAAATCTAAACAAAGAAAATAAAAATAAAACAAATGCTATCACTTTCTACTACAGACACTGCCAACTCTTGCTTGGAAAGCCAGCATCCGAAGTTGTTCATCCATGCTTTTTGATGATAGTTTATAGCAATTTGTAATTATTGAGAAAATCTGGCTCTGCAACATGATTAGAATCACCTGAATGGAAGCAAAGCTGTCAAGAGCATTTTAAATGCTCACACTCTGGTACTGTGTGACAATATGCTGGTCAAATACAACATTTTAAGTCTCTAAATTGCTGTGATAAGTGCCCTAGAGGAAAAGATACCATTTTAAAAAAGTAATAAGAGCAATTCTGTGATAAATACAGCGACTGGAACAGATAGAGCAATGAAGCTTTTTCATATGTTAAATGTATTCAGTTATGGTTGATCAGAAAGTATAAAGGAACGATCTCAATGTGGCTAACAAGCGTGTCCAGAGTTAAAATGTCTTTGTGGTTCTGTTTAGGTAAGTATTTGATAGGAGTGTTGGAAGAAAATGTATTTAAAGACAGGATGCAGAGGCGTGGTTCTGAAATTTTAGATCTTTCTTCTCTAGTTTGATGATAAGGTATGTGTGAAAGCTCACATTCAAGAAGGCAGGCCCACAGAAATCCATGCCGTGGAGATAGTTGGCTATTTTACCAGTGTGGTGTAAACAGCACGTGGGAACACACAGGCTGTCATCCTGTGCTTTGGGTTATTTGGCATGTGCTGTACAGGAGCATATGGAAGAGAGGATTTATGATGTGGAGAAGGACTGAGAGAAAGGATATCAGTGATTTTATTCATTATGGAGCATGCCCAGAGGAGGGCAACGACGCTGTGAGGGATTTGGAGCACAGTTTTATGAGGAGCAGCTGAGGGAGCTGGGATTGTTCAGTCTGGAGAAGAGGAAGCTCCGGGGAGATCTTATTGCTCTCAACAACTCCCTGAAAGGAGGTAGTGGTGAGGCGGGGGTTGGCCTCTTCTCCTGGGTAACAGTGATACTACAACAGATACAAAGAGCACAATAATGCTACCTGGTAGAGCGTGTTCTCACCCCCTAAACACTCTTTTTCAACATAGTCACCACCATTAGCTATGTATTTTCACCAGCAATGAACCTCAGGAAGAGCCTGCATGCCATGCTTGTGAAAATCCATACCAGCGGAGGTGACCCACTGTTCCACAGCTGCTGCTGTGACAGCATCGTTACTAATGTTGCCCAAGCAGTCCATCTTTCATCATCCCAAGCAGATGGAACTCAGAAGGCACCAAATCCAAACTCTACCGTGGGTATGGTAGGACAGTCCAGCCAAGATGGACAATGTGCTCCACAGTCTTCAAGCTTGTGTGGGGCCTAGCATTATTGTGTTGTATAGAAAGGTGGTAGTCTTCTTTATCCTGACTCTGGAAGTTCGAGCCTTCAGCGTAGTCGGTGCTGCGATATAGTGGTCAGAGTTGTGGTTTGTCCAGGTTCCAGAAAATCCAGAAGGATCACCCCTTTTCTATCCCGAAAGACAGTGCACGTCACTTAACTCACTGAGGACTGCGTCTTGAACCTTTTCTTCGATGGAGAATTCACGTCAGCAGTCCATGGACTGCTGTTTTGACTCCAGCTTGTAATGGTGACACCACATTGCATCACTGGTAATGATGCAATCCAGGAAATTGTCACCTTCAGCGCTGTATTGGTTCAATAGGTTCCCTAGATTATGAGGACATGAGAAGAGAGAGAAATCACTTTAGTAAAAGGCACGATTATGCCTCCCTAAATTGTTAGAGGAGACTGCAGGAAGTTTCTCATATCTGAAGTAGCTTTAACTCCTCTTTTTTGAAGCTGCTGATGTCCCTTTAAATCAGCTGTCATTTGTGCTTCCTTGGGACAGACATATGCTTGTCCTCAAATCATGTATTTGCCCAGCTATTGACTAGGATGAGGGGAATAGGCAGGCAAAAGGAATTGATTTGTAATACTTTACATTTTCCTTCCAGATGGAGGAGGGACTATTTCAAATTAAAGTAGCTTTTCTTCTGCAGAAAGCAGATATATGTTTGTATCCCTGCAAATTTGTATTAGACAATATTTTATCATTTAGAAGTGTCATGCTGCTACGCTGAATAATGCAACATGGGCTGACCTACTTTAATGTTGAAACACTGATTCGCCTGTCAACATTTGAGAGACAATGGAAATATTTGTTCTTGTCTTCAGATGAAAGTACAAAACAAAAGCAGATGTTTGCAGGAATGAGTAAACCTCAGTGGGCCAAGATGCGTATTTACTGGATATTGCAACCTACTAATTTCATCAGGGCTACTCCACACCAGCTCAGAAAGCCATGATCTTTACCATAAAAGTTTACTACCATATTTGAGTATGGCACTTTAGTAGCTAATACCTGCTGCATGTGTTGCATGGGGGCCATGCGTTCATTGCATTATACCGTAAAGGTTAAATATTGCCTGTACAACTTTTTTGGAACTTTTTCATGAAACAGGCATTAGAAGAACAAACAAATGAGCTGCTGAGCTAAAGGGCAGATAAGTATTCTATAAAAGGAGACAACATGTCCAAGCATTTGTTATGTAGGTGTCTTTTCAAACTACTCAATTTCTGTACTGAAAGAGCTCCCCAAATTTTTATTAGCCATCTGTCTGGAGTAGGTGTGTACTTGTTTTTTTTTCCATTTCACTGCAATTGCTACTCTGGCAGCAAGAACAAGTTAAAGCCATGGCTTGTCTCCTGAAAGGCCTGCTTTCCTTGCATATGGCTCTGTCTTTTAAATACAGGCCACGTGCTCAGGCCACCTTAAGGGGAAGTGCTCAGCATGCGGCTCCAGAAATTAGGCAGCAGGCGCATTAGCAGTAGCACTAATTGCCTACATTACTTGCTGGCTGGAGCACCAGCCACGTATATACCCTTTCAGATTACTGTACTGGTTACTCGTTGCTAGCAAGCTTCTGCTGTCATCTCCTTACATAGAAAATGAGATATTCTTTGTAGGTAATGAATTATCGTTACTTTTTTACTTGGGGGTTACAATAATTAACGACAAATGTTCTCATGTTTACTGCACTGAATTGCATGTCATATGTGTTGGCCTGACTATTCAATGGACAATGTAAATGATTCTGCTTGAAAAATATGGAAAGGAGTGGATTATGCATGTTTTTTATACAGCAAAGGGAATGCGGAGGAGGGGAATCCACTTGATTCCTGAGAAGCAGGTTCAGCTCAAGGCACGAAGCTGTTCTAGGAAGCACTGCTGTCAGATGACATCACCTGGAGAAATCACAGCTGGCTTCTGACATGCAAGTTAAATGCATCTCCTGGATTCTGTGTTGCTGCTGTCATCTCTTCTGGGCCCTGTATCCCCAGGCTTGGCAGGATTGGGACTGCTGCTTTCTCCTTTCAGCCTCTGGCTTGGACATCCCTAGCTCTGAGGAAAGAATGGAGAGGCAGATCTGCCAGGGCTGCTCCTGCTGCTGGTTGGTGTTCCAAGGGCAGTACCCCATGCACAGGAAGAGCTGTGTCCTGCACTGCACGTGGGACCACAGCTACATGTGGGGATGAACTCCCCTCATGCTGCTTGGAGGCACTGAGGCTGGCCTGATCTCAGCATGTGCACACAGCTCTGGGGTTTGCTGGGAATTTTGAGTCAAAACTCCTTGGAGATCCTTGTTTCAGTTTCCTCCCATCTCAATGAACACTGATCTCCTCATAGCTGTGAATGAGCACAGGCTAGTCTTGGTTCTTCTATTTGTGACCAGAGTTTCTTTTGCTTTTTCAATAATGAAGTACATAGGAGAAGCTGGATAAAAGAAGGAAACTCAAGAGTGATTGTTGCAAAAGTGTCTTCTATTTCAGATCCAGATATTTTTAGACACTACTCAAAAAAGCTTGTGAGATTTTTCTCTCTCTGCTCACCACTCAGTTAATTATTACCCATCTAAAATTCTGTGTAGCTCAAATAATTATGTTGTCATCTCTGTTCCTCTACCTCTTTCTCCTTCTTTTTCACTACCAATTTAAACACTTCCATTTCTACAGCTTTCAGATACTTAACTTGTGGTATCAACCATGTATTCTGAATTATCTGTCAGAATTAATGAGCAAGTTTACCCACAAGTGCGTCATTTTTCACTGTGTACAAAATAAGCAGGAAGGGCATGTTTTAGTACCTACAGGCTGCTGTAGGTATACCATTATTTTGATGTATGGCACAGCCTCCTTAATAAGATCATTGTGGGAGTATTTTGCATGTGGTAGGTGCGTAATATGCAGATGATATTTGTATCTGACAGCAGCTATCACACTGATTCATACAACATTTGTGCTGTAAATTTCTCTGGGCAGCAGACACATCAGCAGCATCTCTCACATGTCCGAAGTTTATTCTGTGTGCATTCTCCTCTATACTCAAGCAGTCCTGTGGCCTTGTCTACATTGCCCTTCGGAATTCTATTTTAATGCTAGAGTCTTGCTAGGTTCTGTACAACAATGATGAGGAAAATGTACTGCTCCAAAGAAAATAAAAGATTTGATTGGAGAAAACTTTTGCCAAAGATGAGACGTCATGGGTCTTACTGATGTGAACTTGTAGGTTTATTCCTGTTAAATAGTTTGGATTGGGTTTGGGCTGGGCAAATGTCCAGAGCCACTGTCAGTGTGCCCAAAGTAGCTACACACGTGGACACAGTATGAGCAGTAAATGGAGCCTCAGCTTAAGCAGCTGTGATGGGGACTCAGAGAGAGGATTTTGGAGCCACATACCCTGACACGCTGGTAATTTGCTTCTTGATTTCCTTTTTCTCTGGTTTATGCTTTGGAGACAGTAGCTATCCAAGAGTAGCCTAGGGCAGTTTTCTGTACTTGTGGCCTTTGGTACCTACATTCAGCTGTGACACAGAGACTGCTTTGGATGCTTTTAGTCTCTTTCAGAAGAAAATCAGACAAGTTGACCTAAACCAATACTCGATGACCTTTTACACTATCATGTGGACTCCACACTGAAACAACTGAAGACTCACATCATTTTAATCTGTGTTTGGGACAAGCTCTGAGCAGAGAATTAGTCTAGCTTCTGCTACACCAGCGCTGACGAGGAGCTTTGAGAAATGGTCAGAGACCTGACAGGACCCAGAGAGCTGCAGTGTGAATGTATGGCCTTGATTACAGCTTAGGTTTAATTGTGTGCAACTTCCCCCTTAACATGTTAGAAGCCAGGAACTGACTTTTGATGTGCTGCTTAAATGCAGCATTCCTAACACTTCAACTAAAAGCATAGCTCTGACAGCTGGACACTTAAGCAAGGGTTTAAACAAAGAGGTGATACAGAGTGCTGCCATCTGTGGGTGATGTACTGAAGGCAGGATGTAGGACACTGCTTTTTCATCTAACCTTTGGCGCTTCTGGAAAATCAGCCTTTTTAAGGAGTTGCAAGTTAAGCATTTGGGAGCTCATTATTATTATAAAATGCTTGATGGTGCTCTAGCTACTGATCTAGTGCCACTCTAAGTTCAGACCAATTTGAATTGGAATAATGTCCATGGTACTGGTGTGAGGTTTCAGGTTTTGTATTGATCGCCCCTACAGTTTTCTTTCATTGTTCTTAGACAAGATGAATTGGACAGAACCATGACCTAAATCTGAACAAAAGCTAAATAATTTCTTTTTGCTGTGAAACAAAAACGGTTTGTCAGCTTTTGGTATGTACTGTATAAACAGAGGAACACCAAAACATAGTAGTAGAGATTTGCTCTGTAACACAGTTGCTTGTCTCCTTTAAGGTCCGATGAATTTGCTTTCATTAGGTTTTAGAGGCAATTCCAAGCTGGCTCTGCAACTTCATAGCTTCCAAACATACATGAGAACTGTGGGATTTTGCTCGTGGCCATCTCTTGTGGCTGTCACCTCCAAAAATATCTTAAGGTATTTTTGTTTGCTTGTTTGTGGTAGTATTTTTTTCAGTAAAGTTGATAAATGATCAGCTTTTGGTGTGAACGCATGCCTTAGTTTTGAATGCTACTTCTGTTGATGTAGTGGGATTACAAGCTCGAAAAATGAGTGCGACTGTAATTACACACTGGCAAAAATTCCACTTAAATGAATTTGAGAGTTCTTTTAAACAGAGTGTGCTTTAAGCCTAATAATATACTGCAAGATATAGCTCCTAAATTTGTAAGGACAGTGTTTCATCCAGTCCCTTCTCTTAGGTGTCTCATAGAACAGTTTGTTTCTCCAAAACCAAGCACTAGGTTCAATGTTTTCTTTAATAGACTGCCCCAATTTTGAAGGTTTTTTGAGTCTAATGAAATATAACTAAGTAGAAAAACTGATTAAGTTGAAAATAGCAGTTTTTGTAATGAGGAAGGAGCATAAAAATGATTTGGGACTAAGATACTGATTAGATTTTAAAGGCAAAATCTAACTAACAAGATCTGCCAATTTGATAAGTGATATTTGGATGTAATTTTAATGAAGACAAGCCCTTTTCTGAGCTAAAGGAATGCTAGGTTAATAGTGTTAATACTAAGTTATTTTCATGATTCTATTTACCTTGGAGAGTGTATTAGTTGCAGTGGTGACACCTGCATATTCTTGAGACTTGTCATATCTCTTCCAGCAATTAAATTATAGCCCCAGGAAGCTGAGTGATAGAGCACTTATAAACTTCAGAGAAGTTAGGATTTTGCCCTGAAGCTTCATATTAATATGTGATATGTTATCAGGCAGTATATATAAAATGAAGGTAATATGATGAAGGAAGGACTTTGAGGGATGTTAGAGAGAAATCTGGACGCGGGAAGAAAAGTGAACTTCCTTTCCTGACACAGCAAAAGAAAGCTAAACAACCTCCCTGAGCTGGAGGGTATCTTTCATCTTTCTTCTTAGTTTTAGTTCTTGTATTTCTGTGTCCTTTATCATGCACATGTGTGATTGAACAGTCTGGTTAGCCTGGAACTTCCTTTGTTTGAGGAACACACTGGTAGAAGGCAATTGCCAGGCTACCTGGGAACCGAGGGACTAACTTGCAGCTCCTGAATGCTTACTTCACAAGGTGGTGCAGGTCATCAATCCTGTGCAAAACCATGTTTTCTTCAAAAAGTTATGTGACTCTTTTTGTATTTATCTTCCTTATGCACTTGAAGCAAAAGTAGCCAATGTACCAGGGTGCTGAAGATCTACCACACCTCCTTGATTAGTGCCTGAAGGCAAGGTGGATCCAGCCTGGGTCATGCCTACACGCAGCTCAGCGAGTCTCCCATCTGAGATAACTGATGCATGTTTTCTTGTCCATGGGCTGTGAATGGAAATTTTCAGAGGAGCAGACACTCATCTATATATCATTTTGACTTCCTTACTCTGTTTTGTCTGCAGGATTTTTTTTATTATCCTTCCTAAAGAATGAAGTGGAGATAACCTCGGGTAATGTGTTAAATGGGACTTCTGTGTGTGTATCTCTGTTAATTTTTGGTTTATCAGGTCCTCAGCCAGCTGTAAGGCTGCTGAAATTTCTTCTTGAGCCCTTCAATGCCACACTTTGCACTTTGAACTGAGACCTACAGAAGTAAAACAAAATGAAAATACAAACATGAAGCAAATTCTGTTAGATCTGTGCTATAGTGAAAACCTGTCTCCTAGAATAGGACCACATTTACCTGAATTTTACAGACCACTTACAGCAAAGAGCAAGTATCTGAGCAACCAGGGCAACATCATGACAGCTGTCTCAAGAATTTTTGTAGGGTACAAACGTAGATACAAATGCAAGCAAGGTGACCTAACTGCAGAGTCAAAATGAACACTGTTCTGAGCAACTGAGATGTGATACCCGGCACAGCATCCCACAGCACAGCTCTGCATCCTGCTTGTGGAAGGCCAGCAGAGCCTGTGCTGGAAGTGTTGAGCTCCTACAAGAAACATCGAGATCTTCAGAATGATTTTCAAACGTAAATTTTTCCCCTCAAAAATGTTAATCAAGCTTTATATATTGGAGAAACATAAAATTTTATGTAAAAATAAGACACCTAACATAGTAAATTATAAATGAAAACTTATTTGTTTAAAACTAGAAACCTAAAAGGGGAATTATTTGCACCACGGACTTCAGCTAAAATACACTTTCATGCTGTGGGCTAGCAATACATATGGGTATACAATTCCTATCTCCTGAATCAAAAGTGATGGACAAGTCCTCCTTTGGGTCACTTGTGGACACAGAGCTCATTTCTTCTCTCACTGACGTAAATCTACAGTTATATCATCTACAAAAAACGTTCACGAGAGTGGTGGCCAAATTACCCTTCTGCAGTGTTTTGAAAGATACTTGAGCTTTGGATGATAAATACTTAATGTGAAAATAGTAGTTTTCTATAGAAAATAGCTGCTTTTTCATCATTTGCAAGTTTTAACCACTGGGACTTCAAGCTGGTCGCCTTGCTGGTTTGTTTCGATGAAAACATGACTTTCTGGAAAGAGAACAGTACTGAACAGGACTGTTTTCTGATCACTTATAGTTTATTTTTTCTAATAGGAGTTTATTAAACTTCAAAAAAACCTTGTGACTGGTCTTTTAATACAAAGAGAGGATTTCTTTATGCTTAAATACAGATTGTCTTGAATCGGAACCAGGAACTGGGTTTCTTAATATCTGCTGGAACTCTTGTCCTGAGCTGTAAAACCAATATTCAGTATGTTTGAATACTACTTTTCTGCTAGGGATCCCTGAACTGCTGCCAGTTCACCCAGAGTGTTGTGTGATATCAGATCATTTTCAATTTATGTTTGAGGCAAAATTACAAAATTTATCATTATAGGTTCTCTAAGTCTCGATCTTCTATTTGTGAGCACAACTGTTTACACTCAGTTTCTGATGGATAAAAGAGGGTGTTAGCCACCTTTTTTTTGGGAGGGCAGGATGGTAAAGTTGAGCTGGTTTTGGATAGTTTCTCCACCTATGCGAACTGCGAAAGTGGGCACAAAGAGATTTCTCTTACTGGAAGCAAAAATACTTCACATTTATTTTGAATAACTTTTTTTAAACATCTTTGTAACAACTATAATTCCTTTTTGTATTATGGAGAGATAATGGCCAACTCAGCCATGATCAGTTTAATTTCTTACATTTCCATGTTGTTTTTGAAATTATAACTAGTTCAATTATAAAACTGATTATAGAATAGCAAAGGATATACTATCATCTCCAAATGTGGCAGGACCTTGTTATTTTTAAGTCTAATGAAAATACAAGGTAATTTTTTATGAAACTGAACTTTGTCAGGCTTGATTTGAAAAGAACCATGATAAAAAACTGATAAAAACTGTAAAACACCTACAGAGTAGCTGAGTAAGGATACTCCTAGCTTTATGATTAAACAGAAATATGAAATAGAAGGAGGACTGAAAGGTCAATTGTAGAGAGAAATTACTAGCTCCACTAGCTGTTTCATGTCTTATAGTTTGTTGCTTAGATTAAAATGATATATATTCAATACATGTCTCACCTGACCTCTGGAAAATTGCTTGGAAATAGAGCTGAGTGGAAAAATTGATTAGCAGGTGGGAAGGGTGGTTAAGTGGAAGTGCTTGGAGGTTTGGAACAGCAAAGTTTAACAAATAATCTATAATGTATCACTTAATTTCTATGGAATTTGACCTAAAAATGAAAGCAAAAATATATTTTAGATTTTTTTTTTAATTTTATTTGACCTTTTCAAATATTTCTTAAGTGAAATTCCATTTCAAGCTAAAATTCAAAAATGCTTTTTTGTAAGTAGCTTAAGCAAAATATTATGATAGTTTTAAAGAGAAGCCTTCAAATGTTTGCCTCTTAACATCTGCAGTAGATTCAGGGCCACAAGACCTTCTCAAACATGAGTAAGGTTATGGTTGCTAAAGGCAATTGTGTTGCAAGTGTCTTTCAGTATTCATTTTCTTTAGCTTTTCACTGGAGAAGAGCCTTGATACATGACCCATCATTTTTTTTTTTTGTATGCTTTTATGAAAGTGTATCCAGGAAGGGACAGTCTATTTTGGGCAGCCACCCAAATGCTATTTCTATGAATTAAATTTAATTATTGCTCATTGGCAAGACAACAAGTATCATCCGGCCAAACAGACAATATTTGTCTTTGTGGGACTGACTGAAATCAAGAACTAGAAGAGCCAGTCCATACACCTGAGGTATGGACCATTCCAGTGGTTGCCAGCAAAGTACGTGCTGCATATTGACCTGGTCAGTTTTTCCCTGATCCTTAGCTGTGCTGGTTGTTAGACAGAGTAATGAGTGTTCTTTCTGCTTGAAATCAGTGCCAGTTTATAAGACGATAATTCTTTGTGATATTTTTTGTCCTGAATATCATTATTCATAGCATGAAAATACTAAAAGTATTTTAATGCATATGAAAGAAAAAAAGACAAAAAAACCAGAACAATCCAAGAATTGTACAACAATGCAAATATAAAAGTTCAATTTTCTAGGTAGAATTGTAAAGTAGCCTGATCCTAAACAAGTAGAATGTGTGAATAGCTACCTTTAACTGTTTTTGAATGTTTTGAAGCCTAGTTAATCTGTGCTATGTAAATTTATTAATTCAGGAGAGTCCCTTTTCAGACATTTGTATAAACTGGTGTTCCTTTAATCTAAGCCCAAATCTATTAATTAAGGGACACGGTTCATTTTATGAAGTACTAGAGAGTGGCATAGACTTTGCAGCTGCATTTGTTTAAATCACTTGGAGTTACATTAGATTTACCGTGGTAGAACATAGAACAAATACAATTTTTTCCTTGATATTTACTCAGTGAAAAAAAGATTTCCGCTGTAGAATCCTTGTTTGTAGCATCTTGCTTTTATACATTGGTTCTCTACTCTTACCGTTTGTTGTAGTTCAGTGTTACTAAGACCAAAGTGGAAGTTACAGAATCTGGAGGGCCACAGATATCATTAATGCTCTGATTAGGCAATGCTGTTTAATGTTGAAGCAATTACATTAGAGGAATGATTTCATTTACTCTTAAAATGGCTGCTTTGAACATATCTACTTAGTCGTACGCTGGAGCTCTGTTGTAAATCTAACTTGTTTTTTCAGATCTGAATGAAATTCTATCCATCTGTCTCCTTTCCAGCACCACAGATCTGTCAGACTCTTCTGCCAAGCATACAGAAGATGAAGAGAGGCTTCCTTGAGCCACCGGTAAGGAAAGACGCCTGGAACTAATCATTAGGTGAGTTTAAAAGAAGTGGTTGCAGTAACGTTTTGCTAAGAATCCCTTTGTCAGACGTATGGTATCAGATTAAAGTCTTGGAAAAATGTACATAATGACTAATAAAAAGCAAACAAGTGAATTATTAGTAGTAACTGCATCATAAATATTTTATTCCTTGTAAGCTATTTTGTATAGAACTTACAATTTCCTTACATTTATTTAAAGTTGTTTTCTAAATAATACTTAACATGCGGATTGTGTATGTGTAGAGTTCATTACGAGCAAAGACTCTGCTCAAAATTTGTTGTCAGAAAACTGGGTTGGTCTTGTAGGTCAATAAGTATCTCTACTTCAAAGGAATGGCTATTGCTTTCAGAATCAAGTTTAAAATACAATCAAAATTGTTAGGTGAAGATTCATTTTCCAAGTATACATATAGATATATCGATATAGATATAGATCTATCGATATATTCAGGATGGTTGGACTAGATGATCTTGCAGGTCCTTTCCAACCTTCTGTTTCTATGATTCTATGATCACTGCCTCAAGTAGATGTTGTTTTAAAAAATATATATTTTCTGACCTGAAGATAGTCAATTCTACATATGATGTTTCTTTCAGCAGTTTTAGTAATAATATACTCACATTTAGCATTGCCCATTACTGCTCAGGCGAGAATTCTTCATACGTTGGTGTTCTTCTCTCCTTTCTGACTGTCCACTCCTGCCATCTGTCTTGGACTGGGGACAGCCATCTGTCATTAGAATTATAGTTTGTCCTTGTTGAAAGGACTGCTGTTTCCATTGTATAAGAGAAGCTGAAAACGTACTACGTTTCCTGAAAAATTCATCAGTGTCACAGAACATTGCATGCGTTGTTATGACAATTGAATTTCTCTGCAAATTGACATAATGTTGCAGACTGAGTCTTAGACTGTTTTTCTATTCCCAGAGGAATTCTTGGTTAACAGGAATACTTGGGGTACTCTTTAAATCTAGCCTGTAAAAAACAAATTTGGACAATGTCCAAATTTTATTTAAAATTTGTGGGGTTTAGACCAAATATGATTTTACTGTAAATATAAATGAAGTGTTGAAACAAATGAACAAACAAATAGAACTAGTGCTGGGGAAAGCTGTCTATTTTTCTCACCTCTGAATTTAACTGTTAGAAGTGAAGGAGTTTGCTTCAGGGCAGAATTGAGTGTGACCATAATCCCCATTATTTCTGTAACTTCAAGAATTGGTATATGGCAGGAATAACAGACTTCAAATTACAGGGAGTATTTCATTCAGTAAAAACCATTAGCTTATGGTAAAATTGCAGATAATTCTGCCCCATACTGACTTCAGTGTTGTTCTTTTTCTCTGCACAGCTCCTTTCCTTTCTTTATTTTCATTTTCTACACTGTCGTTGCTCCACTTGTATTTACAGGGGCAGGTTTTTGATGGATAGAGTGAAAGAAATTAAAGGGCCTCTCTTTTGTTGGCTAGTCAGTAGATCCTGAAGCTATATATAATTTCACAGAGCTTACATAAAGTTATAGCTACCTTGCACCTTTCCATTCAAATCAAAGCTGTGCTGCACCTATCATTTGAGTTAGGTACTGCTTTTTCATATTTTGAGGAAGCATTAATGCAGGTAGATACACGAGCACATTACACATCTCCACAATGAGAGAGGCATCAGCAACATAAACACATTATCTTTCCTTCAGAACCAATTCTAGGTAATGCTGCTTGAATAACTACTTCATTTTCTGAGTCCTCTTCATCTTTAATGTTGGGTGTTAGCTGCTTTTTCTTCCATTTTCTGTATTCCTTCCTTTTATTTAACAAAAAAACCCTGAGCTTTTCAATATGAGCTTCATTTTCTCAGTCTTGTTGCCCAAAGCATCACAAAGCAGAGATCCTGAGAAAGATGTTAGTCTTACATTACGGATGAAGGTGGTTTGTTTTATCTTTCAGCAACATTTGATGTCGCATCCCTATGATGATGATGATGATGTCACAGTTGATGGCTGTCTCTGCAAAATGGTTTGTGAGAGCAGAAAGGCAGGGAAGTGCATATGTATGTCAGGTTCTGAGAACTAAGTACAGATTTCACAAGACGTACAAGAGTAAAGCAGTTGCTTTAGTGCTAACTACACAGCGTACAATTCTTTGATTGTTGTGTTTTCCTTCCTTTTCTTACGACATATCCACTTCTGATTGAGTTGCATGTGCTAATGTGTTAGTGTTCAGTCAGGCAAAGACCGGTTTTATTTAGAGAAAAGGTTGCATGTTTGCATAGAACAAGTCTCAACAGGAGAGCTAAACTCTTAAGAGGAATACAGGCCTCCCAGTTACCACAGTGAGCCTCAAGGAGAAGCATCATGGCCTGGAGAACAGCCTGATAGAAAAGGAGGCAAGGTCAGAAATAACAGAGGGTGGCATTGAACACAGAGGTGATAAATATGACAGCTACTCTACTTCTGTGATCAGGATGGAAAAACTTATATGATCACTATGATCCACTGGGGATGTGTATACATTGTGATAGGTTCATCTAAACAGCATTATCAAGCAGTATTTTTATGTGCAATACTATTTAAGTAGTCTGATCCATTGCAGCAAAACCAGTAGGCGTAAAGAGATCGGACTCTGCTCTATTAAACTGTACATATATTGAGTAACCTAGGCTCGAGCATACCATCCCATTAACTTCAACATAAACGGTTCCCAGACTTTTAGTTTATGAGCATGTTGGAAATACTAAAGGCAAGAAGGATCAATCACAGTGTTGTCTTTGCTGTGATCAATAGAAGACCTCAGTGACAGTAAGCTTGGAAACGGTTTTCCAGAACAGCTTATATCTAAAGAGTAAAATATGTTCCTTCATGTGGCACTGCTACCAAATACAGGATTTAATTCAGCCATTATTTTCTCGGTAGAGAGCAGAATGTTGCAGCCTTCTGATCTGACCCTCAGCATTGTTTACTTCCTCATTAGAGTCCTATGAGTATGCTGCACTCAATATAATGCACACAACGTGCAGCTATAAATTTCCTTGAGAAGCACTGTCTCTGGTTTATCTACTGAATACCATCGTCAAGATGCCAATCCTGACTAAACCCTTTAGCTGTAACTCTTGTGTCTGTTACTTTAGGATTTATTGTTTATAGTGTTGCTAAAGAACAAAGACCCTCTACAAACAGATAATTCATATTATTATATTTTGAAATCTCTTAAGAGAAAGCAAATCAGTTATTTTAGTGTTGCATTACATTGGGGTCTACGTTAGACTTAATGGCTTCCTTTCAATGAGGACATAGGCAAAACTGGACAGGTATATGTGTACACAGACACACACACACTTTAATATCAGGAAAAAACTCTGATATGCAGAACTTCGACTTCCACTTCAGGCCAGTCCATGGAACATCTAATTTATCAACAGATGTGATTTTTACAGTAGCACTGAAATGTAGTATTCAAGAGACTAAAAAATTTGGGAAATTGCAGAATAATAACTACTACTGTAATTATAACAGCAGGAATATTTTAAAATCTTCGAATCGTCTACAAAATAGATGCAGCTGGAGCCTTGCTAACTGAATACAATTCTGTCTCTTTATTTTCAAACAGTTTTCAAATTTTCTGCAGCATTGTGTATTTTTAATTAACTCTGTGAGTTGTGATTATTTTCCCTGTAATTCAAGCAGCAAAGGTCAAATGTAATTGTAGTAATGACTTTGCTCTCTCAAGAGGTGTTTATAACATAGAAATAAACTTTTTTTAATTTGAGACGGTTGTTTACCTAGCAAAGCAAAACTGATTGACTGATAGATGCCTTAAGACAAGTCCTTCATGTTCTATTATATTTTCAGTGAGTGCTTTAGTTTATTAGATTAAAAAAAAATAACAAGGTTAGGATCATATTAAGTTGTTGTAATGAGAACTGAAAGACAGGCCTTGAAAACTGGAGCTTATTCCACGCATTTTCCAAATCCCAATGTATTTTAACTTCTTTCTTCATTAAAGAAATGCCAGTAACTACAAACCCAAGAAAAAGACCCACATCATCCTTAGTATTTTGTACGCTTTTCCTTTCAGTGTGTTTCTTTCTTTAGCAAAAAGTAAACTTAGGAAAAAGTTACACTATAGGTGCAATTCATGACAATGTCAATAATTTCAGGTACAGAGGCAAGATTTTTACATTAAGATATACAGGTTTGCATCAGTCAGAACCTGGAATTATTTTTCCTGGCAGTTTGTGAACGTTGAAGATTATCTTTTAAATCAGTCATAGATTATTTGTAATCATATTTGTGTCTTCCTGAAGTTGAGTAGAAAGTGTTCAGATATTGTTCATACTTTCTCTTGTCTGTAAAGAAAAGCGATACATTGTTTATACAGATGAAAGTTCTGATATTTTTGGGGACAGGCAATTCATTTTGGCCAGTTGGCTCTTTCTGAGATAACATCATTGAATATCTCTCTCAGTGTCTGAGTGCTGGTGAAAAGTCTCTAAGACCTGCCTGTCTGTTGTCTTTTTGTTTGTGTGCGTTCCTGGAAAAGGAGAAAGATCATCTGTGTATTAGTGAAGATAGCAATATTTGTGAAACAGCAAGGGGGTTTGTCTCCACTTGTGCTCTTGCTTCCTGCTAAGGCTGAAGAACTGCAGTTACTTAAGTTACATTTACTCACTGTACTGGATCTCCCACTTAGAACTCTTGACAAATTTAGTAGACAAAAAAAAAAAAAAATCATCAGGTACAGCAATCATAACTAGAAGATATATTTACTAACAATTTTTTTTTCTGCAAGTATTTGAAATACCTCTGTATTTCTAACAACAAGAAAGCACTTTTGGTGATGAAGTAGCAAAGAACGATCCACAACTCTTATTAAAAGTAGCCACTGTGATTCACTTTGATTTTAGTATACAATGCCACTGTAAGAGGTAGCCAATTCACTTTAGGGAAATCTGATAGTGTATTTGATAGGACTGGATTGGAATCCAAACCTTTTAAGTTATTTATACAGCATACTATGAAGCTGGGGGCAGAAGGGAAATGTACAAGTGAAAGGGAAGGATTTATATTTGATGTTGGCCATTTGTTATTGTGTCAAGGTGTAACTAATCATAAATTTAACCTTCCTGACCAACATATAATTTTATATATATACGCTTACAAAAATCCCGATTAAGCCATAAGATGGAGAAATTATGCTTCGTTTACTTACTAGTAAAGTTTGTACTATACAATCACTTCAATCTTAAATGAATCAATCTGTCCATCTGTAAAATCAAATATAGAATTATGGAGTAAGAAGAGTTACACCAAATGTGTTCAGTAGTAAAGCTAACCCTGAACAGCTGCTCTGGCATTCCTTCACTTCAGAGCTCTCTGTTCAGCAGGAATAGTACCTGGATAACGTTAACAGAGGCCGTAACTGTTGTACTAAATGATCAACATGACTTTATCCCATGTATAAAGAGGAATCCATTACACTACGAAACACTATGAAAAATTACTGTTCTGTGATTTCATAAAACATATGTAGGTGAGAGATACTGTTTCTTTAACATTTTATCATATTATGACAATTTAATTTCCTACTGAGTATGAATAATTTTACTGTGAAATAATTTATTACCAGTATTAATTCAGTTGTTGGATGGTCTCTCAAATCAGCTAGCTGTATTACTGAAATCCCATAGATTTTCTTTTAGTTTGAGTTAATCTCATTAATATCATATTCTTTTTCAATAAGAATGGTGTTCCTTACTTTGAAAAGTAAAATAGTTCACAGTCAAAATAAGGGAGTCTTTATTACTAATTTGACTAGAAAAATTTGGAAAGACAATTCCTCCGTCAGTTAACTGTGTAATCAAGTGGCAGAAGGTCATGAAATGAATATAAACTTTGTTGCCTTAAAAAATACCTCCCACGCACACATGATAGAATCCAGGGTTCAAAAAAAAAAAAATCAAATCAGAAACCTGTATTTATCAAATTATACTGCCACAAAATCCAGCACTTAGAAGCAAGGAAATTATTGGATTAAGGCTGTCTTCTAACATAATACTCACTACTTGGAAAATTTTGGCCCTACTTGTCCCTAAATAACATGATGAAGATGAATTTGTTT
Organism: Penelope pileata; assembly: GCA_013396635.1. Classification (NCBI taxonomy): domain Eukaryota; kingdom Metazoa; phylum Chordata; class Aves; order Galliformes; family Cracidae; genus Penelope; species Penelope pileata. The sequence goes on along the minus strand of WBMW01001084.1, from coordinate 734,642 downwards.
ATGAATATATTAAGTACCACAGTGATGTGTGCTCTAGAATAATCTAGACAAAACTAATTATTACAGTTCTTCTCACAGTTTGCCTTTTGTAAAGTAAGCATCAGAGGGTGCAAGAAAATACTGAGTATCTGCTCGTTAACCTGCTAATGCCCATGCTGTTTGTTGAGCAACACAGCCTTATCCATAAATGAACAAAGGCAGGATTAATGCTGGAAAAAGAACTCTAATTCTTTCCTTTCTAATCTTCTACCTGCAGCCGTTTTTTCAGCCTAAATAAGGTATTAGGGGAAAACACAAATTGATGCCAATGACCGCAACACAGCAACAGAACAGTAAAATACACTTATGAATCAATTGTCATGGGGATTTGCATGCAAAATTTAAGCTCCTCTTAGCAATGCAATAAATTCTTCTCACTCTGCAAAATTCTGGCATAAACATCTGTTTTTAAGCTGTTTGGAATCTTTCTCTAATGTAAATGTGTTAATGTGAGAGCAGTACATATATACTTCCTTATTTACCTACCTCTTGTCATTCCCAAACATTTACCCCCGTGCAATATGTAGTTCTAATCCATTGATCACTGAATGCATGGCGATTTTGGCTGGATTTTGAGCTTTGTACAAAAAGAGATTCCTAGGAAAAGGAATGTTAATGGACTTAGCTGGGGCTCTTTCAAGCAGCTGTTCACTTTGATCTTTAAAATGAATCATCTTCACAACTCGGTGATGTTCACTGGCCAAGGCTTAGAGAGGTTTCACTCAGCGGTGCAGTCTGCAAGATAATGAGCCTACATGTTAGGATTGCCTGACAATTTCCTTTCAGGCTGTTCAAGAAGTTAAGGAAATGCTATGCTATCTTCGTACATCCTTGTTTGTGCTTACCTCCCAGAGGTAGTTTTTCATTTTGAAGATGCCAGTCTTACAGCATCAGAATTTGGTGGCCTATTATCCTACTGCTCCTACTAGCTTGTTATTAGGGTGTGCATTGGGTAGCTAAAGGCAGTTGGGTGTTAGGATTTTAAAGTCAGCTCATTTCATTATACATTCCATTGCCTTTATGTTGTCCCTAGCATAACATTGATGCAAAATCTGTAATGTTTTTGTTCAGCACTTTCAGTAAACTAGCTGTTGGATTTGGCTGTTGTAAAATCAGTGGAACTGCAGTTAGAAATGTTATTATGAAAATAGAATAGCTATTGCCTGGAGTATAAAATCAAGAATCTGAATGTTTCATGATATGCTGAACAGAGTAAGTTGCTATTTGTAGATTGATGGAGAGATTTTACCTATTCTAAACTATGCTGGATGTTCTCTGGCCCCCTTCAAACAAACAAACAAGCAGAGAAGAAAGCAAAGAACAATAACAAAAACATTAAGTCAAAGAGGAAGAACAGCATCAGCATTTTTGCCTTTTTTGGAGGCAAACCATAAAATTTAGATGCCACAACAGAACTTTAAAGTATACATAATTTTTTGTTTTGTTTTTCATCCAACAGTGGGAGATGAGAAGTTTGTTTACTGGGCTAAAATCACCCCTTGCTCAAAATATTTAACTTTAGATGTCATTTTTAACTTCTTGCAACCCAACATTGCTTATGTTTTGAAGCTGTCTTTCAGATGATCTGCGTACAGATGAGTGACTAAATTTTTACCGCATTCTCTTTATCATATGTGGTAAGCTTTTTCAGTAAAGAGAGCAGACTGAATGGCATATAGCTTGAGATAGCATCAAATTACCCAAAGGGGGATAAAAAACTCTAAAATCCTTAAGTGCAATTACGTCATTTGTCCTGCATAGAAATATAAATAAAGCCTGTAAACCTTTTTACAGGATTTAGGTATGAGGGCTGCTCCAAAAGCAGTGCCTGCTATTTTATGATATTGGCCCACGCCATCAGAGGCGGATGTTGGTGGGATGGCAGCAGAGCTGAACCTTCCCCCCCATCTCCCATCCCATGCTGTGGCCGTGTGACAGATGGCAGCAGAGGGGCACTCTGACCCCATGGCCTCTGACATGGGCGTGCGGATGGAGCAAAGGGGGGAACTGAATTCCTCCATGCGGAAAACAATGGCACCCACTGACATTCCTGGACGCTGCTGAACGCTGCTGGAGCCCAACCAGTGGCTGTGAGCACAGGGAGGGGTGGGGGTGCCTTCCAGCAGTGGTGACAGCGGCAGTGGGACACCTCCAATGGGGCAGATTGGTGTGAGTGCAGCATGCAGCTCTTGTTCACCTCTCACTGGTGAAAATACAGAGCTCATAGTGGTGGCTGTGTTGAAAAAGAGTGCTTTGTAGCTAAGAATGTGCTGTATCAAATAGTGTTATTGGGCTCTTTGTGTCTGTTGTAGTCTCCATAGAAATAAATAGGAGTCATTACTTTTGGAGCAACCTCCTTATATGTCTTGCATAAATGTTCAAAGCAGGATTCCTAAAAACAAAGCATATTTGTGAGGATTTTAAAAACTATACAGAAAATGTGAAGCTCAAGCAACTTTCAAGTTTAAACTCACCCTTACTGTGTAAGACCATAGCCCTTACTGTCTGTTCCTGGAGCTGCAAGACAGATGAATGCTGTTTCAAGTGAAATTCATGAGGGAAGGAAAAAGAAAATCATATCTTTGTAAACAAGAACTGCAAATATTCCAGAAATGATCATTTAGAATTCTTGAATTCATTCTACTTGGAAGCACAGGTGAGCTGAGATGCATCTTTATTTTCTTTCTTCCTCTATTTTATTATTTTTTTTACACATTTCAGAGTTTTATAGCACATTTGGTGCTGTTTGGGTCAACTGTAAGGCTGAAGTGTAAACCATTTTGAATATAGGAAAAAAAGTCCTTCTATTATAATGTATAGAATAAAGCCCATATTTAAGCTCTCCTTGAAGTTTACCTGCATGTCCGAGGAGGCTGAAGTGCTCAATGTATAGAACACTGAAACAGCAAATGAGATTGATTTTGTGCACAGCTTTGCCATTTGATTTCCTCTCATCTGTAGAACAGAATTATTAATCTTCCTTTTCCTTACAGAGGACTTTTGAATCAACTGATGACTCTGAAATTATTCACAGGCATGCAGTTATTTGCTTCTCATTTCTAAATGCTTCATGCCAGCAGAATGGAGCTCTGTCCTCTCAGATGGACGTTTGCTTCTAGAAATGTATTTTTAAAATAAAAGCTTAGGAGAATTGCTGAAGATAGACTGCTTGGTCTGCACACTCAGAATTAGTCCTACTACAATGGGATTATTAATTTGGTACCTTTAGGATTCTGGTAATGCTCTGCTTTTGAACTTGGTGACTCTTCCGGCTACAGGCAGTCTTTCTGTAGAACCCGGGAAAACAGTTGTAATGAGTTACAGTAATGCCCAATCTCGGTTGGTATTTCAGGTCATACACGGGGTAATAAGGAACACACTGGAGGAGACATTTGGTGGTAAGTCTGTTGAATGCTCTCTTGGTTTCTGAGGAAAAGGGGCTACTTGAATCTCCTTGGTTTTAATAGCCTGGCAGATAGTTCTTTCACAAGTATTTCCCAAAATCTGTGATTCCATATATTTTTCAGCATTTGCAGCATCTTCTGTCAGGGGATGCCACCGTTCACCTTTGCATTATGTGAAGAAATACCCACCTGGTTTTTAGTTTTGAACTTCCACCTGCCCATTTTCAGCTGGGGCATTCTTGTTGCAGTGGAAGAGACAGCCAGATTGTTCCTTCTTTTCCTCCACGTCTGCTGCGAGTTTTAGCTGGCTCTGTGTTGACTCTTTTCTAGATTGAGAGTCCTGGCTCATGCAGATCTTCCCTCCATGCAAGTTATTGGGCTACCTTTGATCATCCTTGTCCACCTTTTTTCAAATTCTATTATATGCTTTTTTAGATGAAAGGACCAGAATTATACATAACAATCAAGATGTGAGCACAGCATTGACTTGCCCAGTAGCATTACGTTTTCTGAGTTTTTCCTCTGATAGTGACTCCCAAGCTACTGAACTGATATCTTGATAAGGCTGTTATTTCGTCTGGGGTAGTGGTGCATTCAGAATCAATCACTGGGTGCACGGTGTGAGCTGGTTTTTGCCAAGTTCATTACTTTGCATTTGTGTCGTTTGAATGTCGCCTGCCATTTTATCCTCAATCACTCAGTGCCACAGTCTTTCTGCAACTCTTTTTTTGCGATCAGCTTTTGTTTTTCTTACCATGAAAACTTAGCAGCAACAGCAAACTTAATCTCCTTTCCATTCTCTTCCCTTCTCCTCTCCTGATCAGCCCTGAGCATGCTGAACAGCTGAGGGCCCCAGCGAAGATCCCTGTGGGATTCCAGTGGTGCCTTCCCTTCACTAAGAAAATTGGCCATTTATTGCAGCTCTTTGTTTCCAATCTTTTAGTGAGTTATCCCTGTGTGGATCTTCCCTCTTATCTTGTGTCAGCTTAATTTAAGACCCTTTGGAGACTGGAACTAGCTGAATGCTTAATGGAAACCAGCGGTGGTTGTGTTAGCTAGCTCGGCCTCTCTTCACTCAGAGTCCTTCCAGTGATTTCTGTCCAAGAATTCTAGTGGATTCTGAGTGAAGGCTGTGAAAATGAGAAGTCGGGGTGACTTTGTTTTGAAGTACAGATTCCTCTTGATGAAGAGGTAGGACTAATGGTCTAGATAACTGCAAGTTTCCTTAGTTTTTCTTGAAAAATTTTATTTATGATGTCTTAATTCAAGAGACATACTATGTGTGCTTGATATTTTGCTTCAGTAATTAGTTTCTAATGATATATTGTATATAGGACTTCCTTGAGATAACGAAAAATAACACATAATTTTTTCCTTAATTTAACCCTCTCTGAGTCTTGTAACGCTCAAGTACTAATGATGTCACCTCAGTATCCAATAGAATTATGTCATTTTAGACGGACATCTGGAATCATAGCAAAACATGCATTCTGGGTCTTAGCACATAACCTCAAACTCTTCCAGTCATATTATGAAGAAAAAGATTGACCTGTGCTATTTGCAGAACAGATCAAGTCCTAATAATTTGAAGATAGGGGAATTAAGAATGGTGTGATATTTTATAAATATCAATTTAAAAATGTAAATGCACCACTTATATAAAAGGAAAACTACATTGAAAATCATTTAAAAATGTTTTTTAAGATGAGGCTGTTGTTTTTAGAGCAGCACAACTTCTCATCAGTTTTTCTGATGACTTGTCCAATATCACAAGTTGCTGCACTGTGATTTCCAGTTTTGTAAATATCTGGGTCACAGGAAAGTCCTGGCTCCTGAAACTTCATCTGGGTAATTGTGGCTTGCAGTGAGACACCTGATAAGCACAAATACGCTTCTTATCATGTTTGTATTCAGGAAGAAGGACTAAAAGGATGATATTTAAATATATATATATGTAGTTCGCTGTTTCATGCTTACTGAGAATAATCTGTGGTGGTAATTTGGTGGTAATTAGAAGAAAATACAGCAGTGTCTGACTGTGCTATCAAGCTCTTTTAAGCTAACACAGGTGAGCATTATTGAAAATGAAATGCAAATGGTTTGAGACTACACAGAATTTACAGCATTGCTTAGGTTTCTTTCTACTTTCTTGTAACACTAGTTTATTGAATCAAATCTAACACCAGTTTTCAGCTTTCATTCAAGTTTTATGTTACAATTCTTCAAGCTTTCAAATGTACCTTGTGTTCTGAGAGAGAGCTAGAATAGAACAGAAAACAGTCTGGAATAGTAATTAAATAAAATGCACTACCTTCTAATCTAAAAGTCTCTGTCATATCCAATAGGAACTTAGAAAAAGTAAACTCTAAAATAAATCTGATATTTTTTTGTGAAGGACAAAGAAGAGCTTCTAAAAATAACGTGGGAAATTTGTTATGTTCTCCACATAAAAAAAATTGTTGTCTGGACATCCTTATGAGCTTAGTAAACAATAAAGTATAATGTACTCTGAAGAGATTTCTACTTCAATTACATTTGTACATAGTTTCCATAACGGAGTGCTAATAGGAGAAACAGACTCAAACTGAAGAAAGAAGTAAATATTTTATATACAAATATATGTGTAAAGTTTTGCATGAAGTTTTAATGAACAGCTTTTATCTATTTCCATATCAACTTTGTATCACTGCAATCTTTAGGGCTGAATACCTATCTAGTTAATTCAGCCTTACTTAGAGTAGTAAAATACTCCTTTAGCCCTGTCACATAGGAGCTGCTCTTCAGACATGGCTGCAGAGGCCAGATCTCCTTTGCATAGCCATAAAACTGGAAAATACTTAACTGACAGTAAGAAGAGAAATAGAATAGAAAGACAATAGAAAGAGCTATGATTAGTAATCTTCCTCCATAAAAGCACTTACAGAAACAGCATTTCCTAAAATATAAATAACTTATTTTCCAATGTAGAATGCATGTATTAATAGTTACTGAAAAATCCTTCAAAATTATTACAGCAGTATATATTGAGAGATTTGTGTACTAGCTGATGGTGTGGTGAATCCCCATCAAATGCAAAATAATCTGTTACAAAGCTGCAAGATCAGATCTTTTTTCGAATGCAAAAGACTTCACACATGCCATTGTAAGAGTAGGCACAAGTAAATGTTATTTGAAAACAATTTAATAAATAAAGTTTAAACGGCAAGAATGTTAATAAAAGACAAAAAGCAGCTTATGAATCTTTCTGATGGAACTGATTGTTTATATTTAAAGTGTTTCCACTTTAGTCATTTCTACCAATGAGCCAAATATTCAAGCAATGAAAAAAGATGCTGAAAATGCTTACCTCTTTCACAAAAACTAATGCAATTACCTGGTAAAATCTGAAAGGAAGCTAACTAAAAATTCACATTCATGTCAAGCCTGTACTGGATATTGAAGATCTTATTTGAAATAGAGGAAATAAATGGAAGAGGTGTAAGTGCTGTAAATCATTCCTTAATCTTCTACTGAATATTTAGGATTTATCAAATTCTTTGTTGTCTCTAGAATTATTTTATTTTCCCATCCTAATTCATCTTCGTGTTTTTGAATTTTCTATTTCTTCAACAGTACAGAATAATACCAACGAGTGTATTAAGGAGGTTTTCCCTTAGAAAACTCTTCATAGCTGATGGACTGAGTGTGTTTTTTTAATAGTGTAAAAGATCAAAGAAATTGGATTTGAGGTGTTTAATTAAGTCTGTTCACAGACAAATGGTCCCGATGAGTGACAGGTTGGCATGGTGGAGTCCACCAGGAAAAACAGCAATTAGAATGAACCTGTGGACTCCGCATCACGATCTTTTCAAGTTCAAGCCACAGAACTAATTTAGAAAAGAACTAACATGATGTTGACAGAGGATCAATAATGAAAGCCACCATACGGTATTTCACTAATGTGAAGTTGCTTTAACCCCACCTGTAATTCAGCAATCTTTCCAAATTTATGCAGTTCTAGTTCTTCTGTAGTAGTATTTTATGAATATGCATGCATGTGATTTTTTTCTCCTTTCATAAAAGCACCGAAAAAGAAAAATTATCCACTATGAATTTAAGAACTCTTTAGTGAATTGCTGAACTATATGTATACTAAATATATATCAAAGAAATTTGAGTCCCATTGGAGGTAGTGACAAATACTTCCTGTGACTTCACTTAGAAGTTATTAACGTAATGCAAAACAGCGTAACTTAAATGATCATGTCTCTAGGACTAAGACAAATGTTTCCGTTTGTATATCTGTTGAGAGGCATCAAATCACTTAACGGCAGAGCCAACTAAGCAGATGTTATGTCAGGTATTATTTTTCTTTTGGTAAGACATGAGAGAAAATACTGATGTTCTGAAATGTGGAAGTAGGAAAGGATTTGGGAAGGCCTGCACAAAACCCAGCCAGTCACTACTTAACAGAATGCTATATGCTTTTTTTCCCCCATTTTTCTACATGCCCTTGTATTGAGTATGTTTGGCTACGTGTTTGTATTATTTTAATTGACATATCATCTGAGCACAGACTGATATGCTTAGAACGTGTAGCTCTATTTAGTAAATGAGTAGAATGACACTCATTAAATTCATTTATAACAAAAAGCCCACAAATATTAAAGACAGGTGTATTGGAAGAAGCAAAATCTGGTCCCTGTCTAGCTTATTTCTTTTTGGAATGTCACCTATTTAGTGTCTAAGCAGCTTCACTGTTTATCATGTTAGCATACTTATTTATTGTCATTTCATTATTACTCAAAGTATATTGTACATATTTCATTTATACCTCTATGTTTCTTTAAAGAGAACTGATTTTAGATTGAAATTCACCACGTTGCCTACAAAAAGGACACATAATGTCCCATTTTTAAATAGTTTATTTTTGCCTGAAAGTGAAGATGTTATTCTGAAGAGAGGGAGGCAAAAACAAACCTTAGAGAATATTTTACAGAATGAGCAAAACATCATTCAGATAAGCTCAGCTCAGATGGAGTAGATCTCAAAAAAAACTTCAAGTTTACACCAGCAGGCCATCATCATAATAATATAATATTCTTCACTCTTCTGCTCTCTACTTTCTAGCCATTACTCTGACATCTGCCTTCCATTTTCTCCTCCTCAAAGAATATTCTCAAGATATCCCAGATCCTCTGTTACTCACTGTCCCCTAAAACTCAATAAGCAAGAAATCTAAAATGCTGTAGTGTATTTATGCCCTTCTCAGATGTAACCTTCTTTTGCAGAGGAGGTCAAGGGTGGTAGACTATCAGAGTTAAGATACATCTCTAAAAAGACATCTATGGTAACACACCAGGCTGGATATCTGATGGGGAAAATGCAGGCCTTCTTGGGTCCTTCTGTCCAGCCAGATGGGTGGCATGCTTCTGTCTGGGTAGTCACCCAGCTGGACTGCAAACTTTCTGTCCATTTATGACCTAAATGCCTGCTAATAAGCAGTACACATGTTACAGGGAAATGTTAATGGCTATTTTTGCTGGTAGATTTATTTTTTTTCCATCCGCTATTTTCTACTGAAATTACTTTTGGATATTGGTTCCAGAAACACAATAGTTTTGTATTATGTTAGGAAAAGAAATGTCCCAATAGATGAGATGTGCCAAAAATCTACCACTATAACACACGTCGAGATGTGGATAATTAGATGTGAAGTATCATGTCTTCCTTCTTTCTCTATGACCTTTACCAAGGAAAAGACCAAGTGGTTAAATGCCAGGCACTTTGTTCAAAAATGACCACACAAGAACAAAAGATCGAAATAAAAATTTCGTTTTTGACAGTGGTGTTTAGTAGGGAAACTGAAGCATTTGGGTTTCCATTGGCAGATGGCAGAATGCAGAAGAGGAAGCAGTGATGCTTTACCTTACGACACAGTTCTGTGAGAAAACCTTTGAGTTCATCACCGGACATCCTCTGTCAGGTTTTCCTGAATTATTAAAATTAACTTACTGTCCTGGAGGGGAAAAATAGGGGACAGTTACTCTTGCTTTGAAGAGTGCAAACCCTTGGGTTTGGAAATCAAGTTGAGAACTACTGAAAGGACCAAGTGAAAGTTTTTTCTCCATGCAAATCTGGGCTGTCAGTTGAGAGGCAGCTATAAAGAATGTGGTGTCTGCACATACTCTGTGTATTCCATGGGGCAGCGTATCACTAATTTCTTTCCATTCTGAATGTGCCCCTTGTTTGCTCCTAAGATGTCATTTCAAAGCAGTTTCTTGCTAACAGAGGATGAATAAGAGTGCATGTGGGGTTCTCTGCACTGGGGCATATTGAGTTCTCTCTCTCTAGATGTTTGCTAAGTCTCTCTGATACTGAAACAAGTTTCTTGGAATTAATGTGTGGCAGTTATTTCAATTAAATATTTGATAGAGGCTTTTAATGTGCTTATCTGTAAAATTCACTGTAATGCTTTAGATTAATTTGTTCACAATTGTGTAGTGCTTTGGAAATGCAAACTACTAAATAGGAAAGAAATGCTATTACTTTACAATTTTCTAGATTCTGCAGTCCCATGATTGCTTTCTGCTACTGCTTCCTTCCAATGCTGGAATTGTTTTGCTTAAAACTTAACTTACCTAACAGTGATACCAATCAATATCAGTTACATGCAGGATAATTTGCATAATTTTATAAGATAAACGTATGTCTGTGTATTAAGGTTTATATTTAGCTCTAACAAACTCTGGTATATTTAAAGCTTGACAAGGGCAGATGGAACAAATCCAGATATAGAAAAATAAACATGTCTGTTTAAAAAAAAAAAGAAAAAAAAAGAAAAGAAAAACAATCACCCTGGCAGTGTCCCAGGAAGATACAGAGTTTGTGCTGATGTCTAGTCATTTATTACACTCAGTCTTTGAATTTTTCAAAACAGTGGTTTTCAGGTTCAGAATCTAAGCATCACTCCAGAGCTTACAGGAAAACTATAATTATTTATTTTTTGTTGCAGTATGTGAGGTTCCTGTGCTTAGGGGTTTCAGCTGCTGAAAAGGAGCAAGAGAGCTCTCTTTTCCAGATGCAGTACAAGTATATAATCTGTATTTACTACCTAGGGTCCTAATTAGGTTATCATTTAATCTGATATTTAACTGCCGTGGGTCACAGTAGCACTTAAACAAATGTTTACATTCTGTTTGCTTTCCTGAACTCACAGCTGTGCCAGGAAAACTGGGATTTATGCAGGCAAAATGATTTAGCCAAGGCTGCAGAGGTAGAGATCGGTGCCCCAGCTCCCCTCCCAGTCAGGCCTGTGCATTCACTGCTGAGCTACACTGCTTTTAGCTTTTTGAATCTTTAAACTCAGCAGAGGTCATGTGTGCCTTAACAGAAAAATATTTGATGGGGAAATGACAAGTCCAAATAGTAGAACTGTGGTATTCTTTAGAAATATGCCTAATAATAGCTTTTTTCTACATGTTTCTCTGAAGTAGCACCTGACTAGCAATGTTATTTCACACAGATTTATCAAAAGAGAACAATGTCTATTTCAGCATTGAGGTATTTTTCATTTTTCTCAGGTACCTAAGACACATTTGTTACATTCATTTGGATTGATGAATCTCAAAACCAAGCAAGACTTCTGCATCTAGAATGAGAATTTTACATGGGTTTTGCTCCACGTTTGTAGTTTTCTGTGGTGACTATGCCAGCACTTCCAGCTTTGGCGGCTGTTTCCTCCTAGCTTCAGTTACAAGCATTTCTTCCATCATCTATCATTTTTTAGGTTCACAAAAGCCCACTGTGCAAGCCACTGTGGCAAATCGGTTCATTAGCAGCTTCACCCATTGTATCTTTTTTCTTTATTTTCTTCCTTTTCTTAGGTGTTTCTCTATCAGTGTTGCCAGCTGTGTCCTATTTCCAAAGCTTCATCTACAGGCACAAAACAGCTTGCAACACCAAGGTAGATTTTAGCAGATTAAAGATTGCACTGTAATACACTAGACTGAATCCTAACACCAGTAAACTCTTTATATGCTATCCTCCCCTCAGGATTACAAAGATTTATGTAACCATATTTTTTCACATCCCAAGGAGCTTAAAGGAATAGACATAGATTGTTCTGGGTGTTGAATAAAATCAGTAAGCCCAGATCAAGTATTTTTGTTCCTCAGATAATGTACCAGAATGTAACATTTTCAAATTGAGTGGTCATAGAAGACACAGTTGAATGGGGCGAGGGGACAGATGGCAGCAAGCACAATTATTTCTGAGTAATAATAACCATGTTTGCATAGCGTGGTGGCCTGGAAGTGAGTTATCTGCTTTTTTTGTATTTCTAATTTAAATGGTGTATGTTTATTGGTCGCTCTGAAAGTAATGACTCCTATTTATTTCTATGGAAACTACAACAGACACAAAGAGCACAATAACACTGTTTGATAGAGAACATTCTCAGCTACAAAGCACTCTTTCAACACAGCCACCACCATGAGCTCTGCATTTTCACCAGCGATGAACAAGAGCTGCATGCCATGCTCGTAACAACCTGCCCCAGTGGAGGTGCCCCACTGCCGCTGTCACCACTGCTGGAAGGCACCCCCACCCCTCCCTGTGCTCACAGCCACTGGTTGGGCTCCAGCAGCGTTCAGCAGCGTCCATGAATGTCAGTGGGTGCCATTGTTTCTGCACGCAGGAATCCAGTCCCAGCCCTTTGCTCCATCCGCACGCCCATGTCAGAGGCCATGGGGTCAGAGTGCCCCTCTGCTGCCATCTGTCACACGGCCACAGCATGGGACGGGAGCTGGGGGGGAAGGTTCAGCTGTGCTGCCATCCCACCAACATCCACCTCTGATGGTGTGGGCCAATGTGATAAAATAGGAGGCATTCGTTTCAGTGCAGCCCTCATATAATGAAGAACAGACTGAAATTTGCTGTTTAAAATTCTGTTCCTAGGAGTTAGACTAGATAGATAGGAATGTTTTTTCTTTTTAAATGTTTTTTATTTCTTGTAAACCTTAAAGCTTATGTTTAGCATGTCGCTGAGCATCTCAACATCACTACCCTGCCCTTAGCTTCCAATCTCAACATAACTTTTGAGTTTCTTCTCATACAGCTGCACTCATTCACATCATGCATTGGGTTTTAGTTCATTTTTTTATTCAGCTTGAAAGTGCAGACGTATTTTGGCATCTTGAAGCAACAGCTATTGACATTAGAAAGAAGTAGTATGTACAGATACCAATTACATCTCAGTTGCAGGAAAAAAATATTTTCAAAACCCCGAGTGTCATGTTCTCAGCTTATTCACAATGCTGCTAGCTGTGTTGGCTGTTTTCGACATTGATCTTACTCTCAGAAATTTACGCTGAACAACTTTAAACATGGCTAAGGGACTCAAGTGTCATTCCAGTGTTTTGGCTAGCATCCACAAGAATGAAAAAGAAAATCAAAACACAAAATCCATTCTCCCTCTTCTAAATCATTCCTAAATTATGACATGTAGGGAATATTTTATATATTTTTGAAACATTTTTTTTTAAATTAATCTTAGCATAAAGTTCCACATAGAAGCTAAGAAATGCTGAATATTAATTTGTTTTATTTTCTCATACTAAACATAATAGCATTATTAATAACTTTTTTAACAGAACAAACTAAAAGCTTATGACAAAATCTATTAGCCATAGATCTTTGTGACAGAGGTGATTCAACTGAAGATATACCTGCCAATTTGTCTGTTTATATAAATCAGCAGGGATTATTTACTGGAGTAAATGCAACAATTTTCACAGTCTGGAAATGAATCCCAGAAAGACATAACTACAATTCTGCAGGAGGCACAGAAAGGCTTGAAGTGTTCTTTCTGGTATGCACTCATAAGATATGCAGGCCTGCAAAGACCACGGGAAACAGCAGAAGCTCTCTTCTAAAAGTTGTTCCTAGCACTTGGCTAATGTTACTGAAACACAATAAAATTTCTGTTCAATGTAAAGAGAATAAAGTTGTGTGCATGTGATATAAGATGATGAGTATGAAAAGGAGACAGATAGCAAATTGAGGTAGAAATTGCATAAGAATGTAATGAATTAGAAGGCCACGTCAACTCAGGAAGAAGTTTGGAAAAATGCTGAGATGGGGCTTACATGTATTGAGAAAAGGAATTTGGAAAGAGTGGAGACACCGTCATGTAAAGGCATTTAGGCACTGTGTATCTTTCCCTGGTGCCCCAGCCAGAAAGGGGTCCAGGAGGCAGGTATCTAGGCTAACCCTTAGGAACAAAATGCAGCCTAACTGAAACCACAGTAATGTAAGAGATCTCTTTTATTTATGTGGATAAATCACAGCTTATGCTGCCAACAGAAAAGATGTAATGTGAGTTTTACTCCTTCATATATTTAGTTAGGAATGAGTAAGAATGGATATCAATTGCCAATTTCCAGTTGTAGAGGTAGGGAGGTCTCAGTGGCTGAAGGCAAGAACATTCTGATCAACTGGATTTGAAAAACTAGAGAAATTTTTTTTCCAAAAATAATAACTTTTTGAAAAATTCTTCCAGTGTTTACTCTGATCTTAGACTTCACTTACACTGAATTTGTATGTTTACATTGTAGTGGTGTGCCTTCAATGTTTATAATAACAGAACTAGAAAAAGCGAGTGATACAAAATTCACATCTTTTTCTAAAACCACTTGATGACAAGTGAATCTCGTAACTTAAGATTTGCCTCTGGTAGTTTTTAGAATTAAATACTTGACAACTGTCACATTGGTGAGGTAAATGTGTACTAGATTATGTTTGCCTATCAGTTTTCCAAATCACGTTATGTAGGAAGCATACCAGGGACTGCAATCAAAGTTGTTTTACAGCCAGCAATGAATCAGGAACTGTCATGTGTTTTTATGTCTTGCTACTGGAGAAGCTCTTTAAATAACATTATCAGAACCATGAATATTCTAAATGCTGATGTTCTCTCAATGCAGATATTTAGATTGAGCTTTTAAAATTTTAAGGGATGTAACTGCACGTGTGATTTGCTGTCCTCAGTCCTTGATGGAAGGTTAGTGTAGCAGAGCGTATCTCTAACTTAAAGATTGATTTCTGCTGTTTTCAGGGTGAGTGGATGCCTTTACCTTTTATTTACCTGTACCATTTTGATATGATTTACCTCTTTCCCGTATGTTTTGACACTATTTAATCTGCAGAATTTTGACTGTGTTTTTCAGGATTTGTTTTGTGAAGGAATGAAAGAACATCAGAGTTAAATGTGCTCCCAGGAGATTATAAATCTTTTTCTTGTACAGGAAAACTATTCAAATGGGGCTTGGCCCATCAGGATGGCATTTATCACTGCCAGAATGTCTACTGAGGATTTATTTTTAATTTTTTAATAAAATGTAATTTTAATTGCAAAAGCATAATAAAGTAACGCTGTTCCCCCAAAACTCCCACCCAAAACTTCCAAAGTCAGTTCTAACACATGAAAATATTGGGAAAAAAATAACCCTGGCCAACCACAATAGATGGAAAGATATTAGAACGCTGTAGCCATCCCTCATTATTTTAAAAATAAGTAGAGAGACGGGACAATGTTTGATTTCACTACGTTTCTTGAATTGCTTCAGCAAGGTGCTTATTCAGTGGGCAGAATCACAGGAAAGAAGAAAGGATGAGAGAAAAGCATCTAGTGTACAAAGCAAAGTCTATTTATATCTGGTATCTCAACAATGACTTTTATATAGAGAAAAAGATAGAAAATGTTGAAGTGTCTCTAGCAACAAATGGTCATTTAAAAAGTGGAATTTCATCACCTTTTCAGAAGTGCATAGAGTCTTTGATAGCTGTTCTGTAACTAAATACAGAGAGATATATGAAATGCAGCACTTAGCATTTTATCAGCCATATAGGAAAAAGATAAATGCCTAGTTTGTCACTTTTAAAAAATGAGTGAAAAACTTTCCATTTTTGGTGATGTCTTACAATTCAAAATATGTGTTCTGCTTTTCTCCTTCATTTTTCTGTTAAAAAAAATATACTAAATGCTAATTTGGATTCAACAAATGCATTTAATGTTGTAGGATATACATAGTAAAAAAACTATATAGAAAAGGAGAAATGTTATTTAAAAAACATTTCAGTGTTCTCATGCCTTCCTTTTTATGCTGTGCTTATCATGTGTAAGCCTGTCTCACTTAGGTCCATTTTTAAACATGCACAGAATGTAATAATTGCACTGTTACTCTCAAATCGTTAGTGCTCTGTTAGAAATGTTTTAAAAGTGACAAAGTTTTCATCCCTGTTGGCAATTTAGGGGTCAGCACTGAACAACACAGAGGTATTAGAGCAATGGCAAAAATCCGCCTGTCCTAGATTTGTGATTATCACTGGATACCACTGGGTCTTTGTTTTAAGAAGAATTGTAAGGTTTGGTGGCAGTGCTGGGAGACTACAATTAAACCATTAATTTAGAACAAAAGTCACTGTAGTAGACTCAGATGTAGTAGATCTAATAGAGAAGTTTTGCCAGCTGTTTTTCAATGTATCGATGAATCCTCTATAAACCTAGATTAATTTAACTGTGTACTGTGTGTACCCAGGAGGTGATAATCCTACCTGCTTTATTGTGGGGACATTTAATTGCTTTCCCCAAGAAGAAATGTTATAAAATAAAAGTTAACACTTGGACATTACAGATAGTGTATGATGATAGTTTCCTTCCCTAAACATCATCCATTTGACAGTAAGGATTCCTGCTCTTCAGTGATCCCCTTAGAAACAGGGTCACTTTAACTCGAGGTATTGAAATTGTCAGCCAGAGTCCTTTGAAATGACTGTGGCAAAACCAGCTTCAGTGATCATAGAATCATAGAATGGTTCAGGTTGGAAGGGACCTTAGAGATCATCTTGTTCCAACCCCCCTGCCATGGGCAAGGACACCTCCCACCAGACCAGGTTGCCCAAAGCCCCATCCAGCCTGGCCTCGAACACTTCCAGGGAGGGGGCATCCACAGCTTCTCTGGGCAACCTGTTCCAGTGTCTCACCGCCCTCACAGGGAAGAATTTCCTCCTTCTATCTAGTCTAAATCTACCCTCCTTTAGTTTGTAGCCATTTCGGTTTATGAATATAGCAAGGTTGAGGTAGCAAAGATCTGGTGATTCATCTTAATCAATTGCCTTGTCTTGGGTATGAAATTGTCTTTCTTAATGATACATGTGGATAAAACAGATACAACATTATTCTCACCAGATACTGCATAATTAACCAAGCCTATTTATCCTTTCACACATGCAAATCATTAGTAACAACTGCAAAACTCAGTTGAGAGCCAGCTTAAAAAGTAAAATACAGGAATCAGTAACAAAGATCCGAAACCGAGTTGAAATACCTTTAAATCTGAGTACTAGTTTCAAAGGCTTTTCTGGACAACCTTACATTTATTGTTGTGTACACAAGCTGAAATTTTTATCCTAACAAAAATTTAGCAATTTCATCCATAAAGATGTTCAAATGCCTGGCAGGTGCAGTGGTTATATTCTGATTTTTTTTTTTAATCTTCTCTGAAAAAAGTAAGTTGTCAGCCTTTCAAATCAGCAGTCATAATAGATGTGCTGGAAGCTAGCTGACTTAAAACATCATTTCATACAGATGCACATTCTTTGTAATTAGATTAACAGATGTTATTAACAGGCTTTGGGGTGTGGATATTCTAGTATCTTATGAGATGGCAAGACAATTCCATCTGCTTCTGGGTGCCAAATAAGTAGCAGTGCTCACTTCTAAGCTCATTATCCCCCACAGTAGAAATTCTTGACTTACTGTAGTGTTGTCTGAATGTTAGTAGGGGCTTTATTAATGAGCAATACCTAAGCTCCATAATGTGTAACTTACAGACTGTGGTGGTAGAATATTTTTGTATGTGGTCTTAGAGCAAGATGTAATCACAGCTTGTGTGTTTGACATGGGCAGCAAGTAAAAATCTGTTCTATAGTTGTACAGGATGAACATATTTTATACACAACGACATAATTCCTCTTCTGCATACAGGTAGGAGAAACGAATGGAGCAATTCTCTTTTTACAGACAGTGATAAATAATCCACCAAATATCTGCATCTTCATTTATATAAAGATTAGCCAAAACTATTGTTCCGCTCTCGAATAGTCAGAAGTTTCCCCTGAATTGCTTAAAGTAATGGCTACGTTTTATTGCTGAAAAGTTTGTTGCAAGCATAATGTTGATAACTCATATAAACCATAACCTGTTGGTAATTAAATTAGGAATTTTCTTTCTAGAAATTGGCAAGTATCCCAGGAATAAGAGGGTAATTGGTACTGTATTTTGTTGTTGTTGTTGTTGCTAGTGTATTTTTCAAAGATTTCACTCAACTGGGAATGTGTACAGATTGGCTGCCAGAATACCCAGACAAACTAGTTGATTAGAATTAAAGTTTTGTGGAGATGCAAAGCAGTTTCTAGGTATCTACTTTCCCTATGTTGTACTTAATAACACCATGTTTTCTAAACCTTATCTGCACTTATTCAGTTCAGGATATTCAAGATGAGTTTCAAAGGTGATTTCAGAGAAATTGTTTGTAACTTGCACTTCTCCTTCAACACTTTCTGCTTGACAAGCCCAGACTTGCTTAGGTGTAGTCTTGCTTTTTGACACAGAGCTTATTGATTTGTACAGATAAATTCTAAATTAACAGACACATATGAAGTCTGGGCTGATGTTTATTTACATGCCAGGCCAACCTAGTATAGCAAGAACACCATTTCGAAGTGTACTAATGTACATATTGCATATCCCTGCTTTATAATAAAACATTTTTTTTCCCCAGCATGTTGGCACATAAATTATACTAGCATGGTTGCCTTTAGATTAAGACTGCCTGACATCTAACATTACATTCACTGATGTGTAACATTCCACCACCATTACGCGTTACCTCTGCATTTGTCCCCGTGCTTAATCAGAATGAATCAATCATAAGTATTTTTTCTGATGCATAAGCCATGACTTTAGCTGGCTCAGTAGAGGTCACAGTGAAGAGTGGAGGTTTGTCCATAATAAGCCTTGCTTGAATTATTATTATAGCTACCTTAGAGCACTGTAATAAATGAAAGTAAGCATGTGGATGTGAAATACTTCATTGCAGTTTCGTTTTGTCTCCCAACCGTTGGAACAAAGATTTCCTCAACCAAAATAACTTTTGTGTACTTCTTATCACTTTCAGAATAAGAAACATTTTCCTTGCTTTAGCTCAGTGAAAATAATGTTAAAGTATGCCACTCAATCTAAAACTCACATGAGATCTCTCTGGTGGTAGTACTCATCACTCAAACTGTTACTGCTCTTTGGTGAAGAGCATTCAGGCCTTTCTGAATTAGACTGTGTTGTTTGAAAAATGTAAATCTATCTGGATGGATGGTACCTTTACGTGTACATTATCTTTGCCTATGTACTCCAAATGGGGCATCTGTCTTTAATCTTACAGAACTTTGACAGTGTGTCTCATAAGCATACAAATTGAGCAAGTTTCTTCTGCAAACTAATCAAGTTCCCGCTGACAGCCTGAGCCATCTTTCTATTTTAAGTGTGATAAGATATTCATCCTCCTCTATCGAGTAATGACTAATGGATAAGAATATTAACATCTTTTATATGTTATTACGTAGCCTTCAATAAGCTAAGGGAAATATAAAATAGAGATTTTAGTGGTGGAATCTGTGATGTTCATTCATTAAACAAAAGGAAGTGGAAAAGGAAGTGGAGAGCATGTGGAACGTACAAAAATGAACTATGAACTAACATGATATTTATAGAATAGCCTAGTTATTCTTAGAAAATTATTATTATAAATTGCTGACTGAACAAATGATATTTCTATTAGAATTTGTACTGATATTCAGTCAGTTTGCCCTTCTAACAGCGCTGTGTTCATAAAGGCATGCCAGATTTGGCTTTATAAAAGAAACTTAGAACAGGAGAGCAAGGAATGCTTAGAGAACATCGCCTGATCTGTGGCTAACGCATGCTACAGGAGTGTTTGTGAAGAGTAAGCCTATGAAAATGTTTTTTGAAGTATACGTTACTTTGTATGCTTTTGATCTCCCCCAAAAGCAAAGAGACTACTTGCTAAAGACCTTGAAACTGCAGTTATCTGTCTTTAGGCAGACCTCCATACTAATGCCTAAACCCCTGACTTTAAATGCTGTAAACATGGGTACGTTATGTTGTTTGTTTCTTTGTTTTAAAGGTTCCGCTTTTGCCAACTTAAGTGATTGCATACATTACTTCAGTGCAAATTGTGTGCACCTTGGGCTCAGGCTTTGAGAATCATATCATCCACTTACGTTAAAGCTGTGTCTGCATGGCACAATCCAGTGTCATACAAGTGATACCTGAGCCAGCCTGGGCACACATGCAGTGCTGCAGAGTTCTGTCTGAGGTCACTTACCATTCCTGTGCGAGGACTCTTGAGTCTCCATGGTTAGAAGTAATAACATGCCTTCTGATTTAGCTTAATTGCTGTGCTCAATGTGGATAAAACCAAAGGCTGACGAGCAAAAAGAAAACCGTGAGTGACTCCTGATGGGGAGGTACATGGTGTAAGGGGAAGAGACTGGGACAGGTGAGCTGTTCTTTGCTGCTGTTCCTGCTGGATGATGGTAAGGGTGTTAGGGCTGGGTGCCACGTGCGTAGCTACTGAGATTAGACTGTTTGTCCATTCCTGATACAGAAGGCAATTTGAAGATATATTGTGCATATGTACTAATTTTTGACTTCTTATTGATATCTTGAACTTTTCAGATTATATTGCTCATGTATTTTTAATAAAGGAATGGATTTAGCATGCATTACTGGACTAAGTATGTGCTAGTGGATTAAGAGAATTAACATATTTCCAGGGTTATTTTTTTCCCCTGACACTGATTTTCATAATGAATTTGTTCAGGATGCCTGAAAATTTGTTGTTCTTGGTAATAGTTTTAAGGAACTGATTTTTTTCTGTTTGCCTTAGTTTTTTTCTGGGCATTACTCAGTCCATGGTAATGTGAATTGATAGCTTATGCTAGTGAACAGGCCACTATGGAAAACCTTGAGTGTGTCACTGTCTTCCAGAAGCTCATCCTTCACTTTGCATTGTGGTTGGTTAGAGTTATTTTAGATTCCAGGGTCAATTCCATTTTATGATCACATTATTTCCTAGCACAGCCTTTCAACTTTTGCTAGATTAAGAAAACCACTGTGACACTGGAAGCAGTTGTGCATGTGGTGGATTGGCCATGGCCAGCTGGCAGGTGCCACCAGCCACTCCCTCCATCCTCAGCTGGCCAGGGAGAAAACAAAATGGAGGTGCTGTGGGTGGAGGTAGGGACAGGGAGATGGCAAGACAGATTCAGCATGAGGAGAAGTAATTTATTGCCAATTAAAACCAGATGGGCCCAGCCATGCCCTGGGGCTGCTGGAACCAGGCAGGACTGGCCATGATGGCAGCCTGAGCCTCTCCTCACAGAGCTGCAGAGACCTGCTGTCAGCACTTCACATCTCTCACATGGTAGGAATCTTTAACTCTGCCCCTCATCTCTGTTTCTACAGCTGATCAGGAAACTGTTAGCAAGCAGTAAGTTGTCTTTTATATGGATTTGTGACAGAGAAAAGCCTTGACCATGAATTTCAGGTTAATAATAGTAACAGAGAATAGAGCAGTATGGTCCAGTCCAGCACCCTGGCTCTGCAGGGACACTTTCCCTCAGTTTTGGCCTTGCGGTCTATGGATCTTCCAAAGCATTCTGGTGTCTAGAGATCACCAGTTTGCAGAGACAATATTTAATGTTGTTACAAAAAATTGAAAACGAGATCTTGTTATGCAAACAGCTCTCCTGACAGCCCTGAAGGAAAAATGGTGCAACCCATTATATTCATCAAAAGACAAAATGTTAAAATCAGAGGCCAAAATGATTTATAACAGGGTTTATGCAGAACTCCACCTACAGGTTAAAGGATCAGTGATACTGCACAATCTTCTCTGTGCATTACTCTATTTGCCAAATAACTGACTAATCCTAAAAACACTTGTCTTCTTTTGAAAGAATAGAAGAAGATAGAACCCTTAAAGCAAAATTCTGGGAATAATTCCATAATTCATTTTATTTATTTATTTTTTTAAACACAGAAGATATTGCTTCATGGAAGTAAGGACATTTTTCATCACGAATTCCGGGAGGTTGCACAGCCTTCTGTGGAATATTTCTAAAAATGCTCTAACATCTTAAAAGTGATAAATAAAGATAGAAAAATTAGATTAGATTTTTTAGACCAAAATGTTGGAGTATTGCAGATAACAATTAGCGGTAATTTGGGGAGGTAGGCTCTGTGTTGTAATGACAAACTTAAAAAGCGCTAAATTATCACTGATTTAGTTGATAATAGCAGAATTATAATTATGATTTCAACGATTTTATTTAATTATGTTACATGAAGAAGTGCAGCTTTTCAAACTGCTGAGTTCAGGAGGGAGAGAAAATTCATTCTGCTGTTTCAAATGAGTTTGGTTGCATACATGGAGGTTATGCATGCCTATCACCTAGTATGCATGACACATATTGTTGGTATTTCTTTAGCCAACTGTACCATTTCTCTCTCTAAGTAAATGCAGTAAAATAATTACATGCTGCTATTAAATGTCTCTTGTGAAAGAAAGATTGGATATCTTTTCTTTCACTACACCCTGAAGACTATGATAAAGAGAATATTATAATTATTGAAATTACTCACTTTAAAGAGGTATAGATATTGAAAGGATTTAAAATCCAGTCTTCCCAGTTTGGAGCTGCAGATATGAGTGCAATTGATGTCATTTTATCATAAAAATACTGCATCTGAAACATGGACACAATTAGATAGACCTATCTAGCTGAAATCAGAATCATAAAAAGTAATTCATCATAAAACGCTTTCACTCCTATTTGTACCTTTGAAACTGTTTCTTTTAGGGAAGGGAGCTGAAAATTAGGACTCAAAACCCTGGAGCTTATTGGTGCAAAGTGACGGAACTATCTTAATTATGAATTTTCTTTGTGAAAGCTATGGCAAATGAATAAAAATCTCATCTTTCTGACCTGTTTTACTTAGTATTTATAGAGTGGCTGATAGATAAGTATTTTCAGTGTTGTGCATCATTTTCCGTATGAGAGAAATAATAATTAGTAACTGTCATAATAGATCATTATCATATATATTGAGAAAATAATTCATGGTCTTCGCTCTTTCAGTTTGACACCCTAGGTTTTTAAGCTGCTTGAGGAAGAAATCCAGTTGAACAGAACTGGGATTTCCTAAGTTCTAGTGTTAGTTTCCTATAATTAATAGTGCAGGAATTTTGAGAGTATTGTTCAGAGTATTAAGCATAAAATTTATCAGTTCACTCAGTCAGGATTCTTACTGTAAAAATATCTTTAAAATTGCCTCATGATTTGAAAGTGTTAATATCCAAGGGCTGATTTTACCTACCCTTCAGTTAAAAACAGAGCAAGAACTTTTCCCTGACAGTAAAAATCATAACCTATTAACGAGCAAAATCACAATTTCACAGATTGTTGACTGTCTAAATGCATCCAGACTTTGAAAAGGACTGCATTAAGTTTTAATCACATTTCAGAGCTACTGAAACAAATTCATGCTATATTTGATTGACATGTCTAACACAAATAATACAATCTATAAAGAAAAATGTTATATTTTAGGTCAGGCCTGTGAATTTCATCTGCTTGTGTTCAAAATGCGTAGCTCTGTAAGGCTGTGGTTATTTCCAAATGATTCTATTCATTTCCTTTATCAACTTCATTTTTACCTACTATCCATACTAATGCTTCACCAGAGGACTAAAATGAATGATGAATGCTATTACTTTTTTGAGAACACAATAATAATTCTTTACCTTTTATTTGTGTGTTATTTTCCTGTCTTCACATGTTCAGAGATATATTCAGCTTGCCCTGTTTATCAACCAAATGTCAGTTAAGTGGAAATGTCCCTAAGAAGCCATAGGTGACACAGAAAGTTTTTACATTTTTATGTTGTTTCTTTGGTTGATGTCAGTATTTTCTCTCAATAAGTTTGGCTAGTGAGTTTGCGTTTAAGGAAGAGCATAAGATATTGTACAAAGAGTCATTGGAGAGGAAGCCGGAAGGAAGATGGATCCTGATATCAATTAAGACAAAGCAGTTGCCAAGACAGATCGTAATAGGTCAACAGGTTATTGAGTTTAAATAACTAAAAATACATTTCTCAGGATTACTGGGAAGAAATTAAAAAGAACACTTGGCTTCTACAGGTGATGACTAGATAGCTAGAAACGTCTTTTAAGCATGGACTATTGCTGCAAGAAAGAAATCTTGAAGAGTAATGAAAAATAAAATAATGTACTGGGGCAGTGGTAAGGTGCCAGGAGGATATGATATAAGGAGTATCTGACAGAGGTTTGTGGGAACACGTAAATGTGTTTACGCAGTGTCATCCCACCATTTTCAGCTGGGGCATGCAGTTAGGATGGGAGATAACAGGCCCTCTGAGTACTGCTTGGGAAGCTCAGGCTCCTGAGTTCTGACTTGAGTACAAAACAACATGGCATAATAATAATGTGCAAAACCATGGAACTTTTAAGGTTAATTACTAACTCCTTGCTAGTAACATAAATTATTTTGGAAGTGGCTGGATATACCTAAAATTGAATTATAATATTTTCTTAACTCACTATTCTTTGAATTTTCAAACCGTTGATTTTTCACAAAAATAGTGTCTAGCAGATGTCATTAATATGTCTGGTGTGTTCTGCCGTACACCTGAAGTTCTGTGGAGCTATGCCATGTACAGTTCCTTTACTAATAACCTCATTATCATATACTTCTTCAACTGCTGCATTCAGATCTTGTGGTTTCTGTAGTATTCATGTCTAAGGGATTGGGCAGAAAGATTGAATCTGTAAGATGATAAAAGAAACAAGATAGATATGAATTCTGCTCAAGTCACCAGACTGTGTATGGTTTCAAGAAAAAAGCAATTCTGACATGAAGGAAGAAATAGCTAGTTGGATCCTAAAAAATGTTAACTAGGGTTAAATTAAATATTTAAAATTGTAAAGATTTCCTATAAAGTTACGTATATGTTAGAAAGACACTGGAACACCATGGCGTTTTTCTAAAAAGTGGTTGTGTGCATTTTTGTAACTTAAATTTTTATGATAATTACGTGAAGGATTTACATATTGTAATGAAAATATTTGGTATGATTTAGGTCATTAATTACTGAAGAAATTTTAAGTCATTTAAGATTTATTGTGAGCCTGTTCACTGTAAAATCTGTCTGTTTATAGTAGGTTTATTTTCTGGTGGATTAACCCTTTGGGTTTGAAGGAGTGCCATGCAGATATGTTACTAATGCTCCCAGGAATAAGGAATAACGCTTTACATGAAGCTCTACATGTTTTGTTTATTTTTGTGTGTGTGCATTTTGGGTTTTTGTTTGTTTTTGTTTGTTATTGTTACACTTGTCAGCACACAACCAAGACATAAGGTGTCTTAAATGTCTTAAAAATCTTTGTTTCTCAGTGTTACAACTTAGCCAGACACACAGAGCTACTGGTGTGGGTGCAGGAGTCTGCCTATCTGGATCCTGTATCTAAATCAATTCTGTTTTATAGTGCCTTCGTTACTAGGTGCCTGCAACAGTGAGTGGGGCAACAGTAGAATATGATTTTCCAAATATATTTTTATTATTATTACATTTCCATATCAGTTAGAGGCACTTGTGTTGCCTGGTCAGTGGTTGCACTTGGAAATAAGAAATACTACATTCAGATGGTAGCCTGGTCTTCAGTGTTCTTTCCTTGATTTTATGAACTCTTCCGTCAGTGTCTGTGACTTCTTTAACGGTGGCACAGTGAACCTTCTTATATGTGGAGGTTTTTTTGTTTTGTTTTTTTTACCACATTTGTGTTGAGTTTTGGAACAAATACTGCCACAGTGAATGCACAAAATAATCTCTCTATGCATTGAATAGGAATTTTTAATTTCATACAACATTAGCAGCTTGCTGTAGTAAGTCTTCAGACACTACATACTCAAAGGTACTGAAGTAAAGAAAAAGAATATTTGTTAGAAAACGTAGACAAAATGGTTATTGTCTGCAGCTAACCCTTTCAAGGTGAAGAAGGGTCTCTGTTCCTAACAGTAGCTATATTTTGTGCCTATAATATGGCAAATACATAATTCCATTTGCAAACCCACAAGCCTCTGTATAGTTCAAGTAACAAATAGCAACTAAAATGGCATTGTGTTATACATCACTACCTAATCTTAGGGGAAAAAAAAAACATAGAAATGAAGTGAGATTATAGAATTGAGTTTGTAGATGTGAAAGGAAGAAAAAAAAATTACATGTCCATTTGTAATGATTCTGAATCTGAAAGGATTCCTCTTACCTCCAGTGTCTACTACAAGAAAAAAATCTTTAGGAGTGAAATGGAGCCACGACCACGCTGCTCCTGGCAGGAGTCTTGCGTAGTGAGACCCTGGGAAAGGTTGTGGTTAGATGATTTATGAGGACTACGCTGCCTGATTAGACACAGCCCACCCAGGACCTGCCCCCATCAGACAGTTTTCTTGTTCACTTGACCTTTCTCTTGTTTCATGAAAGGTTATGTTTTATAAATTAAATATTTTCTTTGAAGAAGAAAAATCTTTAAATGTATTTCTATTGATTGTAATAATTTCCAGAATCAGAAATATAAGTGAAATATAAGTGAAATAAGTCATGAAGCACACAATGGCAGATGGGCTTGTTTATTGCCACCTGCTCTATCTGAGTCAGCAGCTGTATTTGTAAACTGTCAATACAGTATTTAGTAAATGATTAGCTTTCTACAATGATTTGAAAGTATTTGGACTGAAAATGTTTTCCTTCTTGAAGTAATAATGATGTTTTATATTAATTGCTTTATTTAGTTACTGTATGAGGCCACTACTTCATTCCTCCAAAGCAGGGAGTTCTGTATGTATAACTATACATGACAAAACTATACACACATGCTAAAACTTTGCTTTATCTCAAAGCAATTAAAACAATCCCTATTAAGCTTAGTCAGTGCCCAACAAAATCATTTCAGAAATATGCACTTGGCTAGCCTCTTTCAAAATGAGCTTGGAAAGATGATAAATGATGAGGTGAGATGATAAATCCATTAAACTAGGTCTCATATGACTCTTACTAATTCATATTACTCATGAACTCAGTGTGTGTTTTTATTTTCAGGGTTACTCATTTTTCCCAGTAAATACCTTTTGATTTTCAGAACTACTTTGTGTGCAAAGTAGTGCACATTCACAGAAATGTGAAGTAAAATAATCTAAGGATTGTATTCATTTATAATCATGTTACAGTTAAAAGGCAGCACAGTAAATTATTAAAAGTTTCATTAATAGTCAGTGAGTACGTAGCTCTGCCTTCAGTTTATTGCTTGTAAACTGAGCAAGGACAAAAGTTGCTTCTAATGAAGTCACTAAGATGTCATGAATCAATGAGAATAGACAGACATTAGAAAACAAAGAAAATATATGAAACCTATAATTGAAATTATTATTAAATTGAGTTGATTATATGATAAAATCATTTACATAAAAGCTCACAAAATGTTGTGTTCTTATTACTATGAGATTTTTAAATGCAAACCACCACGTTTTTCCTTTTAATTAAAGTGTTTTCAGACCTTCTTGTGGCACCCAAGTCCCCCAAGGAAGTATCTTGTAGAGTATGTTAGATGCAATCTTTAAAAGATTTAATATGCTGTAGTATAATACCTGCTTTGGAGAGGGAAGTACAGCATTTTTAAGAAAAGCAAAAATACTGTAACAAATGTGAAGAGTGGGGAGTTGATAGCAATGAATGCATATTACATACAGAAAACTACAGAGAGAAATTTATAAAGAAAGCAAAAGGAAACAAAAATCTAAGGATTGTAAATAGTAGCATTTGTAAGAAGATCCTCGGAACAAAGGAATATTAACAAAGGTACTAGTTTATTATGAAAATTCTGGAATGTGTGTAAATTATACTGGAGGAAAACATATATGCTCCATATATAGCATATCTGCAGATAATACACTTGATTAAATATTGTTCATTGCGGCAGTTTGTTAAGAAACTGTAGCATAAGTTCATCTTTGTTCAAGTAATCAGGCTTTACGTTATCTGTCAAATGGTTTAAGAGTACTTTTTGGAACACTGAATGACAGTGAACGTGTTGGGCATGAGCTGACTGAAGTGTTCATAGGAGTCCTGGTATTGCCAAGGTATGAATACTTGGTTCAAATAGTACAGAAACAAGTAGATGAATAGGAATGAAGCTGAACAATGTCTAATTGAGAATGTTTCCTCTAAAACTAACTTGATTTTTTTGTTTCTGGATGGCAATTTTTAACAGTAAACATGATAGTGTTGATGGACTTGGCTGCAAAGAAGCAGATGATACTGCATTTAATTTTGATTAAGGAAGTTAAATTTCATGAAATAAACTTTAAAATGATTTAAGAAAAAAAGGCCAATATCAAAGTGCAATTTTAGGATTGTTGATTAGTTTTGTTCCCTTTTAGGACTCGTGGCCCTTGTCTCTTGAATTCCCTTGATGGCCTGGAAATAAAACTTTATTGTGATTGTACATATAGACAACACATCTCAGGCATCTGTTTTCTAAGCTGAGAAATTCTAGTCTGTTCAATTGCTCCTTGTTTGGAAGGAGTTCCACATTTTTCATCAGCATTTTGAATGATTTCTTTATTACTTCTTATTATTATTACTATTATGCTGAGTTCAGGGGGAAACAGAGCTGTATGCAGTATTCAACTGAATTTCCTGAAAAGGGACAGAGAGATGGGTAGGACATTGTGGGATGACAGCTGAAATCCATGTATTGTAGTTTTCCATTGTAAATTGGAAAGCCTGGTAAAGAATTTCACAGTTTCTGTCCTCGGGAAGCTGTTGAACAGGTGTAGTTAGTGATCTGAATGGAAAAGAAGGGTCGTCTTGATGTGCTCTAGCTTATTCTTAGAAAGTGGGTATGGTGCTGAGAGCAGAGGTGCTGAAGCACAGGGTCCAAAGATGCACTGAAAGCTGGAGGGGTCTCATGGTTTTTGGGCTTCAGAGGATGTTTTTTGTCTGAGTGATAAGATCTGACATGGATAAAACATAATGGTTGGAGGACCTCATTTTGGTGCAGTAGGTGAACTAGCCACTCTGTCAGATACATCAGGGGATGCTAGAAATTCCCAGCTCTGCTGAGATTAAAGAAGGAGTCTTTTATCAAAGGAATTAATATGCTTATATTAATTTATTGTGAGAGATTCAGTTTTTCTGTTCAGTGGTCGCCACAGTTATTACAAAAGAAGGATTAGGTTGCACAAACAAAAGACTGCTGTCTCTTCCTGAGATTAAGTGGTTTTTGTCTCTGTTTCTTTAGATCTAGCTGTGCAAAGAAGACAAAATATTTTTGGTAAAATATCCATTCCATGTTTGAAATCACTGGATTAATAAGTAGTAGGATCTTAGGAACTAATGAGTGGCATTTAAAAAAGCACCAGCAACCAAATTCAAAAAACTACAGGTTTTCTAAGTGCTTTCAGGTTTGTTCTGGGAAGAAAATCTTTCTAAAATTTCCAAGTGTGGAACTTTTAATAAAAGTTCATTAGAAGTTCCAAGTATGTAACTTTTATGTGTATTCATTCTGTAACTGGCCATATCCAAGAACAGTTGTAGATAGCCTAAGCTATACTGAAATATTACAAAATGTCATAAAATGATGGCAATACTAGGGAAGATTTGCTCTGATATTGAATTTGGATGGAGATGAGTAGTTGTTCTGTGAGAGAAATAAAGACTGGCAGGAGGAATGGACTTTAATGAGAGTAAGAGTAGCCTACAAAGCCTTCTGTGGTTTTAAAGAAATTGGAAACTCTCAGCGAATAAATAGACATAATTTTAGTTTTACTCTGAGTACTTTGATAATAAAAAGGAAGGAATTTCCAAAGCTCGCTTTAGCTTGCTCTTGAGAATTTGTTCACAGTGATATCCAGGTCACTCAGACACAGATGCATGATTATATATAATCAAAACTTGAGTTATAGAGCATATTTAATGTCAACCTATTTTCTTTCACTTCCCTGGAGAAGGGAGTTCTGAAACCACATCAGTTTCTACTCTTACAAACTAGTTGCGTTTCAGAGTGCCAGAGCAGTGAGGCAGCAGCTGGTTGCAGAGCTCTGGGCAGCATGTGCAAGTCCCAGTGTTCAGGCAGGGGCTGATGATGGCTGCTCTGGTAGGTCCATGGTACCAGAATACGGGGAGCAGGCTGGAGAACAGATGGCTCCTGAATGCTCAATCTTTATATAAACCTTTATGTAATGCTCAACCTTTATATAAACGTGGTAGTGGGTAAGAGTTTGCAAATCAAAGAATGGTCCTGCAAGTGTTTGAATTCTTTATCCATTCTCTTTCCCTCTTTGGAGTTATTCCTAGAGCTTCAGATTACTAAAGAACTATTAGAGTTGGAGTTTTTGAACTCCTAGAGATTCCACTGCTGATCCCTGTTGGCTTTTGTTTTAGAGGCCAAACAAATGGAGCACCTGCTAGTGCTCGTGCTCTTTGCCAGAAACAATAGAGATGATGTCTGTGCTCCTCCAGGATTAAAAATCTCATTTCACAGAATACAGTCCTTGAAGGCAGTCACCAAAGCAGAATTCATGAATAATAGAAACTCAGCTCCCAAATATGTCTCTAAAAAGAAAAAGAGTCTTACAGAAGAAATGAAGATCCAAATGTGCCATCTATAAACAAAAGAAAACAAAATGTTTAAGTTCAGCTGAACAATCAGAAGTAGTTGAGATAAAAGCACTTTTTTAGCTGCATTAGATAAATGCTGGAGAGAGGATCTTACATTGAAACTTTGTGAATATCATTCAATAAATCATCCTTAAGCTCAGTGTTCTGACATATAAAGCACATGTATGCATATGCACTGTGTGAATACACTGGGGGAGGCTACAACTGGAGCACGGTGTCCAGCGCTGTGCTCCCCAGTTCAAGTAAGACTTGAGCTTACTGTGGTCCAGTGGCCTGAGGAAGCATCTGATATGAAGCAAGAGGCTGAGAGCTAGTGTTGTTCAGCCTGGAGCAGGAGGGACACAGGGCAGGTCTTATCAATCTGTTTAAATACCTGATGGAAGATACTGTAGTATGGAGTCAGGCTCTCAGTGGTGCTCCATGACAGGACAAGAGGCAAAGAGCACAAAATGAAATACAGGAAATTCCACTTAATTAAATCTTTTTTACTGTGAGGGTGATTGGGCACTGGCATAAGTTACGCAGAGTGGTTTTCAAGTAACAGTCTTTGGAGTTAGTCAAAATCTGATTGGACATGGTCCTGAGCAACTTGCTTTAGCCAACTAGACGGACTAGGTGACCGCCAGCAGGACCTGAGGAACTTGAATGTTCTGTGATTCTTGGGCAACTTCTGTCCAAGTTGAGTTTAGATAAGTTCAGACCACAAGTGTGAATTTTCAGTGAAGATTGTTGAAAAATTGTCAAAGATCTTAATAAATTCTACAGCTGCAAAGACTTTACACAAATAATTAAATTTTTCCCTGAAAAGTTAACTTTAGTTCAAACATAGATATTGGACTGTTTTAAGCAAATCAAAACTTTTCTAGGCTTCTCAGCTGTCTACGCTTAATTGTAGTCAATTTAAGACCAAGAATAAAAGGACGTCTTGGAATTATACCCCTGTTTCATTATCTGAAATTTAATTTTAAAATTATATAAATATTTTTTCTTAGAGTTACATAGGCTGTTCCTGCGAAGATTACACTGAAAAACATAAATCTGATTAATTAAACTTTAATCTATGCCTTAGCACATTTACATGCACTGAAATCGTTCTTAGGTAACAGTCTTAAAGCTGGCACTGGAGAACATTGTAAAGCCTGCAAAGAATGCTGTGTCATGAGCTTCAAGACTAGGCATTAAGATGTGTTTTATTTAAAATCATCAAAGAAAAGACATTTTGCTAGGAGACTCTAACTCTCTGGGACACTTCTAGCAAATTCTTTGAAAGATATACTTGACTGCAGACGTGTCCCCACCCCAAAAAGAACTTTTAGCTCATGGTCTGCTTTTTATTTAGTAAATATTAGTCGTTACTTGACTGATATAGTTATTGAATTGATGAGAACTTCCCAAATACATGAAGGAGGTTTGGGACTTGTATTTCAATTGCATTTTAATTTTTATTTCTAATTGCTTTTTCTAAAATAAAACAGACAATTTAGAAAATATGTAGTTCCCTGGGGCTTTTCCGTTTTCTGTTTTGAGTTGTTTTGTTTTTTCTTAGATGAGAACAAAGCAGTTACTTCTCTGACCTTCTCCCAGTGAAACTGTGTTCAAAGTGTTTTAAGACTGCAGGGACTTAATTCTCTCTAGAAGATAATTAACGCTCTCCTCTTCAGCAAAATCTGCTTTATTTTTTAACTCTTCTTTCTCCTTGCTCAGCTGCATATCTTCCAACTTTCCATCATCCAAACAGACAGAACTGGATGCGTTCAACAATCTCTTCCATTTTCCTTATCAGACAATTGTTCTTTTTCTGATTCAAAATGACTTTCTGGAGTTTGATGGTCTGGTGTTTGTGTACAGTTTTAGGTGACTATTTCTCCAGTGATTATCAAACTTATCCAATTCATTCTTTTTCCTCCCTTAATTTCTACAGCATCTCTATTAAGCTGCATTTTCTATCTTCAGCCATATTTCTTTTTAGCAATTCAGCCTGCTGCCTTCTGTCATTCTCTCAGATTCCAGGACAGCAGCCAGCTGGCAAACTGCCTTCTCTGAGCTCTTATCATGTCATATTTCAGCATGTTACTTGTTCAGAGTGGGTGTAGTTCAGGTCCAGGGGAAGACAGAAGATGAAAGAGTTTGCAATTGAATTGAGGAAAGAACTTCAAATTCTACAGAAATAGCAAGGGGAACAAGGAAGCAATATAATGCCTTCCATTAAGTGACTCAGAAATGCATGTGAAAATGAGTTCTCTCTGAAGATACCAGAAGTTGAGAGGAAAAGAAAGGTTTCAAAGCAATGGCCAGTCCTGAAGCTTTTCCGCTTTTTGGATGTCCTGATCAGCGATTATTCAAAACACAGTTATAGTTGACAGGATGATGATGGCTATAAAGGAAAATTCTGAAGTCACCTGATGGTTATTAGAACCATTTACATTGGTAAGACAATTACATACTTATTAAAATACCTTGTGATTAAGAAGAAATATCCACTACCTTACAAAGAGGAAAACCTTGGTGACTGAAAGGATAATTTAAGGGCAAAGGAATCCTCCAAAATTTGCCTGACAATATTACTTGTTTCTTCATCTTTTTTGACTTCAACATGCCTTTTTAAGTTAATCTCAGAGATACTTTCACAATGCTGATAACCGTCTATAGGGGAGTAGAACACGGTGGAAGCAAACACCAGCAGCCTGGCAGCGATATGGGAACTTCTGAGTAGTGTCAGATGGAATACAGGTTTTCGTTATAAGTGCTGACTTCTTGCTTTGCAAGGTGGAGAGTCACTGTCCCCAAGGCACCGTAATTGCTTCCCTATCATAAGTGAAAAAGTAGATCTCCTGAATCCATGAACGTAGTCCTGTCTGGCAGGTAACTCCCTTCTCCACCAGCTGGTTAAGCTACACTTACATATGTAGGACTTAACTATTGCATTCACGCTTTAAAACTCAAGTTGATCATCTGCATTTTTGACTCATTGCTGTTTTGTTTTCAGATTAATCCAAAAGTTAACCACAACCATATAGGTAGCCATCCAAACAAGTATTTTGACTGCATTGTTAACTATGTACTTTCTAATTCATGCACGGAAAAAAACATAATTTAATACTCCATAGCTCTCAGCTGCTCTGGAATTAGTAGAGCCTGTATTGGCTCATGACTGTTGAAACCAATATTGTATTGTTTTCCTGACCCCTTACACATAAAAAAGCTTGACACTGTAGAGTAATAGAAAGTGTATTGCATTAGGGTTTGGAATTAAAGATAAACAACACAAATGAAACTGAAAGCATATGGCATTCCTTGCCTTCTTTGCCAGCTGATGAGCAATACATTTTGTGTTATGATTCACTTTGGAGGTTTCAAACCATTAAAACCTTGCTGTTTTGTTTTGCATGCTTGCAAGTTGCCAGTTAAACCAACTGGAGTAGCCTAATTTAGCTGATCGTGTGACTGATGTGTCAGAGCTCTGGCTTTGAATTTTCTAGGCTGGAAGTGAGAAATTGGACAAAATCCATTGCATACAGCCAATTGTATACCATATCAATGCCTTAAAGATGGAACACTGAAGATGGAAATGAAACAACATTTATGAAAAGCATATAAAGGAAACAGAAATCAACAAACAATTCTGGTGTTCAAGTATCAGATTCAAGAGCTCACAAAAAAATAACATTACCTTATGGTTACCTAACAGTACTATTCAATACTTAATGGAATGTCTTCTGAAAATTCAGTTAAGCATTTAACTTTAGTATGTACCAAACAAGACAAATTCAGATAGTTTTAGCTCTCAATCCAACCCATTTCAGGCTCTGTGCTGAGATTGAGTTGAATGGGTCTCCTCAGTTGAAACAAAGGATTTAGAGCATTGTCAGTGGATGCTCTTGGATGGATGTATTTGCTTGATGTGATGGTGTTCAGTAGGTAAAATAACTTGGAACAATGGCAGAAGAAAACAGCGCTCAAAGATCTTACTAAGAAATTAACTACACATTATTTCTTGACAGTATCTGGACAGTGCTATCTGTTATTTTTGTGGCTACTATCATGTCTGGCATAGTAACAATATGAAAGGACTGACCTAGAGACCCCCAGAATGAAAAGCAAGTTTTTTGACCATGTTTGGAGAGAAAGCTCTGTAGCAAGCGTTCATCATTGGTTTGTATTACATTAGTTTAAAATGTGATCATCTAGAAACTCTTTTAAGCATTCAGATATTGATTGCACTTTTAATGAAGTTTCTGTTAATCACAGACTCTTAAAGGTCAGAGAAATGTTAGCACAAACCACACCTTTCGTTTGATTAAATTTCTTTGATATATTTGATCACTTTGGCTATAAAATAAAATCAACATTCTCTGGAGCATTATTTATCTAATTCAATTTATGTCCTTCCTATTTTGCATCAGCTTTTTTCTTCCGAAGATACAGATCTATTTAGACAGCTCTGGCATAGTGTGAGACAGTTTGTTCATGTTTATTTCAGACTTGAAAGAGGAGGAAAGGCAATACCTCTTTGCATATTTTCTTTTAAGTTTCTTGTGATTAAATGTGTTATGTTAGTGAGAGATAGCCTGATTGAAGGCTCAACTCTTTGCTGTTGTGCAATGACTGTGGTGCTGTCTCAGAGCAGAAAGGGCAGCCACAACAAAGCAGAACGACTCATAGGCAAGGTAGATTTTCTAGTAGCAGCAGAGCAGGTTCTGGAGAGGTTGGAGGGATGAAAAAGAATCAGCAAGTCTTCTGGAGACTGGGGTGCCTAGGACTGTACAGTCCCATGGGTGATGTGAGAAAAGCCTTTGTTTGCATCTCCTTCACTTCCTGATGTCCTCACATCAGTCTGGCTCATCTGATTTCACCAGGGATCTGGCACCTTTTTCGGGGACTCTTCATGCGAAACCAGCACTACTGATGCTGGTTTAGGTCTGAGCATTAACCAAGTGCAAACTGTCTGCTCCGTAAAGGATGGGAATTTTAGCTTCCTGTGGGCTTGATGAGGCCCTCCTCATGCATCTGAGCTGTACTGTAGGAATATCACATCAGCAAAGAGCTTGAGTCTTCCGTCGTGCTGCTCTTTGTCAAGCTCTTTAGTACAAATATTTAAGTATACTGATATTTATTGTGCTTACGACAATGCCAAACGTGATTCATTTTGTCTCTTAGTTCTGCTTAGTCAATTAATTTGTTCATATCCTTCTCCTTCAAATTCACTAAAGTTCATTACATAAAAAAAGATAGAGGTGTTTTTCTTACTGAATCTCTCTCCTGCTCTTCCTTCTGCCCCACCCCAAAATAATTTAGTGAGTGGCACCACATAGGTCATTCACATAAGTGTTGATACTTCTCAGAAGTTGCCACATGACAAGATTTTTTGATAGCCAGTCTTGTGATTATACAAAATCTTATTTAATTGGTTAAAAGTGTCATGTCTCATAAGGCATAACTGAATCAAAAAAAAATAAAAGACAACAGTTACAAATAGTGCCAAAGTAGAAAAACTGCTGTTCACCAGAATGAACTTTTTTGTCTCGCTCAGCATCTTTCTGAATAAATCTTATGTAGAAAGCCAAGTAGCAGAATAAATTGGTACATTATTGTTCAGTTTGCGTGTCTATCTAAATTCAATCTCTCAATAAACCTCTGTTATTGATTATTATATTTCTAATTTGCCTCAAGGCTCTTCTACACAATTATAGCAAAGAAACAAAACATAACAGAAAATTCCTACAGAAAATTATTGAGGAAAATAAGAATAAAATCTAAAGCTGAATTAAATTTATATTATCCAACTGCAAAGCTAACAGCTTTAGCAAGTAAAAAGTTTTATGAAAGTTAAACTGTTAATATATGCTGGAAGTATAAAAAATTAAAAGTTATATATAGTAAAAGCTAAAGTATGTTTGCCTTATGAGATTGCTAAATTCAGGGTATCTAAACTCTCTTAGAGGTTTCACCTCTCTTAGAAGTGAAAACTCTAACTTGCAGGGCTTTTCCCTTTCATCCCAAACAACCACAGACTCGGAAAAAGTTTAGTTCTGGAGTCAACTCCAGATTCTACAGCATTTCTCTCTCTCTCTCTGGATATTCAGTTGAGAACCAAATTAAGATTTTTGTTATGGTGCTTCATAAGTGTGTTACCTAATGGTAATTTCATTAATCACAAGGCTTCTTTCCTGGATAGATATTTTTGATATTCAAAGCAGCACTTTCTCAGAAATACTTAAGTATTGAAATGCTTACTGACACGTCATGCAACCTAATGCCATCCTCAGTCTCTTATTGATCAGTTAGTAAGAGGTGGTGTTTTGGTTGTGCAGGGAATTGTTTCCAGAGACGACAGGGGAGAAAGGCAAGAGAGAGGATGAGCTTAACCAATTTGGTCAAACAGGTACTTGGCTTCTTCTGTGGTAAAACTGTCTTTGGAGTCAAAGATTTGACTTACCAAAGAGTCTAACTACTTGCTTACCTGTTTTTTGTGTAACAAAAAAAAGAAGACAGAGGTGTCCTAAGAATATTTAATTAGCTCAGTGATTAGAGAATTGAGATGGGATTGGTGATATTTTTTCTTTTTTTTAAATGAGACACTGAACAACAAAGGAAAAACAAGTCTTTAAGGCAGAATTATTCAAATCTGAATTCAGATTACTTTTCTAGTATAGCAGAGCAGCTCACAGGGGAATTTGAAAAAATCTCCCCCAAGAATATGCAGCCCACCAACAGCTCTAGGGTGGGGAGTTAGTGAAGTTTCAAGTCCCTGCTCTAGACAGACATCCATTTATTCTTACACACTTAGGTCTCTCCAAATTAGTGCCTCAATTTCCTTGGCAACTGCAACAGATACAAAGAGCACAATAAGACTATTAGATAGAGCAAAGTCTCAGCTACAAAACACTACTTTTCAACATAATCACCACCATTAGCCAATTCATGCAGATGAGCTGGTCAAGGTGCTTTTCATTTTGTGGTATGACAGCTGTGCATGGCCATCTGGAACATGGCTTGCTTTTAACATTGCTGTTGCCACTGCTGGAAGGCACCCCCACCCCTCCCTGTGCTCACAGCCACTGGTTGGGCTCCAGCAGCGTTCAGCAGTGTCCAGGAATGTCAGTGGGTGCCATTGTTTCTGCACGCAGGAATCCAGTCCCACCCCTTTGCTCCATCCGCACGCCCATGTCAGAGGCCATGGGGTCAGAGTGCCCCTCTGCTGCCATCTGTCACACGACCACAGCATGGGACGGGAGATGGGGGGGAAGGTTCAGCTCTGCTGCCATCTCACCAACATCCACCTCTGATGTCGCGGGCCAATATTATACAAATAGGAGACATTACTTTCAGAGCAGCCCTTGTATCATGAATGCTTTTAGTCTTAGGCTTATCCAAGCTTAATTTAAATTATTAGGCATAATTGTCAAAGCTTTGTTCACCTACTCCTAGCATCCCAATTTTGAGATACTTAGGCATTCAGCTTAGAGCAAGTTTCTGAGCTTCAGACTGCAGAGCTGCAAGCTAATGCAACGCTATGCAAGCTATGAAGCAAAAGCAACTGCTCTTGATGTATTAGAGAAATGTGACTGTGCCTGGGAGAGGATGATTACCCAAGAGAGGCGAATCAATAAAACATACCAAAAGGCTACCAAATATCCAGATGTGACCATTTATTTGTCATCCTGCAGATAGCTGATATAAAAAGGGATTGTACAATGATGACATCCATGCAATGTAGGAGAAATTGAGGTAACTTCTTATGCTATATGGTTAACTTCAAAAAAATAAATTCTGCTTATAATAATTGCCACTCTAGTGTACTTTTCAATATTGAGATAAAGTAACCAACCTGTGGTCCCACACAGAAAAAACTGAGTATCCTCTAGAAGTAGGCAGGGAACATAGACTTCACTCTCCACCACTGTCACTTAATGAGCAAGCATAAATAAAGAGGACTTTGTAGGATGCATTGGAATCATTCTGATGGTAATCTTAAATATTTAAGCACACACATTTTTGAGAAGAACTCATCAAGGCTTAAGCGTTGCTATGGGTTTTTTTATGCTTCTGTCTAACATGGCTTTGTACTGGATATTCTGTAAGTCTAGGCATGATCAGAATTTAATGCAGTAAGTCCATGCAGGAAAGGATTTTCTTCAAAAAGTCACTGATTTAGAAACCTTTGTGGCAAAATAGTGAATGTATTTCCTGTGGCAATGAGATACCTCATTATTTATTTGACCTTTCAAAATTCTAGCCATTTAAAATTTAATGTAAACTTTAAGAGATGTACTTCATGTATGGAAAATACAATGAGATCCGGTAATTGCTCTAAAATGTGAGGAAACTTTTTAAGTACAGAGCATACCTCTTAAACCCTGATGACCTTTAAAACTAGAAGAAATGTCTTAAGTGAGCACACAACAATTATTACTGTGAGGTATTGGAGCCAGTGATAGCTGAAATGTATTTGATATTAATTTGCACCAGGAAAAAAAAATAACATTGGAAAACTGTTTTTAAAGTTCTTTGCATGAGACCTTCAAGGTTTCGAGGATTT
Source organism: Penelope pileata (assembly GCA_013396635.1). Taxonomy (NCBI): domain Eukaryota; kingdom Metazoa; phylum Chordata; class Aves; order Galliformes; family Cracidae; genus Penelope; species Penelope pileata. The sequence goes on along the minus strand of WBMW01001084.1, from coordinate 695,785 downwards.
TGTGGATTTTTTGTTATTATTCTTTTTAATGCAATGGATTACTCAGGAAAGGGTTGAATCTCATTACTATAGGACTCCTGGGTCACAAGAAAAGAATTTTCATTCCATTTCCTCTTTGCTTTGTGCACACATTCTTTTAACTTTTTGCTATTCCCTGCTTTCCATGTGAAAATGGCAACAATTCTGGCTCTATGGAAGAGCAGAAGAGACTTCTGGGCTGACAGAGCAAGATTTGTTGTTCAATCAGATATTCTCTATCTCCTCCAATGAAAAGACAGTTCTCTGTCTCCTTAGTGAAGTTGTCTTTAAGACTGGATACAGGACATGGCACATGATATTTTAAGTTGTGAAGAAATTAAACATTTGAATTGTAGGTTTTTGGGCTGATACCATGTTAGTAATCTAATTTCAGACCCTGATTATTCTGTTATCATTTACAGTTATCAATGTTATCATTTAGAAAATTTATACTTTAAATAAGAATGTTTATTGTTATGCATAATATGCAAAAATGTGGCCTGAACGATAGGGAAAGTTTTGAGTCTTTGCTGTCAGAAGATTACCTCTGACAGATCAGCAGGAGGAAGAATCACTTGCATGATTTAGGGCTGAAGCAGTGAATTCTGTGAGCTGGAGATGGATAAGGTGAGAGAAACATTCCGTTCAAGGCTGTTCCTTTTGTTCATTCTCTGGAATGACTCGCAAGATTTTCTTCAACAGAAAAAGATGTTTTTCTGTACCAGGAAAGAGGTTTCTTCAATTTCTTTTCGAAATTAGAGTAAGGACAGATTTGGGCAGTTACTGTGCATCGCTTTTTGGGTTTAGGAATTGACTTTATGATCTATGGTAGATTGCCCTGGAGAGCGCAACTTTTTAAACCTTCCTTTCAGTTGGCCAGTGGCTGGCTAGTCAGCAAGATGGGGAAATCTCAGTGCACCTTGGTTATATCTAGTTCATTGTTTGGTCACTGAATAGGTTCAAATAATAAATTTATTCTATAACAATATGTGGGGTGATTAAGCTGCCTCCACTTTTCTTTTATCAAGTCACATTTACCCTTCTGAACCATTACAGAAAGATCTATACTCTGTGTAAAGTTTTTATAATCCAAAACTGAATATGAGATCCCCATAATGTTGGTTCCACTCTTCTGTAATGGACACAACCTACGTTCCTGTTGGAAAAATTCCAACTTTCAGGCTTTGTTGGTTGAGATCTCACTCTCTTTTCATAGTGTGCAATTCATGTCATCTCTCATCTCTAATGATTTTGTAACATATTGCTAGTATTAAAAATTGCAAGCATCTGTTGTTTCTTCTGTCTTTTTACAGTTCAAGCACTAAGTAAATGTAAATGAGAGATAATATTTCAGCCCCAAACATCAGAACCAAAGGTGAAGGCACTTGTTTCAGATAACTCACCCAGCTGGCATCACTGTTTCCAAATTTTTATCTGTTTTATTAGACTCAGAATGATTGCACCCCCTTCAAACTGGAGCTAGCCTAGAGAAGCTGGGGACAGAGGGCTCTAGGCCAGGCTGTGCTGTGCTGATGGGCAGCCCCATGGCTTCTAGGAGAGTAACTGCATAGATTTTGCAGTTGCTGTTGTAGCTTTTAGCAGGTCAGAAGGGAGGCAGGTCTCACAGGGATTGTTCTTACCAGCACATGTGCACTCTGCCAGATCGCATCACCAATGTGTGTCTGTGTTACAGGCTACATGGAGTCTGCCTGCAGCCCTGCTCCTGGGCTGCTGGAGTACTGGGCTGTGCTAGGGGATGGGTAGTCCAGAAAGGGCCTCCAAACCTCTAGGAGATGTTAATGCACAAGAACTGTGCTAACAGATGCAAATAAACTCCGCGGCAGAGCACAGTCTTATTGATTCTTTAACTGCACAACACAGAAGTAGTCCTTAAAGAGGCAGCTAAAACTGACAGGAGATTTAGTAAAATTGTAAGTGAACAAGACATAACTGCTCTATGACTGTTTATTGTAAGGAATCAGGAGAATATACTTGCTCCAATAGATAGCTTTAACATTTTAACTTACTTTTCTAGGGCAGCAATGATTTCAAGGACATCAATATTTCCTCTGGGGAAAAAAACTTTCCATTTCAGATTACGTAGGTAATTTAGCTTTCTTTTTTCATTATAGGAATAAACTACCGTTTAATCCATGGTACATTCTTATTTGCACTCTCTGTCCTTTTATCCGATAGTCTTTGTTTCTATTCATTGTCTATTCAAAAGCAAATGCGTGCATTGTCCCTATATTCAAGACCAGGTTGGATGGGACTTTGAGCAATCTGGTCTAGTGGGAAGAGTCCCTGCCCATGGTGGGGGGGCCGGAAATGGTTGAGCTTTAAGGTCCTTTTCAATCCAACCGTTCTTTGGTTCTTTATTATTCTACCCATGTTACCTCTTGCAGAGGAAATAGACTTCTGTGTTGTGGATTTTCTCTGGTACTTTCAGCGGGAAAAATACTGTAATCAGAGGTAAATTAGCCCTTGTGTATTTACCATCAGTAAGTTCTTACCATCAGCAAAATTTTGCTAAACTGTGTGCTATAAATAACTATAACTTCCTGACAAAAAAAGATGACTTGATATTGGTTATATTATGTTACTCACAAAGTCTATGTATTCACTGAAGAATCTGGTAACTAAGAAATTTGTTTTGATTTTCTTTGTAAACCTGGAAAGAGATATATAATGAGTCTTCTATTGCAATTTAACATTTTATAATGTCTGATGTTTGAAAAGGATGGATTTTTTTTTTCTGTTGGAGTATTTTGGTTTTAGATTATCTTGTTTCATTATCCATGCCTAATTATTCACAAGACTGAAAACTGATCTTGGGTTTGGGCTGTCTTAATGGGATTTTCAGCTGAGTCTGCTACTCTGTCTGGCTCATCTGCTGGTCTGATAATTATTTGTGCTGACTGAAAGGCAGCAAGGAGAAACCTGCAGCACGGGCAGGTGGGAGAGAAGAGCAGTTTAAACTCACCTTAAAGCAGCAGGGACCTTCACAATGCAGTGGTGGGCTGGCCGGGAAGCTCACTGAGCAAAAAGTAGATCTCGATGTGAGGATGAGGAACAGAGAGGAAGGGAAGATTGAGGCACCCAAATATTTAAATTTACACACATCCATATGGATCTGCATCCTTAATCCATGGGGCTGGATTGCTCAAAATTGAAGGAAAGGGACAATGGCTGTCAACTTGATTTAATCTAAATCTACGAGTGCTTTCAGTTACAAATTTTAGCTCTGTAAGTCTTCCAAAGGGCAGATCTTAAAAGGATCAAAGGGTAGAGGTGGAATACTCAAGTAAACTTAGGAAAAGAAAACATGATTTTTGTAGTATGAGCTTTCAAAATTACTTAGTCTTTTGCAGTGCAAAACGCGCTTGTGGGGGAGACAGGTTAGAGTGCAAATAAGCTGACAAGGCTTAAAACCAAATAATTTTTTTGAAAGATTTTAGAAATAAAGGACTGTATTATGTGCATGGTGGTCTGTGCTGTATTCTATTAAAACTCATGTATTCACGCTTCCATTGTGAACAAAACCATATGCCAAACTTCAGTCTATCCAGATGTCTGGATTTCAGGATATCTTCACTTGTTCCACGTCATTTTCACAGTTGTTTGTTAACTCAGATCTCAGATATCCATAAGCCTGCTTTGGGATTATTCTGCGATAGAACTGAGGTGTATCACCGTCACTTGAATTTAGCTGTATGTATGTTCAGAGGCTGATGCATGATGAGGACATAGAAAGGCAAGCACAATTTTCTTCCAGTCCGTGTTCTCTCTGTGACCTGGATCTGGAGTTTTGATTCTCCTCCAAAGGAGTCAAATTTGTTTAAATGAAAATTTAAGACGAAGATGCCTGTGTAAAAAAGAAAAGGACATTAATTAGAAGAGCAGAAAAGTCTGCTTTAGGTAGTTTAAAGTAATTGGAAAGATAGGTTTGTTTAGGAAACATTCCTCCAACAATTTCACATCTAATAACCATAAAATTGATCATTAGGTGCAATAAAAGCTCTGAACGTGATTTCAAATTACGAATGAAGCAAGAATTCAAAAATAAATAATAATAATATTTTGTCAAGAGATGTTCCCAAATGCTTTATATATAATGATTAGTTTTACCTTAATTACATCAAAATATAAGTCTTTCAAATTACTATGCGTATATGAGTGGAAAATAACTGTATTTCAAATTTCATTGAAGAGTCCTGGCAAACAAAATGGTAATTAAAAACAGTTATCATATAAACAAAAAACATCAAAGCCTATACACTATGGATTTTTTCATTCCTGTGTCTGAAAGCAATCTAGGCAAAGGAATTATTGAGATTTATCCTAGATTAGCTGAAAAGAATGAAAATTAAAAATGTATGTACTATAACTTCAATATAAAGCTCAGATAGAAATCACAATGTCACTGTCAAGGTGAATTTCTCAATAAAGAATACAGGACAGGCAGCTGAACGCTTGAATAATTATTTTCCAACAAATTAAGTAATTATTTTCTAGTTCTATCTGTGCAATGTAGCCTTTTAGTTTTCAGTGGATTTTTATTTTGTTCTTACCTTCTCTCTTACCTTTATCTCTTTCAATCCTTTTGTTTTCTTTCTACTTTACTTTAAATTTCCTACACAAGCAATAAGTTCCTAAACGGTGGTATTCTGTGCTTGCAGGAGGATACAAACAGCAGCCCTCATAGAGGACTCTTAAGTAATTTGCAGTGCTTCCTCCCTTTCAAGCACATAAGAGTCTTGCACACGTAGTGAAGGTCAAAACTTGAGTTTGTAGAATCACAGAATGGTTTGGGTTGGAAGGGACCTTAAAGATGATCCAGTTCCAAACCCTGCCATGAGCAGGGACACCTCGCACTAGACTGGGTTGCTCAAAGCCCCATCCAACCCAGCCTTGAACACTTCCAGGGATGGGGCACCCACAGCTTCTATGGGCAGCCTGTGCCGGGGCCTCACCACCCTCTGAGTTAAGAATTTCTTCCTTACATCTAGTCTACATCTACACTCTTCTAGTTTATTATGCTTTTCTTCCTTTCTTTCCATTCTTTCTGTCTTCCTTTCTGTCTGTCTTTCTGTCTTTCTTTTTGTTATTCCCTCCATTTATGCTGTAGAGAGGTCTGATGGCTTTGAGATTAAGATATCAACATGCATTCTCTTGTTTATGTGTATGCATTTATATATTTATGTACGCGATTCTTATCTTGACTTAGAGTTCAGTCTATAGAAAAGGCTAAAAAAAGCATCATTATTGCCACTGCAATAGTTTCCATTACAAATCTGAAATTGATTAAAAAAAAAAAAAAAAAGCCTTGTACAAGTTTGTAAAAGCAATTCTTTTGAATCCCTTTCTAAAATGGTAGTCTGAGTAGCTTGCTTTCAAGCCAATAACTTTCAAACCCAAATGCATTTTTGAGATTATTTGTCTTTAGTTTCCAGAATTCAATATTTCACTTTTACTTGACGTGTCCCCAACAAAATTCTTAAGCCACTGTATGCAATACAAGTGGCAGTTTTCTTAGGAAGCTAAGAAATAGGTTTATTATGTTGAATAAACTGAAAAAAGATTTAAGTATGTACAGTTAAATGCACGCTTTTGTCATTGGAGACACTTTTTTCTCTCTTTCTCCCCTTCAGGAGAAACCTGGGGGTTTTACACTTCACGACTTGAGAACTGAAGGGTGGATGAAGAATGTGCTAGTCAAAATTTCAGTACTTCATACCGTGGTAAGTGCAACTTCTTATTGTTAAAACAATTCATCAGTCGATTTTTTCCACTTAGAAGAGTAAAGACATAATGAATACATATGATGAAATTGATACTTTGTCAGGTTCCACATTAAATAAAACTTTTCCTCTGAGTTAATGATATAAACATCTTTTACATCTCTACTCAACTTTACAAGTTGCTACTTCTATTTTATGCTGTGTGATTGATTTTTTTTTCATGAACTGGATACAGTTTCTTTGGGACTAGTATAAGTTTTTGTCATGAGAGCACTGAAGGATTTTAATTTTTGTAGTGTCTGATGGCTCTTCGTGATTTGATGTCCTCTACAAATCTCTTCAGAGGAAAATGTTGTCCTTACAGACGTAGATTAACTGCATGACCTTTAATCACTGCATGAAAATCAACTCTCTTTTAAATGCAAAAAATGTAACCTGGTAATGAAAGGGATTTCTTAAGGTGTTTGGCAGAAAACTGAAGTTTTTCTTAGGATTGCCACTGGATCCTCACTCTATATTCTGCATCCTGCCTTGTAGCAGATTGTTTCATTATCCAGCAGTGTCATTAATCTTTTTTATTACCACCTTAAAAACAAACAAACAATGATTTTGTTGTGTTTGACACAAGTAGTGCATTTTAATTTTGTAGGCTTGTATTATAGACTTAGAAAAAGTCTGCAACATTTCAGCTTGAAATATGGACCAACAAATATGAAAATGCTTTTCAGATGTGTGGGAATATAATGGCATCTGTTGTGCATATTAAATAAAACATGTGATTTTTATCTCTCCCACATGGAGCTTAGCATTAACTAGAAAATTTGATATTAATTAATTTTAGAAATAATGATTTGTCATTCATTTTTCTTTCATGCAAATAGTTATGCTATTCTGTGGGTCACACTGAAAGCAGGCCTCTAAGAAACCAGAGGAGCAATCCTGAGTAGCATGATGGAATTAATTTCTGTAATAATAGTTGAAAAATCAATTGTGTTGGTAATCTAGCTCTGTGGTTTCTTTCTTTCTTTTGCAACTTGGCAAAATTCGGTTTTCCTCCTCTTTTTATTAGTTTGTAATAGTTAAAAGTAATAATGGTGGTTATGATGGCAGATTAACTCTGAACTTGTACTGGGTTTTTTGGTATGATCTTCTTAACTCTAGAGTGTGTGAACATAGACAGCTGACAATCTATTGGAATTTATTTCTTCTCGAGTTAAGATGATTTGAAATTAATAGAATAATTTTGAAGGAAAAACCTTAGAATTTTTCTGATCATGACTTTATTAAACTTATGGAAGCTGAAATAAAGTTTTCTTTCATTATTTGGCTTTCAAAGCCAAGGAGACATGAAAGTCCTTGGGATAAACTGATGTGTACAAGTAAGAAGCGGCACTGATTTCAAATATGCATGCACAGAGCAGTAGTAAGCAGAGTTATTCAATAAACAACAGGTACATAAAATATTTGTAATGGCTATTACTTAGTTTGGAGAATTCCAATATTATTTTTTGTTTCACAGACTTGGCCTAGATTCATTAAGCGCTAGTAGCATGCTGATGAAATGAATACTACCATAAATTATTAAAACTTCAAGGATACTTATTTAGCAATTTGTGTTCATTACAGATTGGTTTATTTTCTTTTTTTTTTCTTTTTTTTCTTTTTTTCCTGCAAAGGAAATATTTACAGATGGATGTCTTTGTGCAATCAATGTAATTTTAAACTGGCTTTCCTAAAGTCTCTTCCTCTTTTTAGTCCTGCTCAGTTATGATTACAAGAGAAAAGAGTTTCTGGAGATTCGATTTCTGTGAGAGCTCAGGGTGAAAGCATCATATTTTCTTGCTCTTCCTTGGATTTCATCCAAAGCCAATTCTGTTTAATCTGCCTGCTGCTGCTCTGGAAGTGACATCTGTTCAAATTTACACTCTTTATCATGGCTGACATGTTGTTTGTGTGTCTGTTTACCCCAAGCCCTAGTTCCAACTGCCTCTTGCAGATAATTTGTGATTTCTTCCTTCGGTCTATCACAGGTTGCTAGGCATTGAATTGCTGCATATGGAGCTTTCCTATTATTTTTTATTTCTTTTCTTCAGTTTTGAAATTATGCTTTGAGGAAAAATGAGAAGTCTAGATGCAAAACATGTTAGGAAATGTACACAAGGAAGGTGCGTGAGAAATGAAGGGGTTGCAAGGAGTGGGCAGGAGGAGGCACACAGCAAATGTGTGTGTATGGTAACTTGTGCATCGCTTTTGCGAAATAAATAAATAATGTTGCTTTTTTAATTTGAGCTACAAAAGGAGTCTTAGGCCAAACAAGTAAATCCAGACCATATTTTTCTGGTTCTGGTGTTCGTATTTATATATAAGGGAAAATATTTTGTACTGTAAGAATTCAAAAATCATGAATTAGATCTCAAAAGTTGTTAGACGGCTTTCAAATCAGAACATTTCTTCCGAAATATTAAATCTGGGTACTTTAATATTCCTTGAAGTTTTGGCTAAATGCAGATTAGCTTTTTCATATGTGTCCCAGTTTTTTCTAACTATGAAATTACTATCTAAAATCAAGTAAGAGATTTGCATGTGGTCACACGAGTTGAGATTTTATGTTATGAGAATTACAATAAAGGTTAGAAGAGCTGTCATCTTTACATACATGAGGACCACAATCCTTGTGGAACAATAAACTTTCAGAGGAACATTACTGGGTAATATAGGTACTGAAAAATAAGCCTGAGACAATCTTGAACTGCATAATTGTGGAGCACCACAAGAAGAGTAAGCTACTGGAACAGAGGGGAAAATGTGGGGATCATCGCCCCTTGTCTCCTTTCTTTCACAGAAAAAGTTTTTGTATTCACCATGGTATTCTTCAGGGGAAAGATCAGGTACTGATGCAAATAAAGTGCTCAACTGTACAAAAATCATTTAAACTGAAATTTGATGTCTTGTTGAAATAGTGGAGAATAAAAATTGAATTAAGTAACATCAGCACAATTTTCAAATATTTGGAGCTGAAATATCATTGAAATACACAATGAAAATATCCAGGAAGATTCAAATATATTCCTTTATTGATCTTTGTTTTTACAGCATTTACCACATTAACACTTCCCACATCCTACAAAAGTGAACTCTCCCGTTGGATTATTATTTTTTCCTTTTTATTCTTATTTTTCTAATTATATGTGTATAAAAGGGATGACTAAAAGCTGAAACATGATTTAATATTTTGCATAGATGATGAATAACAAGTATTTAATTGTAAAAAAATTTTTAAAAGAAAAATATGCTATCTTTGCTGAAGGGAAATAATTCAAATTGTAACAATTTTCCTTGTCCTCCTGTCCTAGAGTTTCAGTGAATCCAATTTTAATTTAAAAATGTGTTCTGAATTATTTCTAAAAATTGAGGTATAGGCACATTAACTCTCAGAGCAACTCCGTTCAGTCAGTAAATGAGAGAAACAGCAGCACATCAGCCATAGTTACAGTAGGCACACCTCCTGCACAGAGCTGTGTGTAGATGCAGACAACCCACACAATTTTGCTTGTTCTTTTCAACATATGTCTGTATCGATCCCATCCCAAGCTTCCCCGACATGTGCCTCTGGATGACTTGCTAACAAATAGAAGCTGACACACCTTTGAGCTAAATATGCACAGCTGCATGATCCATCTGTAGATTATGCCTTACTTCTACTGGATGACACAAGTCTAGTTGAGAGAGATGGTGAAAATATACTACACAGATAGAGATCATGTTCTCATCATCATGTTCTCCTCCTTTCCTGTGCTGCTGCTCTTCCTGCCACATTCTTAAAACAGTGTTCATGCACCTCTGTCACATAATAAGCGGGATTTGTTTTTCTTCATCACTGTACAGATTTCAAACTTTATAATTTAGACAGAAGTTCTGCTCCTTGTCACGGCTGGATCCTTGTTTTTATTTCTGTGTAGTAGTTGTCAACGCAAAATGAGAACATCTTTGAAGGTGTGTTGATGGAAATCACTGTTGGCCATTGTTTCTGCATCACTTTTTTTTTGATAATAAACTCCTGTTTACTTACGCCTGTTGCCAGGAAAGTTTCTATGTCCTTCTGGCTGACATCTTCTAACATTCTCAAGAAAATGGGAAAACAGAGGAAGGAGATTGCTATAGTGGGCAGGTGTTTATTAAGGTCTTCTGAATGACTTGTTTTTGAAGGATTAATGGAGTGTACTGTGGAGAGCATCCGTTTCTGAAAGAAGTTAAATACAGGGAAGACAAATGTGTTTCATAGTCTTCTTAGATTATTTCCTGTATAACACGCTTACTCAAATTCAGGCCTGTGCTACAGAATACTGAATGCCAAGTGCTAGAGATCAGAAAGTCATCGGGTGATCTAGTAAGTGGGCAGTCAAGCTATATAAAAACAAGAATAAAAGATCTGTTTGTCTTTGGTCTGTTATTTTCTTATTAATGTAAGAGATTTTTATTTGCTTGATATTGCAAATCCATGATGGATGTGCTCAAAAGCAAACCCCTTAAAAGCATTGCAGAAGTGAGATAAGATCAGTTTGCTTTTCTTTTCTCATCTATCCACACATTGAACATTTTTATCCTCTGCTCATGATCATGATAGTTTAATTATTTCCACATGCTATTCCTTGCAAGCTCCACCAAATTTGTGTCACCTAAGACTGAGATAATTGAAATTTTCCCTTTTACCATACCAGCAAACTATATGTTATTTCTGTTGAGCGCTCAGCAGGGCTTGGGTGTAAAATACTTACATGAGCAGTATGCAGGAGCTAATGAATAGTTGGTGTTTACACAATATGACTAAATGATGGATTCTACTATGCAAAAATTCTTTCTTTTGTATGTGGGATTTGAAGAATATTATCAAAGCTGAGGTTTTTTTATCTCCTACTGTTCTATCTACGTCTTCAGAATAACAAAATAATGCACTTTTGGTTATTATATTGGACTGAAAAATATTCAGCCTTTCTTTGAGCTATTTGAATAGGAACCACTGTTTTGGTTTTAATAGGCAGAATTTACTTGCAAAAAAATTGAGTCAAGTACTCTTATGAGTACTTCCTGGTCTCCTTGTGGTAGATACATCCTTTACATCCCAGATTGTCCTCCAGTTCCCACTGTGCGTGTCCTCTATACCAACTTTTCATTTTCAGCCATGCTGCTGTATTAATAAAAATAAATCTGGCCTGAGGCAGTAAGTATATAAGAGTTTCCATCCAGAGTAACTATTTCAAGTCAACACAAGTAACAGGCAACTAACCGTCAACAAACCAGTCGAGCTGAAATGGAAATACTGGCTCTAGATACATTTCCCTTCTATAGCACACCTCTTTTTATACTAAACTTATTTTGCTATTTACTTAACAGTATGCTTTTTTAGCATATCTCATTTAAGAGAAATACACAGACATCTAATTTCTCATCTTCAAAAATCTGTTGTCTGAACACTAAACAAAATCTTTTTTTACTGATATATGGATTTAATCAGTTTCTCGTTGCATGGCAAGGGTTTGTACTATGTATGCAAGTTATATTCTTCATTATTCTTTCAATATATTTAGATTAGATTTGTATACATAGTACTTTTACTATATTTTCTGAAATGAGGTATGGCACAAGAAGCCAGCATGTGCAAGGTGATGTATTCTAAAACAGAAAAAAAGATGAAGGAAAAGAGAAGTCTCTGTAATCACATTGATTACTCATTTTTGCTCCTCCTTCTGCTATGTATATGACGCAGAGATCGTGCTAGTCTTTATTACAGTTATTTGCCTTCTAAGCTGACTTTCAGAGTAGATTGAATTTATATATATTGTTTTACAGCATGGGATGGGTAGATTTTTATCCTATGTAATTACAGCATATTCATATCAGCATTTCTGTTACTAATTAAAGGGAAGCTCTTCCTATCAGATCTTCCAGATGAGCTGCTTATGGGATGCAGATAGGAGCTGACATCTTCGATTTTGCTTTGGCACTGAAGGAAAATAATTTGTCTTGATTGTACTGTATTTGAGAGAAAATTCTGGAACTTATTGCCATCAACACTGACATGAGGTCGAGGATGGCTTGTAGGAAAATGTTAAGAGTTTGCTAAGTAGAACTTCTTATCATTAGCAATACAGCAGAACTGTTCAGCAGAGTTTTTAAGTAATAATTATCTCAGTCTGAAGATACACCCAGCAATTTTACAGAAAATTTACCACCAGTGGACATTTAAGTGTGTTTGAAATAGTTACCTCTTTCAAATTGTTGCTTATCTTCTCTTGTTTTACAGAGGTATCTGAGGTACCACTGTTTCCACCTCTGGAAAAGGGTAATTAGCCATAGTCTCTTGCTGAGGAAGATGTGGCTTTATTATTCTGTCTTGCAATGCTTGATTCCCCTAACATTAAAAAATAAGCTGTTAGCATAAAACTAATGCAGATCTCTCACATAAAATCAGCCGTGCTCCTGTCACCAGCACTTGAGAAACGGCAAGCGGTTCCCCTTGGCCTAAAGCAACCCGCTGCCACAGTGCCTTTCAAAGGTTTGCTGAGCAGCTGAGGGGGGACAGGCTCAGTTAACCATTAATGACAAGTGCTGCAAGGAAAACCATAAAACTCCTTTCTAAGCTTTCAGAAGAACTCAGCGCTTGCCTGGCTCCCAGTACGACTGTTTGGTAATGCAGCTCGGCGTATCACAGCGTGTGATGCTAGACTAGTGCTCGTTTACCGACGTGAGGCCTGGCTCTGTGCTGCCAACCAAACCGAATGGCCCTGCGCTACCTGGGCCTTGGGCTCTGTCAGCGTGGAACCCACTCAAGCTGATAGGGGCTAGTATGCCAACTCATTTAGTGCTTAGTTTAATGAGACACTTTAGGGCATTTTTTGCGTTCCAAAGTCATCACTTTTATTTACCTTTGGTGTTACTAATGGCTCAGAATATTTCTTTTGAAACATAATGCGAGTGAAAACTCAAGCCTATGAGGTTGGTTGAGAAGTTTGCTTTCATGGTTCATATACAATTTCCTGATTAAGCAAATGGACTTAAGACATGTAGTGCTGTTTTTGGCCTGTGGCTGAACAAACGCCACTTGCAACAAATGAGCTTGGAACTAGTCTCTTGTAAATATGTTAGCATAAAAGTTTACAGGGTTCTCCTCACATAAGCTTGGGTTCAACTCCTTTTGTTGTTGTTGGTACTGGGTTTTGGGCTTTTTTTTCTGTTTCTGTTGAAATTTACCTGGATAGATTTAGTTTGTGTTAGATACGTGTTAATGCTGAACAAGCAAAGTGTAATTGCACTCAATGGCTCTTGGTTGAACAAATATATACAAAAAACGTTTTCGTTCTGCCTTCTAAATTACATCATCTATTGTAGAACAGTAAGATTGCATCTTGCAATGTTTCTTTCCAACTGCACATAGTACCTTCTGGTACTTTGGCCATAGAGATTCATACCTAGCCCTTCCAAGGTAGCTAGAGTTGCCCATAAAAATATTGCCAGGATGGAATTCAGTTAAGTCATTGACAGCTATGAGAATTCAGATTGATTCAGACTAATTTTTCTTTGATTACTTTATTGAAACCTTCTCCCCCAAGGTTAACCTCTCTTGTTTAATTAGAAAGTGAAATTAAAAAATAGGTACTCTCACTGCACTGAATTACTTTTGAATTTTTTTTAATTGTTATGATGAGACTGACTCAATGGATTATTGCTGTTTTTAAAATATACTAGCACTTTTCTATTGGAAAATGGAGATCTGTTACAGAACATGAGGAATAGCATTGTACTATTTCTGAAAGAACCCAAGCCAGGCTTGTATTATTCTTCTAGTTCAGTCTATTTTCAGTGACCATACGATGTAAACCACCTTGGTAAGGCACTATTAGTTTCCTCTGTTTCCTTTTAGTTTCCACTGCTTCATTTTTTATGGTATGTTTAGCTTTTCAAGATTAAAGATAGTCTCTTTCATCTTTCTGTCATATCTTCCTAAGCAGAGGGGAAATTGGAGCAGACAGCTTTAATAACTTAACATACAGTAAGGAAGCAATGCACAGGCAGAATATAAAAAAGCAATCTAAAATTCAGCACCTTAAGTGCCTCGAGCTTGAAAATGACTAAGGTGTTATAACTTAATGATATCTTTGGAATCACATTTTGGACTAAAAATAAGGGAGGAAATACAACTCAAGATTTGAGATAGAGTGCATTGCTCTTTGGAGGATACTCTGTTACTTATTCATTACAATGCAGTCTGCACAGAAGTGAAAGCATGTTTAAATTAGCGTTTCTGCATTATTTAGCGTTTAGCTTGTGATAGTTGAGATCACTGATGAAAAGTTATAGTTTTTCCTGTTACCACACTATTCCTCTATCCTCTACTAAAACCCAATAACAAATGTTGGAAAAAAAAAAGAAAGAAACCCAAGTTTCAGTGCCTGAGTAAAATCTGCAATTTATATCAGCCAGCTATGAGTGACCGAAAATATTAATTAATAGGTGCTCTATTAATTTGTTTTAGATGTTGTGGTCAGGCCTGCTGCCATCTAAGCTGATAGCAAAACAGCCAAGAATTTGGGCAGCTCTTACAGGACATCCCAGCCTTATATTCAGGGCTTGTTGGCCTGCATCAGTGGTGGGTTATATAATGCTAGAAAAAGTGCTCTCCGCTGTGATTGAGCTTACTGACAAAAGACCTCAACCAATAGGAGAATGAAAATACTCTCACATTCATGTTAAATTTGTAAGATGTTTCAACTGGAAGGAGGGGAAAGACTGTAAAATATTAAAGTATTTTTTCGTCTTGATTTCAAAAAGATTGCAGTGTTTCCAGTCAAAAATTATTAAAAAGATCTTTTTAACTTTTTGTTTTAAGTAGCATTTAAATATATATATTTAAAGTATTTTAAATAGTAATAGATTACAGAGTACCAGTTTTTACTACATAAATAATTTTAATACAGAGTTTTATCAAATGTTCCTGATCTCACAGAATGCATGGCTGGTAAAGTTCTGCATTTGGAAAGAATTCTATTTGTTTATTAATCACTTTTCAAACTTCTTCTTTATAAAAGAGGTTAAATGCATATATTGTTTTAAATTTGTGAGCAAATGAAACAGTTAATAACTAGAACTCCAAGGTCTGCTGTATGATGCCCTTCAGAGAGAATGCAGAATGGATAGTTCTTAGGACTTCACAATAGATCATCAGATCATCAAGTTCATGACAAATTTGTTCATAGAATCTGATACTCAAGGTCTCACCCAAAGCATTGGCCGCCACCAGAAACTTAAGGTTGAAGTAGCCAACTTTGCAAAACGCGTATTAAATGATACACCTGAGAAAAGAGCACCTTTCTCAAGCAAGTAAGCCCTACTTAACTCAAATTTAAAGTTCTGAGAATAGTGGGTTAAGACTGAAAATGCATAAAATTGCATGTAAGAATAATTATTTCTTTAATTGAAGCATCAACTCTTTAAAATACCGAATACGTTCCTCTATAACTTCAAGACAGTCTACTTAATAAAGATACGTGATGCAAATGACCCCATTTCTGAATTTCTTACTGCAAATGAAAACTATCAACTCCTTCATAATTAAATTTATGTTTTTATTTATTTTGAAAATTGAAACGCTGCTGGAATATGTATTAAGTTCATGTCCTCTGAAATGGTAGAATTATAATCCCAAAAATGTCAATATAGGACAAAATAATTTACCTTCTTGTGTTCATTTGACTGTCTTTTGCCCTTAAAAATTTAATTAAGAGTACTTTTGGAATAATTTATGTAGGAATTTTTTTTGTCAGTTTGCATTTTCTTGATAAATCATATTATTTCTGAATGTATATTAAACTATATCACTTTATATGATTCTATCAAGCACATATATCATAGGAATAAGCAAGAAGTAATTTAAAAGACTATGCATCATCATTCCAAGAATTGCCTCCACACTATATCGTTGAATGCAAATATATATACATGATATCATGAGAATACAAATAAGTGGGTGGTTTATTTGTATAATTATTCAAGTTACTCAGCATCTAAAAGAGAAATTGCAGGAGTGTAAACATCTTGCCATACTGGAAGCATTGCTTTAATCCCATGGCAGCCAGAGAGCAGCAGACTGCATTCCACTCCTGCTGTCTGGCTGGGACTGGAGCTGAGCAAAGGCTGTGCCCACTGGTGGCCATAGCAGATCTGCTCTACAAAATCACCATTTAGTCCAGTTATTAAAACTTTTGAAGCAATTGAAAACAAACATTTACACCTAGGTGTGTAGAGTGGAGGTTTCCTTCTCAGTCCTACTTTCTTTCTCAGCTACAATCTCAAAGTGACTGTTTATAAACTGCTTGTCTATCACTCTTTGTATAGTGATTATCTGTCACCACAGATAATAACAATGAATATCACCATGGTGAGAGATCTGTCAGACATCTAATATAAGCAATCTTCTTAAGAATGGGCGTTTAATTCCCATCTGAATACATATTTCTGCAGAATGACTTATGTGCTCCATCCACATCTGCATTTCCCGTCCCCTTGCAAAAAATTGTTATGAGGTACTTAAAGCAGATATTTTAGTTTTGTTGCCTAACTTTACTCAATTCAGTGTTGCTGGAAAACAATAATAAAAAAAAAGCTCTCTAAGCTACTCTAAAAATAATAGAATGATGTGCTGTAAATCAAGAAGGCAATCTTAACATGGCAGCATAAATCTTTACTATGTGTTTATTTCTTCAGCTGAGTTACTAAGACTTAGCTCCCTTTAGACCTAGACCAAAGCGTGAAAAGGATACAGAAAATATTTATTGAATTTCATATTGTGTTAGAGAAATAGCAAAAATGAGCACTCCCTGCAGTGTAACAGTTTGTATATCTATTATATCTATTATATATTTATATAATATATTTATTTGACTCTATTATATATAAATCGATAGTAATTTTCAAAAGCAATTAGTTTCAGATACCATGTAAGAGTAATGAAGAAGAGGGGCAAGAATATTGCCACATGAAAAGTTTTGACATGAAGTAGAGAAAAAGTGAAAGACTGCAAAATAATTTGTCCAACCATTACTGCTATTAATAAATTTGAAGAGCTTATTTCATTCAGTATCAGACTGTATGACTTTTTCAAACTTGAAATATTTTAAAATATGCACTTTTTAATGATGATATTAAAAAATGAACTCAAACTTTGTCATCAATGAGAACTCTAACAATTTAAAAGTTGAAAGCTTAGAAAGACCTAAATATGTACTTAAAATTTCATAGATTAATGAAATCTGATTGAGATTACTTTCGCTTCTAACTATTGCGGGTATCTAAATTGATTGGAAATTTTTATTATTAATTCACTCATTAGTTTCTTAGCTATTTGGATAGTGCAGATGTAGCTGTAGGTATAATATGATCGGGTGACTTTTAAAATGCTGCCCAGAAGGCCAACAGTATCCTGGGCTGTGTCAGAAGAGGGGTGGCCAGAATGAAGAGGGAGGGGATTGTCCCCCTCTGCTCTGCCCTCGTGAGGCCCCATCTGGAGTGCTGCACCCAGGCCTGGGGCACCCAGCACAAGAAGGATGTGGAGCTGTTAGAGCCGGGCCAGAGGAGGGCCACGAAGATGACCCAAGGGCTGGAGCCCCTCTCCTATAATGAAAAGTTGAGAGAGGTGGGATTGTTTAGCTTGGAGAACAGAAGTCTCCAGGGAGACCTCATTGCAGCCTTCTAATACTTGAAAGGAGCTTACAAACAGGAGGGGATCGACTTTTTACACAGGCAGATAGCAATAGGAGAAAGAGGAACGGCTTTAAACTAAAAAAGGGGAGACTTAGTTCAGATGTTTGGAAGAAATTCTTTACTCCGAGGATAGTGAAACTCTGGAACAGGTTACCCAGAGAATCTGTGGATGTCCCATCGCTGGAAGCATTCGAGGACAGGTTGGATAGGGACCTGGGCAGCCTGAGCTGGTTGGTGGGGACCCTGCCCATGGCAGGGGGTTGGAACTGGATAATCTTTGAAGTCCCTTCTAACCTAAGCCATTCTATGATTCTAAGAAAATCTCATTCACTTCAAGATATCTGACAAAGACTGGGCTTAAATTCATGGAAACCATGTTGACTTTTTCTACCTCCCTAAACAGAAACATATTAGCCTTGAAAGTATTACTAATTGTTAATCAATTGCAATTTTGCTTGATTAATTTCCTTTTTCAGTAGATGCTCCATTCTTTTTCCCTTTCTTTTTCTTTGCAAATGTATTTTTAATTTGCAACCTTATCAGCCACGTTAAACTGCCTTTGTATTATAAGCAGTTAATACCTCACATTTTCCTCGATAAATCAATCAAGCCATCTCTCCATCTCTCCCACTTATTTTATATTACATAATCATTTGCATTTGTTTAAACATTTGATTTCATTATCAGGAAGCCATTGGTTCATTCATTCCTTACCACTGCATAGCATGCAATGAAACCAAGGTGCAGGATGGATAAACGTATCAATGCGTACAGTGCAGAGGAGCTAGGTGAGCACCTCAATACTTTATAATGTCTATTGCTGTCAGACCATGAGGATCTCAGAAAAAAACAGCTAATGATTAATTATTACTTCTTTTCATGACTGCTTAGTTCAGACTGGTTTTTAAGGGCCTGAGAGTGACTTAAAACTTGTGATTTACAGAGACATGATGTACCAAATTGTCGCCTACTGGAGTTTGCTGAGTGATGTCTGTGGATTTTCTGATTCACCTCTTTGGATTTTGTTGTGAGTGTGACTGACAGTGGTTTTCACATGCTCTGATGATCTTAGAAGTATTGCTTTAATATCACACTAAACTCAAAACTAAAGCAAAAACTTAAAAATGTTGAGAAAAATGTCGAGGGAAAATGTGGCTAATAATACTGAAAGGCTTGTTTTTCCAGTGTTGATTTTGTGCTATGCGTATTCGCTCAGCCATTTCACTGCCTCTGACAGGCTGGTGCTCTGCAGGAATGCCCTGGGAAGCATTTGATTGACCGCATGGCTCAGATGGTCCCCGGGTGCAGTAGTATCGCCATCACCTGTCTCTTGTGTCTTGTCCTCAAGACTTTGCAAATCTGCTTCATCTGATCTCACTAGACACAAGCTGAACAGAATATAAGTGAAGCTAACTGAATGTTAATCCACTCTTGTTTGATCTCTTTCAAAACTGCAGCTGTGTTCATCGTACTCAACAGTGGCATAGTCTCTGTTCCATAAGATTAATTTTTTATTCTGCTTTCAAGAGTATTCTGCAACCCCACTGCAGAAAATGATTTGATATCCAACTTAATGTTCTACATAAGCTTTATACTTCTGTCCAATGATTCTGTATCCTATCACTGTTGTGAAAGACAACATTATAAATGAAAGCCTTTTTTTCTGTTTGTTTGTTTTATGTCTGATTGCTTCACACAATGGCAAAGGAGAGAAAAACGTTTTGAAAGAAATATGTTTTTGAAATCACAGAATTTGGCAGAATGACTCAAGGGCAGATGTAGTGCTTGAAACTACTTTTAATTCTCTTTTTAACTGACTAGACGTAAATGTGAAAATGTCTCGTTAAAGAAATGCACAGCAAATCGTTAGGGAAAAAAAAAAAAGCATCACAATCCAGATTCACTTGCTATTCCTTTGGATTTGACTGTTTCTTAGGTTCTTGTTTTTCTCTTTCCTGTCATGATGAGCACAGAAGTGAACTGGCTAATAAAAACTGAATCCATATGAAGTTTCCAGGAATGTTTCCACACAATCTGTAATGTCAGATCTCTCTTAGATAATAATATTTACCTCAGATAAAGACTATTCTGGTTTTATTTTCTATTTTTAGTAGGATCTTACTGTGAGTAATGTTTGCTTAAGATTGTATGTAATGCTATAGTTCCTAAATCTTTAAGGGCTCAGTTGTGCCAGGACTTGGACTGGTAAGATCTCAGAAATTTCAGGTTATTTTTCAGGTTTGTGGCTTACAGAGATGGGAAGGAATCTAGTTTCGGCCAGTAAATGCAAAATGACATGTGTCTTAAATGATGCGAGTAAAATTTATTTTGGATCCAAACATTCCAACAAAATAATTTACTGTTTTGTGTAATAACTAGAAATAATTGGAAAGCAAGTCTTTATCTGCAGAAAATAATCAACTTTTCAATGAAAAGTCCAAACTTGTCAAACATTACTCTGGCTCAAAACTTTGGAAATATTGCAGTAATTTTGAAAGAGATCGGTAAGTAAACTTGGTTAAAGTTATAGCCTAGTGCAGAGAAGAAAATTGTGATTTTTTTCATTCTGGTTAAGGAACCATTCTCTAAAAATTAGTGTTAATGAATAAGATAATAGTAGCTGATATGAACCTCGCCTGTCCCTTGGTATGCTCAGATCTTGAATCTTTTAACAATGAAATACTAATTTGAGCCCTACTTTGGATTGATAATTTTTAAGATATAGATTATCACTAGCATCTCAGTGTGTACTTTACCGAGTTGTGCAATTTAGTAATAGTTTTTTTTTTCTTTTTCTACTTGTTAATTAGCAAGAAATGGAAAACCATATTGCAGGTTTGAAGATAAAATGACATACAGAGGGATACATTTTATTCATCCATGTGCTTGGTTTTGTTTTGATTCAGTTTATGAACTAATAATATGTACACTATTTATACAGACAGACTATTTGAGAACAATTTGGAATACAGAACTACTCAAATTTGCCATAATTTATATCAGTGATAATGTTTACAATTGTAAGGA
This sequence comes from Penelope pileata, assembly GCA_013396635.1. Classification (NCBI taxonomy): domain Eukaryota; kingdom Metazoa; phylum Chordata; class Aves; order Galliformes; family Cracidae; genus Penelope; species Penelope pileata. Next base: position 675,245 of record WBMW01001084.1, on the reverse strand, counting down.
CATGTTTCCTTGTGTAACATGACTTTCTAGACACACATTTACAAAACATAATATTATTATATTTGTGATATTTTTACAGAGGATAAAGCAATTATAGCTTGTTTCTGCCCCATGATGAAGGATAAATGACATTGGTAAGGAAATATTAGCCAAAGGGGACCAAGTATGTTTCTTGCAGATCATCTCATTAGCTTGTTTCCAAAATATGTTCGCCAGAGTGAAATTGCAGCACGTGACTAGCTGTAGTGACAAACATCTGTTGTCTTAGCTCCAAAAAGGCTTTGGGGAGCGAGAAAGGACAAACAGTTCTTATTTAATCAGGTTAAATGTAACCTGAGAGACATTTTTTGTCATCTGTGGTCTTGTCCCATTCTGCTGTTACTTCTTAAAAATGGCTTATGTGGTTCAGCTTCCTTGTAAAGTTGCGTGGTCTTTTTGAATGGTTTCAGCATGCATGGGAATGATTACAAGTGTGGTAGCTGCTGACTGTAAAACAAACCCAACTGACACAACCTGTCTGTGCTCCCCAAAAACTCGCAGGGGACTGAGCAGTCCTGTCTTAGAAACAAAGAAATGTGGTACTTCTGGAGGACAATGTGGATGAGTAAACTTGGCCTAAGCTTTAAAGATAAAAAGAAGGCAAGTGGATCAAAGACACGTTTTCTGTGCTTCCAGGGAATCTGCTGTTTTCCACTCCTGAAAGAAAAGATGGTTCAGCTACTTGAATGTGTTTCAAATTGCTATCTAAGGTGGCAAGACGCATTAATTGTGACATTATGTGTAAACAGAACATAATCTATTTTGCCAAAATCAAATACATGCTCCTAATTCCAAAATAAATTATGTTCGTCATCACTGTTGTCTATAATATCCTTGTTATGAATGAGGCATTAGGATACTTAAGATTTGTGACTCCTATATATTGTCAATTTTGTACATTCAGCATTCTATGTTTGCAGTTACAAAAGCTGCAGGCAGGTATTCAAACTTTGTGCAGAACCTTCCATAGGCTTTGCTGCTCCTCTGTGCTGGGATCACTTTCACTGCTCTCATTGCAAGGATTTCTCTATATTGCTTTGTAGCATATATATCAATAAGTGGAAGAAAGTGGAAGGAAAACTATTTATTAAAAAAGAGAGAGAGGGAGAGTGGTTTTTTCTTTATTCTCAGAATTATTTAAGTGAAAATCAGGGTGTTATTTTTTATTACATGCACTATAGAACGAAAATGAAATTTGTAGATAGCTATTTTATGGTGTGTTTGTATGTATGTCTATGTCCAGATCCTGTGAACTTGGACACAAAATATTTATTTATTTTTTATTTCATAATAAAATACTGACTTTTAATTTTTAAAAAACTAAACAGATTCAAAGGCTATTAAAAGGCACCTTTTAAGCCTTTTAAGTACCTCTCTGAAGATTTAAATTCCTGGTAATTACTATGAATATCAGTAGATCAATAGGAATATTAGGCATAACTGGGCATTGCATTGCTTTTCCTCTGATTTTATGTTTCAGAAGACATAGAATGGAACACTCAAATATTTGAATATTAAAAAAAAATATGTTGCACAAAGAGAATAGGAGAATGTCAAATGTTCTGTACTCAATTCCTGTTGTACATTGTTATTTCTTTTTCTGAAACTTTATTAGGATTTTAAGCCAGCCTTTTATTTCATGTCTTCAGTGCTAGTTTTCATTAAACAAACTGGGATACATTGGATTGTATCCATTTGGCTTCTCTGAAATATGTTCTAATTTTTAATGATATTTTTGATGGTTACTTGACTTTTGATTATGGGGAACTATCAATTTGTGAGGATTAAAATTTATCTGATTTCACCAGCAGCGCAGGCAGTGAAAACAGTGATATCTTACTTGAAGATACCATTTTTGTGTTACATTCATTTAGAAGTCTTTTCTCTCTGATGAGAACTCTATCAGCTTCGTGTGTAGGTAAGAAAAGATTGCATCCAGCGGTCCGTTAACTACTACTATCTGCTCCCAAGAGGAAAAGGATCCTCTGGGGAATAATTCTGTCTATTTTGTTTTATGAAGAAATAAATTTCTGACAAAAAAAAAAGGCAAGATTACTATTATGACATTAGGTACAGATCACTTTTTCAGTTGGTAAATACTTTTTCTCTAGAAAAAAGTATTTATTATTAAATATGTGCATCCGATTTATAAGATACTGCTTTTCAGATTTTAAGTTAGTTTAAGTACTAGTAGTTGTGTTCCACACACTTTGTATTAAGTGAAAATGTAGGAAGAAAATCCAGGAGACGACATGATAAGAAACTGCAAAAGATTCTCTATATTAATTTTTTTGGTGGATTGTGGCGTTCCTGTTCCCTACCTGCAATGACCCAGTACCTCTCCCCATGCCTGATAAAGCTGCAAGAGTGCTGTGTAGTATAACAAGAGGCATTTCTCTAGAATGCTACTTACAAACAAGAGGATGCTGGACAAATTTATCCGTCCTAAATAATCACTGTGAAGCAGGATGGGGAACTTGCGTAGTGGTTTCAGTCCTGCCCCATCCTTCCCTGTTTCTGTCCTTTCCACAAATCGTGTGCTGTGAGATAGAGGGCAGTGTTCACATCTGCTGTATTCATGATGTCACCTGGAGCTTGCAATCTTTAATTATTGTTTTTATCTTGACATACTACATAGGAACCAAGTACCTATTTTGGATTTTTTTTTTCTGTCAGGATATTAGGTACCATGGTGTTACCACGCACATTTTCTCCAAGATTTCACAAACCTACATATGGTTCAAGATAGCTGCTGTAAGGATCTTATAGTAGCTGTGATGTAGAGAATTTTTATCATTTTTGACTAGGCTATTTGGGTTGGTTAAGTTGGTACTTATCAGGAAGATAATTTGCAGTAGTTCACTGCTATATCAAAGACTATTCAGAGAGAAATTTTCTTTTTTCTATACTGTTCTTTCTTTATGCTTGTAAAAGATATATCAAGATTTTTTTTCCTTTTCCTCCTTTTAGATGATTCCTTACTTTCATAAAATTATTTTCATACATGTATTTCAATAGAATCACAAACCATCATTTTCTTCATTTATGTATCAGATCACTGAAGCACAGTACAGTAAGCAACTTGCCAGAATAATGAATCAAATTACTACCAGAGTTGGATGGGGTATGGGCTCTGCTGTCACTAGGCACAGCCATTGTCTTCTTATTACAAAGAATCAGAAGAGACAGAGCTTTAGAAAGTTTGAATATTTGTACTCCACAAAGTTTCTTTTGCAACTTCTTTCATCAAAAACTTAGATTTAGATTATGCATATTTACATTTATTCTTTAGCTTTTGTGGATATATTTCACTTTCAGATTGTCCTGGTTTCAGCCAAGACAGTGTTAATAGCACAGTGATGTTTTGGTTGTTGCTGAGTGATGGGAGTGTGCCCGGGGTGAGGCCAGGCCAATTGGTCAAAAAGAGCCGCCATCATGGTGGCAGAGCAGCAGGGACAGGGCAGAGCCAGGACAGCTGGCTGGAATTAGGCACGAGGTTATTCCATGCCATGTGACTTCATGCAGGCTATAAAGCTGTGAGGAGTTGGCTGTGGGGTGGCTACTTCCCAGGGATTCCTGTACATCAGTCGGCAGGTGGTGAGATGTTGTGCTGCATTGCTAGCAGTGTGTTGTGTTGTTAGCTGGGTGGGATCAATGGGTGCCGAGTAATTGCATTACATATGTATATACATATTGTTACCATTGCATTTTTGTTTCCATTTTCCTTTTCTGTCTTATTAAATAGTTTTTATTTCAACCCATGAGTTCTGTTTTGTTTCCATCTCACTTGAGGGGAGTGAACGAATGTCTGTGGGGTATTTAGCTGCTTGCTGGGTTAAACCACAACACTGTTATAGCGGAAAAATTTCTGCGGGCAAATACAGACTTTATTTTGATTAAACAGTTGTGTTGATTTTTGCTTGTTGCACTCCAGTCAAAAAAAATATGCTTCGGACTTGATATGTGAAGCATGAATACTGATATGACAATCCAACTTTTTTCCCCTCACTGTTTTCAGATCCTGAGGATCATGAATTCTGGCTTGGACACTGCAGAGAATGTGCATTTATAAAATGTAGATTTAGCTTTGAATCTTATTTCCCTACTACATGTGGCTGGTTTTTTCAAGAGAAAGAAGTAAAATAGTTGGCACAAAACCCCAAGATTGGAATGTGAAGGCACATACTCTTTTAACCCTGGTTAGGCCAATGGTGAGGCTAGTTTTCATACAGCTGTATTCAGGAGTGATGTTCTTTGTGAGTAAGCAGGCTTTGTCTTTTGGCTAGGAATTTGATCTATTTCAGAAGATTCAGGAGTCTCAGGAATAACTAATTTTTTGTGATTGTAACTAAACTTCAAAGAAAAACTCTTACATATGCAGAATCTTAGCATTTCCCTCTGCTTTGAATTTCTTTGTGTTTGTCAAGGTGCCCGTGCCAAATAAGATAAGTCATACCTTTGAAGTCATTGAAAAACTGACAAAATGATCTTGAAAAGGTGTCTAAGATACTTCATTCTTCTTAAGATGGATATGCTTTGTCAAGATTCTTCCTTCTATATACTGTATTGTGGGGGTTTTTGTTTTGTTATTTTGTTTCAGGTTTTTTGGTTGGTTGGTTGGTTGATTTTTTAAAGAGACTGGACAGAACTCGCTAGAAGGCCCAGGAGATACATCTTCGAGCAAGGGAGCTGTTAAGCTGAAGCACTGTTCTCAGAAAGGGAACAAAACAGCTTAGCAAGTCAGCTCTGGCTCACTCTTTCTCTCCTTGTGAATAATGCATTGCTCCATCAAGAAAGTTGCTCCCACTCAGCTTTTAGTTATGTGGCAAAACTGTATTACCTACAATTGGAAAGATGTCCAAGGAACATGGAAATGTAGGAGAAATATTTTTATTTCCCCCACATAGCAGCATGTAGCCCTAGGGAATACTTGATCTGATGCAGAATCACAAAGCTTTTATTTGACTGGATTACAGACTGCACCTTGCAGCTCTGAATGTACTGCAATATGTTTCTTTAGGTATGATATCTCCAAGAATAAGTTAAGAAACAAGAAAAGTAAGCTCTTTATTTAGAAGAAAGCATTCTTAAAAGTAAGCTGTAGTTTTAACAAATACTATTAGTTGTATTGCCATTACTATCGTGGAAAGGATAAAGCTATGTAGATACCTTTTGGGTATACAGCTGTAGCTATCTATCATGAAATATTCCAGTGGCCAGATCACTGATGTGGAATGAGTAGATGATCTGTAACATGGGACACACAGGGAGCCTGGCATGTGTGTAGTCCAGACTGGGCTTCAGCTCCCTCCTGGACACTCAGGTTTCCTTCCTGCAGGAGAAGAGGGATTAGAGGGCAATTTCAATACTGAACTGACATTAACCTACATGTGGGATTAAAAATGGCTCAGGTGCAAATAAAAACACAGACACTTGAAAGCGCTTCCAAGGATCCCAGTGTGGATGTAGTTAAGGAAGACAAAAAGGAGTCATTTGAAAATAAAGCCTTATGTTTTCAAAGTTAAAGTAATAGGTTTGGAAAGACTGCTGGCGTTTAGGGCAGGTGTTAAGTCAAACATTATGAACAGTGTGTAATTATAATATGATTGTCACAAACAAAAAGATCAGAAATCTAAAAAGACTTTGTTTTCAGCTCATTGAAATTCAGATAGACCACTTGTCAGCAGAAAAAAATCAGCTTGAGATCCTAGAGAAGTGAAAGTTATCCTTGGAATTGTAACGTAGATCTTCTTCCCTACCCAGATGGTGGATTAATTAATCATGGTAATCCAACCGGATATTGCAACATTTTTGAACAGAACAAAAAATCCTGCATAAGTATCAGTAAAATTTTAGAGTGCGGTATATGTTGTTAGGCAGTAAGTAATAGAGATTTTATTTCTAACCTCCTTCCACCAGCTTTGAGACAGTGCAAAAGTAGGGACTTACAGCAACTAGTCTTTCCAGTCTGCAGACATTCTTGCGCTTACAGAGAATTTATTAATTACCTTAGGAAAATAAGTGGGTAAAGTCTGATTATTACATTTAGAAATTTTTCCTTGCAGACTTTCAGTATGCAGCATGTCTTTCAGAACTGTTACTATATGCCAGCACCATTAATGGTCCTGAACCATTCTGGGTAGGTAGCTGCTTGACTGAACAGATCAGCCTTCGTGTTCAGGTATTTATTACTGGCATTAAATCTCTTTGACTAACACTATCTTCATCTTATACTCTGTCTTTTATTAATAGCAGATCCTTCTTGTGTCTGAGACCCACCTCAAACCCGCTCTCTTGCTTTTTTCTGTGTGATCTAGTGGTATCAGTCATCTTCTACGCTGAATTCCTCAACAACAGGAATTCAAAACTGAGTGTGATGAAATAACATAAGCAGTGGAAATCTGATGTTTTGCCCTCACAATATAACAAAGTGTGTCAAGCTGTAAGAGATTTGTAGAGAACTCATTTAGAGAATAGTTTAGGTGCATAAATCTACTAAGCATGCGTAGATCACTTGATTTTCTATATTAATTTGAGATTATCCTTTTGTAAGCCCATGTAACTATGGTGCCGCCAGAAAGAAGTGATGATAATGTGATTTGCAGTTTTATGTGTAAAAGAAAACTTAAATGAATAAAAGTTGTTTCAAAATTAAGCAAAACAATATGGGATCTTTACAAGAAATATCCAATCAGATTCTATAATACTCATATGGAATTGCAGAATGGGTTGGCGAGCACTTCTGGATCCATCTGATCCAGCCTTTCCTCCAGCAGGACCACCTGGAGCTGGCTACCCTGTACCATGTCCAAGCAGCTTTTCCCTAAGAGGGCCACTCTACAACCTCTCTGGGCAGCCTCTGCCAGGGCTCCATCTCCTTCACAATGAACAAGTGTTTCCAGATGTTCAGGGGTATCCTCCTCCGCTCTCCTTTTTTTCTGAATAACTTCTCTTGTCCTTTGATCCCTCTTTCTCCCCTGCCTTCCTGTGATTAAAATACTCACCAGAATCTTGAAAACTCTTTGGCTTTAAATCAAGGATTGATGAAAACATTGAGAATGGCTGTGTAAATCCTTTCTGGGGACAAAACATTTGATTGTATTCCTTCAGGGCCTGACCAAAAGCAGGGGATTGCTTGGATAATGCAACCTTAGTCATAGCACTTGCTGGCAGTAGCACCAGTGGATTTTAACCAGTGGAATAAAAAATTTTTATATCAATGCTAATGCAAGGCTAAAGCATTGAAAAAGACAGAGGAAGATGAACACACTGACAGAGGTGATCAATAACATTTTCCTGCTTAAAATTTATCTTACCCTGTTAAAAGAGGTCTTGAAACAGATTGCTGAGTTTGCTTTCAGCAAGTGTTTTGAGCAAAGACTTGAGCACTGTATGCTTTAATGCATGTTGGCCTACGCATGAAGTGTAGGTTGGCCTTTGTGATGCAGATGAGACATATGTTGTATTTATGACCTCCAACGTGTGTCTGTGTCTCTTCCTAGCCTTCCCCGCCATTTCACCTGATGAAGTGGGTTGCAGAGTTCAGAGTGAGAGGCTTTGGTGTAAGTCCTGCCTGGACACCATCCTAATTTCTTCACAAAGCCTGGTGTAAATGAAGGAGTGGTAGCTCAGCTTTGCTTTCCAGTCCTTGGGAGTCCAGCTTTTATTGTCTAGGACATAACTATTTGTCAATTCATTACTGTCCCAGAAGCACTCCTGTGGGAGGATTAGCAGGATTAGCGTGTGAGTGTGGTGTCTGTTTAAAGCATTGCTATCAAAGACATGAGGATTGATTTTGAGGTGTTCTTTCACAGACCAAAAGCAAAATTGAGGTGCTTTCATTACTTCATTGTTTGGTTCCAGAGGAAAGTATGATTAAACATTTTGGGCTTATTACAGTTGTGATAAAAACTTACTCCTTTTCTAATAAAAATTGAAAGTTCTTTTAAAGAAATATTTATCTACCAGCACTGTAATCACTTAAATAGTACGCTGCTGCAAGTGTTATCCTCATTCCAACATGTTTTGACTAGTTCGCTTTTCTGATTTAGGAAAAGTTTTTTCATTGATATATTTATATTGATCTCTCAAATGCTATTTTTTTTAAAGTAGAATCCACATTTTTAGGTACCTTTTAGGCAGATATGTTTTGAAAGAAAGAGATAAGCTACTCTTTCTGCCTAGATAGAAATTGAAAACATAGAAATGAGTACTGTGTTTCAACAAATGACATTCTTTTTGGACTTCCTGATTCTTCCAAAAATGGACAAGACTGTTCATAGTCCTTTGCATTAAAATCTGCATAGATTTTAATCTCCTTCAAGTGGTTGCCCACAGCCAACTTTTCCATTACATTTTTATTGGAGGAGTGAAGGGAGGGAAAAGTAACAAAACTGATGTATAAGAAATTGAAACATACAGATATTTTAGAACTTCTATCATGATACAGTATACATGTTTCTAAAAGGATAATTCAGGGAGAAAAGCAATGAGATTGCTAGGCTCTGCTGGTAGGTGCTCCGGTGCCCACAGTTATCCTGTTCATCATAATCCCTCAAAGGAAATTTGCCCTTATAACAGCTATTGGCTCATGTATTATTCTGTGTAATATAAAGAGGCTTCATCTATCCTCAACATCCCAACTCAGCATGCAGTCTCTCTGTTCTGAAGTGTCTGGCTTGCTCTGAGCCTGTTTACAGTGCATCTGACATTTTGAACTGCAGAAAGTGACAAGCTGACAGTGCCTATGATTATAAAATCAGCTCATCTGCTGATATTAGGAAAGAGCAAGATGATGTATGAAATAGGTTTTAAATAGATCATGCTGTACTCTGAAGTATGCATATTTCAAATATTTTAAGAAGAAAGGGTTTACAGTGTAGACTTTATTTTGTTTTCATTTTGTTTGAAGACTGTGATGTATTATTATGTGTTCTGGAGGTACACAGTAGGCACTGAAACGTGTGAGTCCTTTCCCATTGCAGTAACTTAGCATTTCTAAGTGCAGAAACCAAACTACTGCTCAGAAAGTTAATGCGATGCCAGATTTTCAGAAGTTCACCATCTGCAGTTAGGACTAAGAGAGCTCAGCTTACATTTAAGTGCTGGGGTAGCAGCTAGACTTTGGAGAGTGCCAGCAGCACCTTCCGTTATAACACCGGTTGCCAAATAGGCAGGAGTTCAGCATATGCCGCTCAAAATGTTTTGAAAATCTAGAGAACAGAATCTAACTAATCAAATCACTACTATATTAATTACAGACGTTGTGAAAGACATTCTTTGCCACCATCGATAGAAAATATATATAAATTATAGAACAAAATGGGAAAATATTTTTGTAACACTACTTATATTCATTTGTCACGTTGGTTGAAGTTAGAAATGTCATGATTTATCCAGTCTCTATATATTTCTTTTCAGAATACTTCAGAGATGTTGAGTAGCATTTCAAGTCTTTTACCTCACACGCAGAAAGCTCCTATAGTAAATGTTTAATATGCCAGTACAGAATGCTAGTGCCATAAAAATGTTCAAGTACCATTAAGGATCTGGCTAAATTCCATATAACAGAAAACTTTCTAGACAGCCTGACCAACTTTAACTGTTTCAAGTCAATACTGTAATTGTAACTTGCCACAATTTCCTTTTGTGTTGTGGCACAATTCATAACCAGCCTTTGTGGTGACAGAATGTGCACTTGACAGAATGTGCTCTGAGCAGATGTGATGGGTTCATATTATAGCCCAGTTGCTATATTTTACATGCATTTGTGTTTGCTCAGATACAGCCTCGTATGTCTAAAATACAGCAATCCATTGGTGTTTGAATTACTGAGTAACTGAATCTGTTGTAGAGGCTTTTGTCATCACGTCTAGATTACTTTGACTTCATTTTCGCTAGCTGATAAATAAGATTCCTCCACATTCTTCTGTTCAGAGTAATGTCTCAAATTTTTCTTGCTCATTGTTTTATCTGAGGCACTGGAAGTGTTTTGGCAGTTGTATTTCAGGATCAGAGAGTTTGTTTGTTTGCTTGTTTTTTAGTTTTATTTTGTTTGCTTTTCATTTTCTTCATTATTAAATTTGAGCATGTATGTACATATGTGTGTGTATGCATATGCGTATCATAGAATCATAGAATGGCCTGGGTTGGAAGGGAACCCAAGGATCACCAGGTTCCAACCCCTCTGCTGGAGGCAGGGCTGCCAACCTCCAGATCTGGTACTAGATCAGGTTGCTCAGGGCCCCATCCAACCTGGCCTTGAAGGCCTCTGGGAACGAGGCAGCCACAACCTCTATGGGCAGCCTGTGACAGCACTTCAGCATGTTCTCATTAAACAGCTTCCCCCTGACATCTAATCTAAACCTTCCCTCCTTCAGCTTAAAACCATTCCCCCTTGTCCTATCACTGTCTACCCTTGTAAAAAGTTGATTTCCCTTCTGTTTATAACCTCCTTTAAATACTGGAAAGCTGCAGTGAGGTCTCCCCACTGCCTTCTCTTCTCCAGGCTGAACACTCCCAGCTCCCACAGCCTGCCCTGGTAGGGGGAGGTACTCCAGCCCTCTGAGCATCTCTGTGGCCTCCTCTGGACCCTCTCCAACAGCTCCACACCTTTCCTGTACTGGGGGCCTCACGAGGGCAGAGCAGAGAGGGACAATCCCCTCCCTGTCCCTGCTACCACCCCTCTTCTGATGCAGCCCTGAATACCATTGATCTTCCGAGCTGCAAGAGCACACTGCTGGCTCTTGTTCAGTTTTTCATCCACCAGGACTCCCGGGTCCTTCTCTGCAGGGCTACTCTCAAGGAGTTCTTCTCCCAGGGTGTATGTATGTCTGGGATTACTCCGACCAAAGTGCAAGACTTTGCACTTGCTGTGTTGAACCTCATTAGGTTCACACGGGCCCACCTTTCGAGTTGGTCGAGGTCCCTCTGGATGGCATCCCTTCCTTCTGTCATGTCAACTGCACCGCTCAGCTTGGTGTCATCAGCAAACTTGCTGAGGGTGCACTCAATCCCACAATCTATGTTGTGGATAAAGATGTTAAAGAGCATAGGTCCCAAGACAGACCCCTGGGGGACACCGCTTGCTGCTCGCCTCCACCTGGACATAGAGCCATTTTTTAAAACCCTCTGTCTGTGGGCTTCCAACCAATTTCTTATCCACTGAATAGTCCACACTTCAAATCCATCTCTCTCCAATTTAGAGATAAGGATGTAGTGGATAAGGTGGATAAGGATGTGGATGCACTTTAGTTATCATATTTTTTGCATAAAAATAGATTTGGCTCTGTGCTGTTAGACACGGCCTTTCCCTGTGACCCTGGGTATGTTTGTGAACTGAAAAATCAGAATGAAGTGAACGAACATTTCAGATTAGCACTTCACTCACATAAAACTAAGTTTGCAAAAAGATCTTGGGAAAAAAAATAATTGAAGACATCATAGTGGTTTTGATTAAAGTGAACATTCTTTGAGCTTTATAGTCACTGAATCTCACATATGGAAATTACAGTTGGTCTTAATCTGCTTTCAGAAGACTGATGCAAATATTAAAAAGTAATGAACTAACAAGATTGTTTGTTAATGCCACATAAAAGTGCTAATTATACTTCATTTCCTGCCTGCAGCTAAACCCAAGAGACATTGCCTAAGAAATTGTTAAATAAGTTGCTTCACTTGAAGTGTGAATAGATCTACAGTGCTTGATGGATTTACATTTAAGGAGTTGTGTGCCACATAATGCCTTTGAAAGTGTGGCAAACAAAGGAGCTCTAGGAAGAAACTTGTTCACACAAAGCATATTATTAAAGTACATGATACCTACTCATGAAGGGCTTCATTCTTAATTTCACTTTCCATGTAATTGTAGTATGTAGTATAGTATAATATTCCAATTATATGTTAATTGTTGTATTAGGGCTTCTGATTTTTTAGCACCATAGTGATGATATGTTTTTCCTTCATCAAGTATACCTGAATTATACCCCCTTATGTCAAACTGCCTGTGAATATTTCTGAAGTGTTTTTGCATCTCTACTGACATCTGTATAATGTGTCTTAGGGACAGTTACAACATGAAAGAATCTGCAGAAATGTCATGATGATAATTGAAGCCCTGTGGAAAAAATAAGTCGTGTTTTCCTGTCTTTTTACTGTTAATCTACTACCTTTCTCCTGTAGGATAAAATATGAAATTTAAAAATGCTGTTGAACTTGGTCCATATTCTAAAACACATATACTTAATAACACTTATGCTAATTTTCTAAAAATAGAAAATATATGCAGTTCACAAATTAGTATTAATAGTTAGACCTCAAAGCTGTAATAACTTAAAAGTTCATCTTTTCTCAAAGATGAAACAGTCTAAATGTTATTATCCACAGATTCTTTTCTAATCCAATTAAAAGATTGTTGCAATAAGGGGGAAATCTAAGCGAATTTTGCTGTAAGGGATATTGTAAAATGACTCATCTTTTCTGTGGTTTTGTTCTAAAACATCCTCTTGACTAAACAAAGGAGAAAGACATCTTTAGTATTGATGAAGGAAATTAAACGAAAATACAAGGATATACATAAATATATGAGAGCTTGGACCTATGCCTTTGATTCTGCCTTTCTTTAGAAACTCCAGTAGTGAGGTTGATTAAAACTTTGCCATACATTTTCCCCACATCTTTTTGAATAGTGGGAACATCTATATAGAGCCTGGATATTGTGGAAGAACTGGAAAAAAGCCTTGTAATCCTCCCCCAGTTCAAACCTTGTGGACGGGCAGGAAGAAAATACTATCTCTAGAAAACAGATGTGTTGTGGTGTTGCTACAAGTCATCATTTTCAGGTTAAAGATTGTGTTGTTAGGCTAGTCTACCAGGTAAGGTGGTTGTTAAGGTGGCTCTTGTTCTCGCTTGTTACTGAGTTACTCAGGAATTATTGTAGTGAGTTGGAAGCAGAGCATGGAAAGTTCTGTACAGCTTCTGGGGTCACTTCTTACTGAGAAATTCCTCTGAGGGCTCTGGTGGTTAAGCCAAGGGACGCCAGTGACTCAAGATAGGTAGTAAGTTCTTTTGCGTCTGACCATGCCAAATGCAGTGCAAGCATAATGAAGAGGACTCATAGGAAATAAAACACTAGTGATGTTATTAAACTACTAAAATACTTTCACAGTGCTCTGCATAATAATACAGTTGTTCAATGCATTATGTGGAAATGTTAAAAGTGTTAATAAAGAAAACAAATTTAATACAGCAGCATTTGCAAATGCAAAAAGAGTTTGTGTTGAGATCGTAGAGACTGCAACATTCATTTTATGAAAAAGGAGGGAATGAGGCTAGCACCAAGAAACCATTTTTATCCTGTAATTTGTATAAATGTGTTATGTTCTATTGATGATCTTTGAAGAACGCCTACTACATAAATATATTTGGGTTTAAAAAATAATTTATGCCTAGAGTTAGCCATTATACTGCATAAATGACCTATTACTAATAGAAGTTTCTCTTTTGAGGAATAATCAACACTCAGGCTGTGACATTATGCATTGTCTTCAGCACATTTATAATGGTATGAGCTCCTGATTAGCTATTGAGTGACTATAAGAACTCAAAATATACGGCCTTTTTTACATAGGAGAGGTGTTAATGCCTACTATGGGAAGAGCAATAAAACACATTTATGGGCTACTTGATGAAGATTGCATTGAATAAAAACAGGTATATCCCTCCTAGCTTCATCTTTGCAATGTGTTAAACTACAGAATGCCAAGAATGTGGAAAAGGAGAAACAATAAGTTCTCCGATAATCAAAAGAATAAAAATACCATAATTTTTTTCCTGAACTCATCAGTATCTGTTATGACAAAATGTTTGAAGAAGAGAGTAAATCCTCCATGGCTCTATTGCTCTAACAAAACTATTTTCAGTGATAATGTCCAATACTTCTTCTCAGTTATCACCGCATATATCATAAAACCCAATTTTAATATGAGTCAGGTAAAGAAATTCTGAGTTTGCAGAATTTGTATGCTTCAACTTTTTTATTTATATCTTCCATTTAGAATGCTATATTGTGCTAAGAAATATAGCAGTTCTGGGAGTTTCAGAGAAACCTAATTTTTATAAAATCCTTATTAGTTTAAGGAATTAACGAACTGTAGAATCTTCTGTATGCTGTAGTCAGCAGCTCAACAGTAAATAGTGTGATGTATTTAAAGTTAAGCAAATGCAAATAAGGGATATGGCTTTATTTCCGTTTTATCATTTATTTAACTTAAAGAAATTTAAAATAAACCTGCTTTTATATTGTGAGTGTGCAGTAGTAAAATGGAATGATGATATGAATGAGTTTTTCATCTCTATGCTTCTATTATTTTTTTCATTTGCTATTAGCATCGTTATCTTTGTTATAGTAGGAATGTCGTTACATTGTACTCAAGAGTCTAGTCTTATTGTGCAGTAAACATTGCCTAAGAAATCATTTGAGGATACTTGCTGATCATGAAATAGTTGTGTATAAGCCACTTTGGCTTTCCTAGTTGAAAATCTTCTTTATTGCAAAATGAAATAGGATATGTTATTCAAAATACTTTTCTTAGGATGTCTTGCAAGCGACAGTTCTCTGTGGCACTTATCGTTACTACATGACAATGCAATGGTTACATATCTCCTCTAACTGCACCTGTAACTTGGGCACAAATTGGCAGACATGCTGTAAGACAAATACACTGCTAAATGAGGTAATTGACCTTTGACTTCTGCTAAAGACGTAAGGATTTCGATCGTAAAATTTAATGTGTCTTATTTACATTAGTTTTATTCCAGGTGCAATCTTTACCAGAAGAGTGACATAATTTTAATTCCAACCACAGTTTGGAAAGGATTATAAACTTTGAATAGATTTATACATCTAGATTTTAACCTTTTCAATATTCTGCTCTTTGATTGGTTGCCTGGTCTACCTCTTCTTCCCGAGTTACTGGTGCTGTTAATAGGAGAGAACCGGAATGGCTAATGAATCTAACTATGGGACACTGAAAAGGTCAAAGTAGTACACTTTACTATTATCTTCCACAGAATATATGAGGCATTAAAATTCTGATGTTGCAGTCTTGTGACAAAGAATATAATGAGAACTATAAATAATAAACAGCACAACATGAATCTCTTCTTGTGATAATGATTGTAACAAGCATGAGAGAAAGTCTTTAACCCATTCTCACAATACTAATAAGACCTCTGCTTTCATGCATATTTTGTAAGTGTCTGTAATTCTAGAAATAAAAAGAGAAAACAGAATATAGAGGGAAAGAAAAAAAAAAAGAAAAAAGAAAATGTAACAGAACCCAGCAAGGGAAATGGAGATTTAAAAGTGCTAGCTTTGCTGGATGCTGTCTTTTAGAATACGTTTTTTGCATCAGAGGTGTTTGGGGATAAATGTGAATAGATATTATGGATAACATGAATAAAAATAAGATTGTGAGAAGGGTTGTAGACTTGAAATAAAGACATTATGGCCCCTTTATAGAACGTTCTGCAGATCCAGATAGTTAGAAAAGCAGTATTTTAAAAACAGTCTATCAGTAAACCTGCAGATTTAAAGCTGTAGGTAACAGAAAAAACACATTTTTGATGTTCATAATGATTCCCAACTCATTTGCTCTGAAGTCTGAAAACACGGGAAATGTTTGTCACACAGAGACTAAGTCTCCTTACAGCAAGGAGCTGTAAACTGATTTGCTAAAATATATTGGTCCAAACCACTATCACTTTTTTGAGTGACTTCCAACTTCACAATGTGCACAGTACAATAGGGTGTTCATCTGCAATATCCAGATACACTTTCAAAATCTTTCTGCTATTTATGAGATTGGTATAACTAAGGAGGAACAGCTAGTTAAAGAAAAAGATGTTCATCTTGGGGAATATTCTGGCTAAATTACTAAAAACTAACCTTGGATCTGTTGGGAAGTGAAGATAAATTGTCAGTTGTCACTTCAGCCCACCAGCTGTTAACCACTGATTTGTTTGCTCGGTCTCCCAAGAAAGCCCACTTGTTTTTATTAAGCTGTTGCCAAGACTGAGATTAACATTTAAGTATTCCAGTTAGTATAAATGTTGACTTTTGGATATTTTGGTGAATTATATGCATGAAGTGAATGAAATTGAAAAATAAAGGTGTCATGTTGGAGGAAATTAGTACAGGTAGATGAAAATCCAGGAAGCACTAGCCAAATGACGCCCTGGACAACGTGATCTATTGGGTGGCAACCCTGCCTATAGCAAGGGTGTTGGAAGTGGGTGATCTTTAAGGTCCCTTCCAACCCAAGCCATTCTGTGATTCTAAATATACTTAGAGCATCAGTGTGGCTCTCAGACTATTAATAATAATAAATGATTAATATCTCAGACTATTAATACGCAGTAATTCACAACACGAGGTCGTGGGAGTGGAGTATGAGGATTGGCCTCTGTTTTCACCTACAGCCACTATTCCATGGACTGCATCAGGAGAATTGTTGCCAGCAGCTCGAGGCCATCATTCCATCCCCCTCTGCTTGGCACTGATGAAGCCACAGTGTCCAAATCTGGACTCCCCAGTACAAAGGAGATCTGGACACACTGGAGACAGCCCAGTGAACAGCAGCCAAGCTTCTGGAAGGGTGGGAGCATCTCTCCTATGAGGAGAGAGCTGGGACTGTTCCTCCTGCCAAAGAGAAGGCTTGAGGAGAGCTTGTCAGTATCAATAAATTATGTGAAATCCTGAAATTGGCGGTAGAACAGTTACATTTGTTTCCTTTTGAGAGAGAAAATGCAAACTCAGCCTGGGATTCTAGGATGGTGAGGCACTGGAACACATTGCCCAGAGAGCTGTGGATGCCCCATCCCTGGAGTTGCTAAAGGCTAGGTTGGATGGGCCCCTGGGCAGCTTGATTGGGTGAATGGCGACCCTACCCACAGCAGGAGGGAGGGAACTGGATTATCTTTACGGTCCTTTCCAACCCAAGCCATTCTGTGAAATACCTTTTATATGCTTAAATGCCAAAGAGATCAAAAGTAAATTTACATGCTTAAATACTGTGTGTTGAAGTCATGGTAGTGCTGACCTAGTATTTGGAGATGAAAACTCAGAAATCTCTTTCATTTTAAAGATCTTAGTAGTTTACATGTTGTGTATCAAGAGATGCAAATCAGCTTTGTACTCCTGGTAACACTTTCTCATCTTCATTTGAATTTCAGATCTACCTGAGGCCGTTCGTACTTTTCTGTAATGCGATTGTAACTCCACTCACTTTTCTCACATAGAATCCAACAAACTCAAAACTACACTAATCGATATCTATTCTATCTACATCTTTGATGCTTTTGGAGATTGATTTTGTATATTGGATTTTCCCTACAGCCTCTATGTGGCATTAGAAAAAATTGCTGAGATCACTTGCTGCTTTGTTCCTGGATCTTTGACAACTTTCTTAAATTTTTCAGGTTTTCACTGTCCCTATTGGGAGCTCCCTATTTTTAATGTACTTTAATGTCATTTAAGTCTACTTTCTACAAAGCGTTCAGCAGCAAGTTGGATTCATGTTTCCATTTCAGTCCAAAAGCAACTGAAAATTGCCTATATGGATGGTGTGTGATTCTGGTCATTTTGGTGTGGGAAGACAAAGGAATGTGAGTAGTCTGAAATGATTTCTAAATCCTGGTGAAGGAAGAGAAATACAGACAATTAGAGACCAAAATATCCGACTTTGTGAGTGGTAAATAGATAGCAGAAACTGAGAACTCACCAGAAAAACAGATGAGAATTGAGTCTGTAATGGTTATTTATGGCCTCTTCCAAGATTATTCCAGTGCTGCTGAACTATTTAGAGATTTGCATTGATATTCCAGCTGGGAATCTTACATGTGTATATTTACTCCTTCTTAACAAAAGTGAAGCAATTAAAAATTTGCATTACTGCCAAAGAAATAGATTCTTCTTGCACTGAACTCTATGTATCACAAGAAAAAAAAAAGTGCCATTTAAAATTTGTCATTTTTTCTTTGCAGATCCCAGAATGCTTTTTGTATTATTTATTTTTTAAAGTCTAAAATGTATTTCTGCCCTTAAGTCAAAGTCTGAAAAATACAACATCTACTAACAGGTGTGACTCAGTGCCAAGTGTGCATGTGCTGCTTTGAGACAGTGTAGGTACTGTGCTTTGTCAGTGTTGCTAAGAAATGACAAGTTTCTAATTAGTAAATAATAAATACTTTTAAAAAGTTTAAATGTCCAAGTCAGAGTTGCACTGGGAATGTGATCGAGTGAAAGACTGCTGCTGTCAGTCAGCAGCTATCCTGTGCTTGCAAGGCACCTTTCTGTAATTAGGCCAAGAAGGTCAAAGAAGAGAAAGGCTGAACTCTGTTATACTGAGCTGGCTGAGTCAAGGATAAGAAGTTTCTAGTTAAATCAATAGCAACTACTTCAGCCGCCAAATAGCTGCAGGCATCACTTTAAATTGCTAATTGTATTTGTTAGCTGCTGCTTTCTTGCTCTTACTGTGATATCTAAGATTTGGTGGGAACTGGAGGAGCACAGGCTGATGAGAGGTAGCATGTGAAGATGTAAAGAGCGCTTAATACATAAAGTACCCATTGTTATGCATCCATTGTGTAAAGTAGACGTAAAAGATCACAGAAAATGGTAATTATTATATCCACATAGCAGATAGAGAAACTTTCAAGAGAAGGAGAAAAGTTCTCATTTTCATGAGAACACTGAGCAGTAGGGTGGAATGATGTCCTACCACACTATTAGGAGTGCTGGGGCTCACAGTAACAAGGATTTAGTTTTCAACCATTTATACAGAACTTTTTCTAGCATCTTAAATGAATACAGGTCATGTTGTAAAATAGAATATTGCCATTCTGACTAGCATGAAAAGCTTGGAGAGAATTTCGTTTCAAAATAAAAGGAAGCGAAACCATATTAAAATTAAAGAAAAAATGCTTGCTGAGATTCCTCTGTTCATTGTTCACTACATTAAGTGCAAGGCAGTCTTGCCAAGACCTATTTTTTTGTCTAAAGAGTTGTGGCAACATTTTGATATTTAATACCCTTAACCCTCAGCAACAAAAGAGCTTTTTTTATTTTTTAAGTCTCGAGTCTTGTGTAACTGGATGCTGTCATTTTCCTTGTTAGGGAGTTTAAGAAAACAATAAAACACATCAGCTAGACATGTGAGCTGTTACACTTCCTTCTATTCAGCGACTGCAGTGTACAGGAACTTGTGTAATTTCCTACCACTCAGAGAGGAGGTGGAAGCCTTTTCCTCCTTTTCTGTAACATGGCACTTGTCTTCTTGTGACTGCAAATTGTAATCAACATTTCATCTTTCAAGAACTGACTTAGATATAGAGCTTCACAGAAGGCAAAAACTGAACTGTGCAGATGATTAGTTAAATGAATTGGGAAACATGATGGCTGTTTCCTGTTGTTTTTGAGAATGTTTATTTGATCGACCAACTGATTTTAATACATTAAACAATTTCAGTAAGATTTTTTTCTGTACATGCTCAAATAAGCAGCTTGCAAGATGAAGCATAATAAACTGCCTGTAACTGAAGATGCAAGAAAATATGCCGATCAGGCCCAAAATTAAAATAATGATGGAAGTGCACCCCAAAGGAGCAGTTCTAATTCTTTGTTAAATTGCAAAATATTATTATGTTGCTGTCACTTGCATTTGGTAAAACTGCCTTTTAATCACTAATGACAAAAGGCCTATTTCCTTATTTGTGAACGATTATAGGGCATGTCATGCTGCTCCTCCATGTGTGTTTATCTTGTCTTTTGATATCAAATAGATTTCTTTATGCTGTTTTTGTTTAAAGAACTGATGAAAATATACTTATTAGATGTGCTTTTAGCTGCACGACACAGATTTGTTTCTTCTGTTCTGAAGTGCCAACATAGGTCCAATGTTAGCTGAAGGAAACTGTTTTGTGTTGAAATTCTTTGCCATTTTATGGAAAGAGATTTTTCTTATCTTTGTGCATTTTATTTATTTATGCAAAGAAACAAAGCATTCATTACAAATCTGCATGTAAAATTTGAACTGCTGTGAAAGAGACATAAACCAGCAAACCAGAAGCAGTTTAGAGATGATTTACCCAAGTGGTCAAAATTTTGAAATAGTGTTTGAAGATGGTAAATATGCACATACAAAACCCAGCATTTGCATCAGCATTTAGAAATTGATTAATTACATGCCTGACTGCCAACTGAAAAGCATGGAAATCCTCTTTAGTGGCAGAACTTTTTCTGCATGTGGCTGGAACTAGGGGTTGCAGATACTTGGAATTTGCAAATTGACAGGTCTATTTGAAATAGGAGACCATTGCCCTCCTGCATTAGCGGTACTTTGTAAATTCATATTAATGAATTAAGAATGTAGTGACAGATTTAATTGTTTTTCACCTTGCTACAGTTAACTCCAGCCCATTTTCTAATTTGGAGGGATGGAGATTGATCAGATCTTATTTAAAGAAATTAGATAAGAATTAGTGCTTAGACTCTGGCTTCAAGGCCTTTGATGAGGGACATTATGTTCTTCTGAAGGGACAATAATTTTCCTTTATATTTCATAAATGCCTCTTGCCAACCAGTGCTCTGCTCTTTACTATGTTATTCAAAGTTAATAAATAAATTACAGCATAATAGAAACATAAATACAGTCTTGCTCTCAACATTGAAACCAATTGAAGCAAATAAGCAAAATGTAAGATGGATTCCAATGAGCTGAGAGCCATACCTTAGTTACTTAATCAGCAAAGTGGTCTGTGCTCTGCATTATTGAGAAGGGATTGCTGTTCCAGGGAAAATATGGGCAGAATTATAAGGAAAAGGCTTAAACGTGTCAGTCGTCATCCTTTGCAAACAGGAGAGTTTGGAAATGCTTATCCAAAATCAATCCATTGCTCAGAGAAAAAGATCTCAGAAAGGATGAAAAGGCAGCACGTCCCAGAAGATGTGCTGGTAGACAGAGGTACAGGAAAGGTAATTTTCTCTTTATTTCAGTCATAGCTTTCCCAATTGATTCCGTTTTTGTTGCTTTCTAACTGTTTGGGCCAGGCACTGTCCCGTAAGAATTCAACAGTGAGATGTCCCTGGACGTGTTCAAGACCAGGTTGGATGGGGCCCTGGGCAACCTGATCTTGTACCTAATCTGGAGGTTGGTGGCCCTGCCTGTGGCAGGGGGGTTGGAACCTGGTGATCCTTGGGGTCCCTCCCAACCCAGGCCATTCTATGATTCTATGATTCTGTGTCACTTCAGCTAAAAAGGTCTGAATACAAGCAAATCTAGAACTGGGTGTTTGTAAAGAGCCAAACAGAATTAGGAGTTCAAGACCTTCTGCTTTTCCACAGATCTTTCAAGACATGTACACATACCAGTGTGGCTGCGTAAATACACCATGTCTGATTGTCTCATCTGGGTACACATTGATTGTCATTTAAATCAGGTTGTTCTTGTATCCTCAGTGATGATGCATAAATGTTAATTTATCCACAGATAGAGATGTGGTTTTGTTCCCTATGTAGCTAGTAAAACCTGAAAAAAAGTCGGCTGTTATAGATGCTGACAAACAGTATCCAAAGACAGTAGAAGATTTGGCATGGCTAAAATTTCTTGTTTGCTTCCTGTTGATACTGGATTGGTCATGATTCATGTCTGGCATTCCTCTGTGAAGTGTCCAAGGTGCTCAAAAGTTCTGAAAGTGAATTGCTTTTGCCCTTTCAGATACGTCTTTGTCTTTTCGCTCTCTGCCTCATCCAGTGGTGTGATTTGATTATAGTAGAGATGCTTAAAGTTGAGGCACTTCAGCTCAGAAATGCTGAAGGTGTACCTAGTGCATTCAGTTCTTAAAACAGATGGGCTTAAACACGTAAGAAGCTAAGGGGGCCTGTCACTCAGTGGCACCGCAGCTATAAAATAATGCTCCTGACTGTGGTGTCTGTATGTATGTGTTGAATCAAACCCTGTTTCTGCATCAGTTAAATACTACAGCTATTACCATTATAGATCATCTGTGGAACTTAAAAACACCGAGGATTTAAGCACAGAGTAGACCTCAATCAATGAGATTGTGGTTAAACCATCTAGCAGGAACTACATGGCTGTTTGAAATATTTGAACCAAAAATCTCAGGTGCACAATTTGGTTTTCTTCAGTATATCATATCTGCACATAAATCTAGTGTATGCACGCCAAGAAATACAAGTATCTTCCACAAATCAGTAGAAGGCTTGCTCCTTTTTTCTTTTCTTTTTTTTTTTTTTTTTTCCCAATATTTTTTCTTTGTGAGAGTTCCATTAACCAAGCTGGAGGAAACAGCAGGAAAAATTGTAAAGAGTCGTAATTATGTAAATGTAAAATAGTCATCAGGAGAGAAAAAGAACAACTATGTTATGTAGCTTTGATGAAATGGCTCTGAAGTATTTACTGGTGCCATCAAATTCCATTTTACATTTAGCATAAGGATTACAACATTTAAACAAACAATAACTTTTTACAACAAAAACTAATTATATTTGTTTAGCCTAGCTAAAATGCAGTTATGTGTTTTGGCTTATTCACAGGAAAGTTTAGAAGTGCCAATGTAAAGTACTTATTATTCATTGTAATATACACACAGTTTGTCTGGGCTATGGGCTGGATTTTAACTTCTAAAAGCTTCTAAAGTCAAAAATATTCTGGAATATTTGGAGTAATCTTTTGGTACAAACTAATCCATTTTCTGCATAAAAGCACAAAGGGTCATTCATAAATGTTTGGATTTAATATAATAATCTAATGGATTCTAAATCTGACGTGCCACCCTGAAAGCAATTATGCATGCAAGAGATCATGAGCTATTAGAAGTGTGATGAACACAGTCATTTGGGATAATACCTCAGAGGCATACGTGGTCCAAAATGAAAGACCGAGAGGAATGTGATCCTGTTTGAACAGGGTCTTTCTGTTGGTGGATATCTGGGCAGTGCACGTGGTTTTGTTGTTGGGAGATTTCGGTTGCATAAGAACAGGAGCAATTTGCTACCTTATATCTTATTTCTTCTGTCCTTGTCTGCATGTGCTAGTTGTGCAAGGTTTTCTGAAAAAGTAGCCAAGAAGGAAACTGAAACTTGCCATTGATCGCGGGAATAATGGTGTGAACACAACTGTAGAAGCAAGAATAAAAAAGTTGTTTAACTGCTGTTTAGTAAATATAAATGCTTAATTTTAATATGCTTTTATTTTCAATAATCTGTTAAATTTATTTGCCTTCACTCACTTTTCAGCTCAAATCTTCCCACTAAGCACAAGATTTGAAATTGTTTGCAGTACTGTACAATCACAGCCTCAGAAAAGAACCCCTGAATTACCTTTCATTATCAGTTTTGTCAAAATATTATCATGCTGATAAGCCTGATAGCATAAGTAATGGCTTTCCCTTGCAGATATGAGTTCAAACTAATTTTGTATTGATTATAGTATAGTAAAGGAAAGAAAGGGTTTGGGAGAAAATTTGTTTAGGTGTTTGTCCTGACCCTGTTCCTTCCACTGTGTGTAAATCAAAGTTGCAGCCTCTGTTCTGGCTTCTGTCCTTTCTGGGGGTAAACCTATGAGAGGAGCTACAGAAATGCTGTGAGTTGTATCGTGCATCTTGAAGCAGAGTTCATCACCTTCTGTTTCTTGGAACTGCCCAGTTTGCTGTCCAAATATTTGGATAATTTGAAAATAGAAAAAAGAAAAACTACCAAGTGATATATATATATAACTGTAGTTTTAAGTACTCAGAAGAAAAAAAAGCCCTGATAATAACTCTCCAAATCTAAGCAAAAACAGGCCTTATATTTCCATTGTATTAGGGACACTGTGAATCATATTCGTCATGTGTTACAATTAATATAAACTTACTAAAAATATTTCGAATGAAGGAGAATTCTGAGATCAGGGTTAAAAATAAAATAGAAAAAACAAGAGCTTTTAGACAGTCTTAATATGAGGAGCCCTCTGGAATTTTAGTGCTAAAGTTCATTAAAATTTATATCTGGAAAATACATTTGAAAATAATCTTTCTGCATTCTCCACTTATGCACCTACAGCTAACAAAAATAGCAGAAGCCAGAGTTGGCATCTTGGCAGTAGTGCATATGGAGCAATAAAAGCAAGAAACAAACTGTAGGAAAGGGAACAGGTACGTGAGACACTGATCTGCCCAGAGCCTCCCAAGAGACTGAATGCATCAGTCCTAGCAGAATGCACTGCTTTCACAATGCTCACATTTTCCTAGGAGTTAGGACTGATTTCTGTTAGTTCTGTACTTTATGAGAGACTCTTCAAAACAAAGTAGTAGTCTGATTTTTGTTTTTTTTTTCAAACCAAGCTTTTTGGCAAGCAGCTGCAGGGTGTGAGTTGGCATGGATAACAACTATGGCATCAGGTGTAGAGGGAGCCCCGCGGAGGATCAAGAGAACCACCAAATAAGACAGAATTTGTTAGTTCGAGGATTTAATTTTGCCCTGATTTACATCAGAGGCAGGTTCATTAACCTTTTGCAGACAGAGTGTTTTTCTTCAGTTGTATTTCTTATTTTCCCTTGTATTTTCCCTTCAGAATAAATGGTTATATAACAGTAACTTTGGTGTCTGAGTTTCAGAATTGTCTTTTTGTTGTTGTTTTTGTACACTGGAGTCCAATATAGAAGTCTGAAGTATTTTTGGAAAGTAAACAATACTAAAAGATTTCACTGACTTAGTTGATATTTAAAGAGAATGTCAAAGTGTTTTTTTTTTTTTTTTTAATTTAATATATTATCATCGCAGGAGAAAATCAAGCAGGGTGACCTCTTCACTGAATAAAGGAAGAACAACTATGTGAATTTCACAACTAGTAATTTTCTGCAATACATATGCATGTTAATGTTTTGTCTGTAAACTTTTCTATTATATGCATGCTTTCAAGAAAAATTATACCATAATATCAGCTTAGAATTCCGCCTTCCACCTATTCTGCATTTTTCAAGATGGACTTGTTTCAATGGCATACAGTTCTTGTACCAAAAAAAAAAAACCCAGTCTCATCTGGTGAAAGTGTGATTTCTAAGATTCCAGGGATATGGCTTAATGGAAGGTATTGATGGCTGAAGACAGTTTCTCTTGAGAGTTTCATATGCGTCAGAGTTGGAGATTCTGAATGTGATACCCAAATCAAAGCAAATTACTTGGACTTCTGGCAACTCATATTTCATAAAAACCCCACAAGATATACATGAGGACCAGGGAGGAAGGCTGTCATATGCTTAGGAGCATTTTTCCTACTGCTGTCTTAAAGCAGCACACATGCAGATGTGCTGTGGTAGGACAGTGGGTTTCAGAATCTGGTGGGATCTGTGGATGTGTCCTTTTTCACGGGGCAGTGTAATTTTTACTGAACAGTTAAGGGAACTATGAGTTTAGAATGCTGTTTCAGAGCACCATACAATTTCTTTCATAAGAAGTGTGAAGTGATTTGGAAATCTTAATGTAATATTTGCCTTCCTTAATTAATACTAGTTTTGTAATGCTTTGTTCGTGTATTGCAGAGCAGACATTTCTCAGTGGTTTCTATAATTAAGTTTCCAAGAATCTATAGAAGCACAAGAAATATCTTTAGAAACACAAACTAAGCCCGATGACCTCAATAACAGCTGAGTAGTTTTAATTTGGTATTCCTTATGAATATGCCAAAAGAGTAGAACAGGTCATGAGAGAGTTTAATTTACAGGTTATTCTTTTGGAAGTGATGGGAAAGTGGCAAGCCACTGAAAATAAAACCTAAGATAAAGCCTATTTCCATCTTTAAATTAAAGTGCAGTCCTGTGATAGAGAAAAGTTAAAATTCGTATAATTTATTAATACAGTATTTTACTTAATCAGAACAGCATAGTTGAAGGTGGAAGTATGTATTTTCAGAAATGTTCAGGCATTCTTTAATAAATAAAGTTAATGCTACCATTAGTGGCAGCTCTCAGCAAAACTTTTATCTTTTTTTCCTATAGATAAGCACTCTTCTGGGAGATGGATATTGCTGCAGTCATATTGTGCTTTCAGTTAATGAGATGTGGGTTCAACTTGTTAGAGTTTTATGATAATGAAGCTTATAATTTACTGACAAACTGGCTTGCTTTCAAAACATTCTCTTATTGCTGTGACATTTTTTATTTTCATCAGAAACTCTGATGTGCAATTTAGGTGTTGATGGTAACAGATGCGTACCTCCATCGACAGGTAGAAAAACACAAAAAAGGGTGGAAAAAGAAACCAAAAGTGAAAAAAGTATAGCAGGGGATGAAGTGTGTGGCCTACTTGCCTGTGCTGTTAAATGCCAGATTAGTAAATAAGTAACATTTTAGTAAATGGTAAAAAAAAAAAAAAAATTACAAGTTAGTGAACTCTGCTGCTCCTCACAGATAAAAGTGTCATTAGTAGAAAGTTATTAGTTTCTTGTGTTTATTATGTTCCTCATAACATGCCATATTTGCAAAATTGTTGCAAAATTTCTGGAATTCTCCCAGTGCAGTACTTGCTGAATTCCTCAGATGTTTCCTTATGATGTCAACTACTTGCTTTCAGATGATCAAGGGGTGAATTTATATCAGTTCAAAATATTAAAGTGTCATCTTCTTTGCTAAATCTGTGAAAAAGTGTTCAGAACTGGGCATGGAGATAAATTTCTTCAAGTTCTTTTGTTTCGCTTCTGTCTATTTATTTATTTATTTAAGACGGATTCTAAAGTTTCACCTGGTACTGTGCAATTCTGCAGAATAATATCATTTAGTGAATCGGTTTCGTGGTTGGGACAAGAGCTTCAATGTGTTTCTATCACTACATCAGTTCCAGTTTTATATACATATAGTTGAGGCTCACATTCCAGTGCTTGACAACATATGCAAGGTTCCCCTGGCATGCTTGCTGTTGTCATTTAGGTATCAGCTTTATAAAAGATCTTAACCTTAAAAATAAGATATTAGAAAGAAAAGTATTCCAATTAAAAGGAAAATTGTATTCTGGTTTTGTATTAGGAAAATTATTCCAAATCTGTTACATAAGTAAATGCAAAATAAGAGAATATTCTCTGTTTTCTAGCTCCTTTTTAGTCCTATGAACAAAAGGTGAAAATAGGGGAAACACCCCAGCATCTCTCAGGAGCTGTGAGGAACCTGATCAAAGACTCTTGACAGCAGGAAAAAGACTTTCCTGCTCTTCTGTTGAATATTTTACTTCTAGAGCTGGGCCTTTACACCATCTCTAAATTTTCTACTTTCTTGTGTCTTATAATGCCAGGCTGTAATCCAAATATTTTTCTTTAAAGTAAAAATGTTGTCTCTACGTTGTATTTTCTACAGTTTTCTACAACTCTTTGTTCTTATATTATTTTGGCATTAATTATAGAGATAATAAAGGATAAAGTAAATATTGAGATTTAGAGCTTTTAAAATTAGGATTAAGTAATCATCACTTCAATTTATGTACTTGGTATGTATAGTGAAAGAAAAGATACTACATAGCAAATATGAAACATTTTGCTAATGTTTTATTAATTTAGTTTACAGAAGATTGCCTAAGGTGAAAGTCTGTTGACTAAGACCTCCATTAGCATAATAAAGTAAGCACAGGTTTAAATAGCTGACAGCTACCCAAACCCTTCTTTGTTGAGTTTTGCTATGAGCATACATTGTTCATGCAAGGAATGAAGTTAAGGTAGGGATACGAAGAAACTTTTTAGATGCATTTAGAAATTTTGCACTTGCTAGGATGAACATCTCCCAATTATCTCATTTTTTGCTTCATCCATTATGCAAGTCTGTCAGAAAGCACTCTCTTCCTCCAGGGCGATTGATTAACATTGACAAGGTTTTCCTCAGTTTCTGTTCAAAGCAAGGTAGTGAAATTAGCACCACAATTATTTGCAGTGGGTTGAATCTATTATTTAATAATGAAAGAAAACCGTCCATAAAAAGAAACTTGTTTGCATACATTTAAACAGAACTGACTTGTGTTTTTTAATTTACGTAGGAATTATTATATTCCCCTTCCCAATACAATAAAATGTTCCTGTTGCTGATCTTACTCATTTTAAATGGCCAAAGTTGGTGATTTTGTTGAGTAAACATTGCATGAGGGAGGGAATTTGCTAACGTGGCATGGAGGTAAAAGCTTGAAATTGCCCTAAATGTTTGTGATACCATCCTGCAGTGCCTAATTGTTTCTTTATTTACAATATTTCTAATTATATTCTACATCTGTATGCATACAAAAAGGACCAAATAATAAGAAACATTCTTTAATTAAAATTTCAATTTCATGTCTGTCATTAAATCCACATTAGCATATCTAGAGAGAGACGTTGTATTCAGCTGCCCAAAGCAGCAGTCGGAAAATCAGTGGGTTAATTGACATCTTTTGAAATGTATGTTAAATGTACACATGACAAGTAGTTTGTAGGGTTCATAGATCAGAGATCCTGGGGAGCGTCTGAGACTGCTGGGTATGCTTTTTCTGCAAGGAACACAGCATTTCACTTGGTAATTTAAAAGTACAAACTCAGATAAACAATGAAAGTCCTGCTATATTGGGGAAAAGAATTCTTAATGGTCATTCTCCTTTAGTCGACTCAGTAACTAATTGATACATTTTTAATTATAACACCTTGGAGCTTTTACGGTACTGCTGCTTGCAAGCAAAGGAAACCTCTGAGGCAAGACTTCGTATTTCTTTGTGTCAAGATGATATAACTTTGCCTCAGGCACAGCCACAGGCTGCAAACACTTTGAATGGATAAAAAACAAGACAGATGGGCTTCTATAAGTTCATTACCATTACAAGTTTCAGCATGGTTCTTTCTTAGAAACTGATTTGAAAAATACATGAAAATACAGTTATGGTGATACCACAGGATTTTAACTGTGAGCACATGAAGTAGGGTATAATGATTTTTGAAGAGTTTTTCATTATAAAGTTAGTCATCTTGTACTACATATATGTAGGCATGGCCTAACAGACTTTTGGATTTCAAGAGGAAAAAAAAAAAGCATTTTTTTTGTTTGGTTGGTTAAAAATTAAGGCTGAATTAGATATAGTATAGTCTATTTTGTTATGTTCTAGAAACCAGTGCTTTCCATATATAGTGTGTGATTAACATTTAACAGCCCTGGAACCTTGTTAAAAATAACTTAGGGACTCAATAGTCCTAGCTTCGTGGTGGTGAAATAATACGGCTGAAGCGAAAGGAACATCACAGGGAATAAACCCTACAGATTTAAATAGTATTTTTGCTTTTAGTTTGTGATTGTTTGTATTGCAATACCTGGGGTGCCCATGGGTAGCTGAGGCTGCATTGTAACCAGGCATTGTTTAAACAAGTGTCCCTACTTGAAAGAACTATTATACGTATGAGTGTGGCAAATTTGACTTCTTCAGCACCAAAATGGCCTGAATATTTTCTCACCCCTCTCCTTGAACACTCACCATGTAGCCATGCAATTTTTTTCCTTTCGATTTTCTTTTTTCCTTCCTGCTGTTGTTTTTAAAGGATTATTTTTAACCCAGACCATTTCAGTAAAGTTAGAGGCAGTGCAGTTCAGCTCAGATCTGCGGATAAGTGGCCAAAATGGAAGGGAGTAGGAGCTGGATCTGTGATGAGCTAGCATAGCTGGCTTAACTATGCCCAAATGTGTAGGAAAAAGTGGTTTGAAGAGATAAAGTGAATGCACCCATCTCAGTTATATGTAAGGTTGTACCAGTGATGAATCTAGAAACAGTGTTGTTAATTTCCACCTACTAGACTGATGTCAGTATCCATTCTCAGGATACCAGCAGGGTATATTTTTCTTCAGATACAGATTAACATTCATTTAGAATACCATCTTTATGGATGATTTCTCAAATATGTGATTCAAGATTGCTTTAATGCATTCTTGGTAGTGTATACATTTATACTTTAGGGTTCCCAGATTTCTTGGGGATCCTGGGAATTTAAGTTACATAACAACAGCAAAAACGTACATATGGGCGTATGTACAGCTCCTTTCCATCTACTTGCTATCAACACCTGGGCATCTCTCTAGGTAGTGCAGTGTTGGCAGTTATCAAACTTGTTTACTTAAATTCATTTGCTTCTCTCCAGGCTATGAACGGTACAGCTGCACAGCTCCTCCCCTGCCCCAAGAGCTGCTGCAGCAGATGCAGCTGGTTGACAGGAGTGCTGGAGCTAAAGAGAAGCCATGGGACTTCAGGGAACATGCAAGTTGTCCAGAGAAGCAGAGAAAAAGAAGGAACAGATTTCAGCCTAGTTAGCTACTAGACAGGCAGTCTTTATGTGTAATTAATAACATCCTTATTTTAAGAGAATGGCTCCTCAGCTTAGGATGGAAATTGAGGATGGGGAAAGGCAGAATTTGCTGCGTGTTCAAGAATCCCATGTCTCTACACTCTCTTGTGGCCCAAGGGCAGGTTGCCATAGTACATTAACGCTTGATTTTGAGCCTTGGGTGAAAAAAATATATATTTTTTTCTGGGACAGTTTTTAAAGATTGCTCAAGAGGAAAGTTTAATGTTCATTTTTTTGCATGTGAATTTGAGGTTTGAATGCTTAGGGTAAGGAGCTAGTTCTGAGAATGTACCCCATAATACCCTGACTATTCAGAGGAAGGGAGAAGCCCAGTTATTCCTTAAAATGATAGAAATAGATTTCTCCTTGGACGCTTATTCCCATAGTTATCTACTAAGGCAAAAGCCACATTGCCAGCAAGATGAATATGTTACGTTGGCTCAAATAATGCTCAAAACGATTGTGCTATTTTACTGTGGAGCTGCAAATTGAGTATGGGTTTGTGGAAAATGCACTCAAAATGAATATCCCTTTTGAGTGAGACTGTAACAAATTCTGACATGCTTCTTAAATTTACTTTGACAAAGTGCTCTATTACAAATGTCTGATTACTGGATCTACAGGGTCATCATTTACATATTACTGATCACCTTCTTGTACAGGGTCTACATGATAGATTGGTCTTTTTGCACTGTTCAGTTTCTTCCTGAGCTTATAGCTGCTCTGTCATATTTAGGTACGCTGGCTGTATTCGGAAGATGGAAAAGATGCAAGAACCAAATTCTGTTTGCAGTCTGAAGAGAAATGAGAAGATTTTGCATGCTTTAAAGGCTTCACAGCTTTGCAACATTTTTGTTGTTTATTTTGTTTGCTTGTTTTGCAGCATACTTTAAGAATTGCAGTTTGGTATCACAGGGGTTTTACAAGGACTGCACACTAGAGGGAAGTATCGTCCAGTACAGAATGTATCACAAATTTTTGGGGATCTTCCTGGCTCCATGCCAAGTGACCTTTGGATTTCCACAGCCAATTGAATGCAAAATTGAAGGAAAGTAAAAGTTCTAAAGCGACAGTATATTCTGTTTTCTTCAGATGTTAATCTGTATATGGTGAAGTTAAGAACGCTACATACTTTTTCCATTTACCTGAATACTCAGATGAGGTTTACTGACTCTGAGGTAACTCTGGAGTCATCCTAGTGATTCTAGGAGGGGAAAGGGATCCAGACAGCTGTCTTCTTATCAGTGTTCACAAAATAATACTTTCCTTAGTCTTTTGCATTTTCATGTGTAAATTTGGCAGTCTGACAGCTCAAGTAAGTGGATCTAGAGGCCAAAGCACATTGCTTGACTTAAAAGATAAGGTCTTCCAGGAATCAGGACCAGGTTTGTAAGGTGTCTCCAAGGCTCTCTTCTTTAGAATGCTGAGGTGAAGGGACAGCAGGGTGTGATAGCAACAATGGCTTCACCCACCCTAAGCAGCACCTATATCTTTCTTCAGCTTTTTGGATGAAGGAAGTGATCCAGCCTGGAAAATGAGTGCTTCCAGTTCCCTGCTGGAACAGTTCCCAAATTCAGCCCTTTGATTGGACTCACAAGGGAGATGCACCAGGGCAGAACTGAGCTGCAAGGGGTACAGGTGTGCAAGCCTGCAGGGACACTAAAGAAGTGAAATTGGGATGGAGCCAGCTCCCAGGACAGCAGCACTCACATCAGAGGAAGAGGGGGCAGGATGGGGTACCTGCAGGCAGGTGGTAGGAGAAGTGGAGGGGGCTGGAAGGTAGGGAGGGCAGCACAGAGCCCGGGGACAGAGCGGAGTGAGAAGTCACAGTGCGAGGAGTACTGCACCAGTAACGAGGCAGAGCGAATATATCATGCAGAGGAGGCAATAGATGGTGGAAAAAATAAATAAGATTTGAGAATTGCCCTCCTGATAAGAACGGTTAATCAGTAGGGCACTTTCTGGTCTGAAAGCTTCATGTGATTTACCTGAGATGAAAGACTTGAAGTGTAGCAGCTGAGGAGGATATGCTTGGAGAATTCACAAAGAGGCTGGAGAAACTATTAGTTTGAACTATGACAGGGCCCCTTCATCATTTTCATTCTTGCCATAAGATACATTGAAATAGTAATATACTTATGAAACTAATTACTGCTAGCCTAGCAGGCCAGACTGAGATTACCAAGTGAAAACAAGTTTTTGAAGGATCAAAATATTAAGAGATTTCAAATGCCGGTGAGTTATGATGCTTGCCAGTTTTCAATATCAAGTAATGATAAAACCAAGTGACTGTAACAAATTATTTTGTGTCCAGTTGAATAGATAATGATGACTATCCATCTCAAATGTGCTACTCTTTAAAGTTTAGTGAGCAGAAGCTGTATCAGCTAGCATGCCAAGCCAAATTTTGATTATGCTGTGTGATAATTCACCTCTGTGAATTATCTTGAATGAAGTAATTCACTTTAATTTTATGAAAGTAAAATTAATTGAAAATGATGAATTCAGTTTTTCTAGCACAAAACTTTCTTAGTTCAGAATGAATGTGTGGACCACTTGAAAATAATGCTTTTACTGGGGAGCAATTTTTCTCCTGACTAAACCTTCTTGCAGGGGCCAGCTAAGAGCTAAGTCATTGTGCTGGGGAAGCAGGAGGAAGGGTTTTTTTATATGAGTAGGCAGGACTCATTTGGACCTCTCTAGAAGCAACAGAGCTCGTTTTAGTTATTCCCTGAAAGTGCAGGATTTTATGCTGGTTCATTCCCAAAGGTAGCTCACCCAGCTCTCACTCTGGCCTCTGTGAAAGGAAGAGCTACTCTCACTGCTCCCCCAATACTGCAAAACGCCTTTGACATATAAGACACTGTTAGACTGGGTCATCTTTTTTATGTTAATGCATACCCTTTTGCAGCACTGGAAAGTAGTTGGCAACACATCAACATCCAGGATTTTGTTTGTAAAGGTAATAGTATTATTGGTGTGTACATCTTAGCCACAGTTCCTTTGAGAAAGAGGTGTTCTCAAAGTCACTGAAGAAGAAGGAATTTGAAATGATGTGTTTCCAGTGAAAGCCTTTTCTCTTGGAGAGTAATTTCAGTCATCAGGCAGCGAGATCATTAGACTTTCTTCTGCAATCACATTTTTCTCTGTATTATACTGCAGTGGAAACAAAATGTTTAAAAAAAATGAGTTCTTGCACCATCGCAAGCAAATTGGAAACATAAAGATAGTGGAAGTTCATATCTTTTTGTTTTTGTGATTGCTCAGGAGTGGGCCTTTGTGTATCTTAATGGAGCAAAACAGCAATGACAAATTCCCTTCAGTCCTATTGATTTAAATTTGGTAGCCAAGGGAAACAATCAGAAGCAATAAGTGGAACTACTTGTCTTATTTGTTTGTTTTTAATGAGTAACTTTAATGTTGTTTGATACACACGATTGTGGCTTTTGGCATATGTAATTTATAATTATAGTGCAACTCTTCACAGCTTGGCATCTTTCAGATTTCTGGTTTCAGACCTCTGCCTGCAAGTGTCACAATGTGTACCTATTTGCAGAAGGATCAGAGTTTATGTTAAGACAGTTTTTAGACAGCCCAGATAGACAGCAGGATAAACACTCGTATGCAGGCCTGCAGAGAGATGCCAAATTGTAAGTGGAGAAGCCTCCCTGGGTTGGCTGCTGAGGCTGCCAGGTCCCTGTGCCTGAGGAGTCAGACATCCTGGCTCTGGAGTCATTTCTGATATGGAAAGTGTCTGCTGGAGAGAAGACTGAACAACACCGTGTTTAAAAATGTATAAAAACATCATTTGTTTGGAAAAGCTAATCATTAACAGGCACAAATTGCTATACTAAATGTGTTCCACCTTGCTACAGCTTGCCTTGTGATAGAGGTTTACAGCAGATACTTTGGAAACTGCAAAGCAGGTACACGTAAAATAATGTTTTCATATCCCCCTTCCTCCCTGAGGTCAGATTTTGAACTGCCCTCCTTAGATATCCATTTAACCCCACAGAATGAAGTCAAATTTTCTTTTAAGTATTCTTTTCTATTGGCGACTGCTGTAATTCAGGGTATCCTTGCTATCCATGCCAGTGGCCAGTCCCAGCTGAAACATGAGAGATGCCCATATGCAGATCTTTGCATCTGTAGCACCTGGTGGCAGGGAGCTCCAGAAGTCTAATTGTGCACAGAGAAAGCATTTGTTCAGTCACTTCAATTTGACCATCTTTCATTTTCATTAGCTTTCCTTTTGCTCTTGCTTTATGATGTGTGTGGAATTGTAATGTCAGATCTATCTTCCCTGTCATTTTGTTTTTGAATATGCCCTTTTCGTGTCCTTTGTTATTTGTCTCTTTTCCAAGATAAACTGTCTAAGTCCCGCAGTCTCTCTTTGTGTGAGAGTTTCTTTATGCTTGTATTATTTTTATTGTCCTTCTTCAGTGCAGCTTATAGCATTCCAGAGGAGGCTGAATTAGAATGTATTGCACATCATTTTCTGTTCATTCCTGATGCATCTTAATGTGATAACAGAGAGCAGAGGTTCTCTCCAAGCTTCCCATGATACAAAAAACAGATCCAAACCTATAAGGAGTGAAAATAGTTTATATTCTTTCCTTCTCATTGAACTTCTTCATCCATTGCCCATTCACCCAGCATGGAAAAATTCCCCCAGAATTAGAATTCTTCATAACCCTCCCTGAATTGAATCTGGTATTTGTATTCGCTCCCTATCCCCGCTGCTATTAATAAATATATTAAAACTGGAGTGAATATGAAACCTTGGGGCATTTTACTGGTCAATACATTACACATGTCACAAGTGATTAGCTAGCAAAATTATGATTCTTTTTGGATCATTAATTCTTTTTAATGTTTGCTCTGTTACTGTGTTTTATTGACAACTGGCAAACAACATTTCTGGTGCTATGTGCATATTTTGTTAAATACAGGCAGAAAACTCCAACCCTTTCAGAAACAGAACAAAAACTACTTGCTAATCCTTTTTTTGTTAAATCCTTTTTTACTTGGAGCAGTGTTGTTTCATCACAACAAAATAAAATCTTTTTTACATGCTGAAGCGAGGGTGCAGATTTCACTCAAACATGGCAAACATTCAAAATGAAATCATATTTTATGACTTCACATCAGCACTGCTGCTCCCCTTTCCCTATAAAGTACAGCTGATGGTGTTAGATAGCCCTCACTCCAGTGCAAGCTTAGAGCTGTTTTTTTTTTTTTTTTCCTTTAATCCATTTGGAAGGCTAAGCCCAAATGTAAGCCCAGAGGACCCCGATCATTGCTGTTAGAATCTAATGAGCTCTAGCTAGGTTATGGGTCTCCTAAATTAGCAAACAGCCCCGCAGCCCAACAATGCCACCTGTTTTTAAGATGGATCCTGCTGAATCCCAAATTCCCCTGAAACTGGCACCTATATGCACCCCTCGTTCCTGACAGATGGAAGCTGAGGCTCCAGCTCCCTAAACACGCTACAGCAAAGACACTGTTTGCATACAAACTGTCTTACTATCGCTACAAAGAATTTGTAGCTTTCCTTCCCTTTTAAAATTAAACTCCAGCCCTTAAATAGCAGAAGGAACGGCAGGTGAGGCCTCACTCGTCTCTAATGAAGAAAATTCTACTATTCTTTTCTAGACAAAAAGGGCAGTCTTCCTCCCTGACAGTATCTCTTCATATTCCCTCATGCAGGGACATGGCAGTCTTCTCATTGCCCTGCCTTTCTCCAGTAAAATTATGCAGCATATCCCATTGGACTATTCCTCATATACACAAGGGAAGTCTGTTGCCCTGAACTCCTATTTGCAATGTAAATTCCCATGAGCCACAGCTGGAAAGAGAGGTACCAGACACCAAGTGCTCAGGGGAATATGATACAGGTGATATTAAATATTTGCAGTATGAGGGAACCTTGTCTCTTCCTATCAGTCACGGAAAATAAGTAAACCTTTGTTCTACTTGGAATGTTCTTGGATTATCTTTTCTGTAATCAAGAGAAGAGGTGACCCAACAAGGTAAAGAAGAAATGCTTTTAATTCTCTTGATGTACTTCACAACCACTTTCACAAAGAATGATTATGTTTAGAAAAACTGATCCCTGGTGTGTGGAGTAAGCCTAACAGTTATCTCCTGGTCTCTTGCCTTGCTAAGAGAGCTGTTCCTGGTTCTGAAGCCTGGATGAGAGCAAAGGTCCAGAGGGGTCTGTGACACTGCATGATGGGCTGTCAGGACAGATGTGTCACTGCTCAGGTTTCATGCGCTTTGTGCCCTTCTGTTTTGCACTGAAATGCAAAGTGCAACTGAATAGAAATTCTTAGCAGACTCCTTGTCACCTGCAATTCTTTGCAAATAAGTTAAAGAGGAAGGAATGTAGAAATGTTGTTACTTCACTTAACTGTGCTTTAATGACCGTTTCAAAGATAGCAGCGCCTGAACTCTTGATACGTAATTAGCATAAGGTTCCCATTAGCAGCTCACGGTTGTTTTTGTCTTGGCAAGAGTAGAGGAGAGGGTTATATGTCTGTTTTTCTATCACTCAAATTCCATACTGAGAACTGAACTTAGTTAAAACTAGGTAGAAGGTTGGTATCCTCTGGAAGTCATCAGGTATCACTCTAACTAAATTTGAATTAGGCTTTAATATTCAGGCAGCTTTCCTCCTTATCAATCATATACCTTTAAAATATTGGTTTCTAATGATATCTTTATGAAGTTTGTCATTTTCCTTTTTGGACAGATAAACTTGGCACTGCAAAGTAGCTATTTTATACCTGGTAGCTGCTTATTACATTTTCCTTTTTAAGGCCAGTAAGCATTCAACACCTGCTTAGTTTCTTTCTCATTAATAAGATAATGACACATTCTGTTGTGGCTCTCCAACCCCTCAACAAACACTTTTTTGAACTGGATCATCAACTGCTGTGAGCGCATTTCTAAATGAGTATTACTTTCCTAGTGCTGAAATTCATTATCTCACTGCAGTGGAAGAAAACTTAGAGATAGCTAGACTACATTTGAATGTAAATCCCAGTAAACGATGGTGTAATTCAACAGTTCCATTCCTGCCACTGGGAGCCATAAGGATTTATGTGTAACAAAACTAGAACAAGGGCAAAATAAATAAATAAATAAATTAGAAGTAAAATAAAAGGAATGTTGACACCTATCTAATCTAGAATAAAAGAAGACAATAAAGATTTTAGTGGTGCCAGAAGAATACTGCTTCTTCAGGATGTCTTATTTGAAATCATTTCTGCCAAAAAAAGATTCTCATCCTGCAGAATAGAGAAAAGTCAGTGTTTAGTCTCAACTGATGTATGTACTTAACATCAAATTAGCATGTCCTTATTACTGCTTCTTCACTTTGTCCATGTGAAATTTGGATGATTGATCTACTGTAAATGGACTTTGCAATGCTCAGGTGAAAAGTGTTGGTTTTCTTATTTTATTTTATTTTATTTTTATTTTTTAAACAGATCCAGACATTTTAGAGATTATCAAGTATCCATATTATGCTTTTTATCCTTGGTTTACTGTACCAGAAAATACATAAAGTATGGGTTAAAAATGTTAATATGGTTGAAAAAGTGATCTTAATTCATATATCCTCAGTTTCTATCAAGTTCTACGCAAATTGAAAACAAAGCATCCTTCAGAAACTCTTGAAATTAAATAAGATCAGATCCAAAGAGTTGAAATAACAAAAATAATAATTACCTACAGCCTGGGTGTACTTGTAAGCAGTAAGTAACATTAATGTCAATAACACATTAGGCAGGTGAAAATGGAATTGTAAGTGGTGTGATGAGAGGGCTGTATTACTAATAAATCCATGGCCAGGTGCACTTGTGCATCTGACTACCTGATGCAATTTATAAGCATAGTTTATTTATTAGTGGCTTCAGATACAACTCATCTTTCTCAAAAGTTGAGGAAAATTTTATCAACATTTTGTAAGAAGAGACCAAAGAAGAGTGAATATTAAAGAAAGGAGAAAGGTATCTCTTGGTAATAGCTTTCAGCAAGTGATGTTTTTTGATACTACGTACTTGACATTCAAGCTGTGATGTACTGGGGGAGGTGCACAGATACACTACTGCGGCTGTGTTGACTCTTGGGTTGTCTGGTGTTGGAATTCTGTGTCATTGCTTGGTGCTCCACATTCATGCTTTAATAACATTAGGGTTACTGGGCCATTTTAATGACAGGGACAGTACGAAGCTGAGCTGCAGTCCCTTCCTTCCTTTTTTTCCACTCTTTTCTCTCTCTCATTTTTAATTCACTTGGCAAACTGAATCTGCAGAAGAGGGAACAAGTCAATTCAGTGTGTCTGATGAGTGGAGACAGCTCAGCAGTAATACCAGGGCATCTTTATATTCTCTAATTCTGAAGTATCAGGACCCTGATCAGAAAAATGCTTTTTCCTGACTAACTTGGATGTTCTCTTTCAAAATATGACATGTGAAACTGCAGCTTCTGTTTCTCAAGCTCTCCAAGGCAAGAGAAATTATGTAAAAAAAGGACCTATCCTCATAGGTACTAGTGATTTTTGCACTACTGCACATTAAAGCCGACGCAGAGCAGTTTATAGTGATATCTGTGGGATGATGTTTGTGATCTGGTTTGAATAAAGATAGCTCTATGAAATCAATACAGCTATCAGGATTTTTATGAGCTGGGAATCCAGCTGGTAACCCAAGTGATATTAGACTCAGGAACATAGGACAGCTACGAATATATGTTCAGTTATACGAACGTATGCATGAGTGCATGAATGCTGATGTTATCACTTTGTCGGGCACAAGGGCCAGTCATTTCTTGTGCTTTGGGGTGTGCTATTAAAGCCTGCCCTTCTCTCCTGTTGTGAAATTTCAAGTCAGGAGGGCAAGAATAACTTAAGACAGTTGACAGCTCTTATTTTAATGTCTTCACTGAAACTGTTTATCTACCACTATGACATTCTTGTCATGTCTTCATCATTTGCAGATTTGTAACAGTTTGTAGAAAAGTCTCTGCCCTGTGAGAGCATGTGCAGACACGCGAGGGATCTGTACCGTACCCAGGAATCCTGTTGGGAGCAGCATGGATTCCATATCTTCTGCTTTTCATGAGAGAAAATACGCCTCATCCTTACCAGTGGCTGTAAGCCATTATTACTGTGTTACAGCTGTTGGTGAGATAAGATAATTATGAGGGCATTAACAGAATGCATGCAAAATTAGTTGTAGCTCACAGAAGGAAAGAGAATTCAGGAAAATGTTTAGAATGCTAATTTACAGTCAAGCTTGTCATGACTGTGGCAAACAGAAAATAATAATGGTGAATATGTCAAAAGGTGTAGAAAGAAGAGATGGTCAACTCACCTGAACACAGTGAATATCCAAACAATTATTCCAGGCTGATCTATTCAAAATGCCACACAGCCCTGAAACAGTTTTGTTTCTGAGTGAACACGTGGACATATGCAATTCAATTGTAAGAAAATCCAGAAGCAATTCTTTTGAGATCACCCATTGCCTCAAAATCTCCGCAACATATTGATTATAAAGCTTTCACCAACTTTAAACAAATGTGTTTTAAAAAGTCAGTCCAGAAGTCTTTCCGTGAGGTTTCACTGTACACAAACAAGATGCTTGCTTGTGGATATGATAATTCCTATATGATGCAAAGCCACACAATGAATGCGCCTCTGAACGTTTTCCAAATTTTTGCCCATTAATAGCAATCACATCACTAGGAGCACCTACTAACACAGGAATTTGTGTGCGACCAGGCAGTATTCAATCTAAGCAGAATCCTCCACTACTTTCATAGCTTTTATTCCGAGAAGTTCTTGGTTTTGCTTTGTTAATATGCAGGACATTTTGATTTCCATTACAAAGGTTAAAATTGTGTAAAGTAGGTGCTTTTTTGAACCACCTGAACTATTTTGGTATGAATACATCTTACATGAATGTAAAACAAATACTCTGTTGACTAGGAAACCTGTTTGCTTGTTCTAATCCAATGTGAATCTAGTGCCATTTGGGAATTCTCCACTGCAATTAATTATCATACTTGAGAACCTTTTGTAACTCAGTATAGAGATGCATTCCCACATGTTCACTAGGAAAAAAATTGTTATGTGCCAAGAAACTCAAAAACATTTTTCTAAATCCTGGAATTTTTTAAATGTGTAGAGGGACTATTAAAGTTAATTAGATGACCACTATCTTAAGCATTTAACTATGATCTTTAGATAGAAGAATAATTTATAAATACCTATTAAATCAATTTACATAATGCAATGACTTACTACTTCAACAAGCAGAGACAGCAGCTGATTGTCCTGTATCAGTCAGGTTCGTGTGTGACTCACAGGTGTAGTAGTACAGGTATGCAGAGTCTGTCTCTAAGTTACAGCACAAAGCAGTTCCTTATCTTTACTTGTGGATTGTGTATGCCTAATGCAGTGCATTCTTGAAAATGTGTCTAACAACGCTACATGCCTCAGGACAGGGAGAAAAAGAAGAGCCTAGTGCTATAATGCATACAAAAATAAATCAAATTATTTACAAAGAAGATTGAGGACAAATTATTTTCTCCAGGTTTTTAGCATAAATCATTCTGCTGGATCTACTTTGCTCACATACCTTGAATTTATCTTAGTGATGCTGGCACAATTTCTTTTGTCTTTCTAGTCAGCTGCTCTGTAGCACTTTCTGAATTTTGTTCAGAAAAGACATTTTCAAATATTGTTTTGAGAGAGATCATAATCGGACAGAAGGGAAATAAAGGCAGCTGGCTAGACTCTTCTTCAAATAACCATGGCCAAGAAAGTCATTAAAGTAAATTAAAAACCAAACATGGTTTTCTCACTTCTTTACTAAATGCCACAGTTATTCATCTCAGAAAATGGACAAACACAATCTCAGTCAAGCTGTCATTATGAAGAGGAATGGACAAGTTATAATTTGAATGCTAATCAATTTCTTATTTATCAGTCTCAGCTGTGCTGGTTTGGTAGGCATATGCCAGCAAATTTAACAAACATTTCTTCTTCCAAAGAGCAAAGTCTATGTTTGCTTGCCTTCTCCGTAAGTAATTTTTAATACATGCTATTAATGAAAGATAAAAAGATTGGGCTTGCCGAGGGCACAGTTAGTTACACAATATTGACAGGAGGCCTATGTTATATCTGAACAGAAAAGATTTGACGGTAAAAACAGCCCGTGATGGTGAGGATTACAGTTGTTTGACATCTGCCCCAGGTACCTAAAAATGAGGAAAAAGTCGTGATGATCACAAAGATGAGGAATGCAAGAGTTTAATAAATACCTTCCTACAAGGTGTATAAAAATGCCTTGAAATCAGAATGTTCTATTGATTCGTATTCTATAGTGTCCCTAAAAATACCAGCTGAAGATCTGAAGCCACTGGTTAAATATGGCTAATAGTCTGACCTGAAGTTTCTTAGTCTGTCCTGAGGTTCCCATGTCTATCTTGGATTCCAGTAAGTTCCCATAAAATGCTGTCTTTAATTTCTACTGTGTTTTATTTGAGCTTGTTACCTTATGGGAGACTACTTCGCCTGTCATCAGGTGAGAAGTTGTTGTGATGTGTCCTTTGAAAGCACTATGTGTTTTGCAACATATAAGCATTGACTCCGTGCTGTAGCTGATGTTTGCCTTGCTTTTAGAGCTTAGCCTAACTCTGACAGGATAAGGAAGGAACTTTAGTGCCTTTAGTTCTAGTAGAAATTGAAATTTTAAAGTTTACAAGTTCAGTTTCTTATGTGACATCCCCATTGACTTACATGGTGGAGATCAGGATGATTTACAATTACTGCTGGACTTGAGAATGTTTCCCAGAAGTCAAAGCCCAGTAGTACTTCAATAAGCTACTATAATAAGATATTTTATTATTATGACTTTAAATGTCCTGTAGTGTACGGTAATTCAGACATAAAATAATTAAAGGCAATTAAAGACCATTACAGTAAGGATTACTTTGTGCTAATGACAGACCGACTCAAAGAATACCTTCTAAAGGCTTTTAGGGAACATGATGCCTAGTCAAGGTGGGATAAGGAGCATATCTCTGAGATTGGAGTAGTAAGCAGTAGAAAAAAATGAGGATTTCATCACACTCTGCTCTTCTTTATGCATGCTCCCTTCTCCCAAGATTGCAGCACTTCTTATAATTAATTAAAATTTTGATTCTTTAAATAAAGATGTTCATAATGTAGAACTTTCTTCAGGAAAGTGTATTCCTCAACACTTCAGGAAAATAATGTTTTGTGCTTTGCTGATGATTTTCAATAACATAGTTTTATTAAATATATA
This sequence comes from Penelope pileata, assembly GCA_013396635.1. NCBI lineage: Eukaryota > Metazoa > Chordata > Aves > Galliformes > Cracidae > Penelope > Penelope pileata. The sequence goes on along the minus strand of WBMW01001084.1, from coordinate 632,479 downwards.
AAGATCAATAATGACAATTTCACAACTCTGTCAGATAAGCTTTTAAATAAAACAGATCTTTCATTTAATTTTAAATATGATTCAGCAACCCTTAGGAGTCGGTCAGGAGTGAAGGCACTCAGTTTAGGTTACCTGAAAAATTCCAAATCTTGAACTCATGGGATTACCGTAGCCACTCCCAATTTTTTATTATTATGTTGGAAATACAACGTTATACAAATATATCATACATCTGCCCTTGTGTAAAAGAACACAAACCAATGGACAACTCTGACCTGGACTACTGCTCTCTGCAAATGTAGACTAGGACATGATAGCTGGCTAAGCATATGGTGCATGGTCTAAATTCAGTAAACTGCTAATTTAATGTATACATAGCTGAACAAGGCTTGTCTGCCTGGTTACAGCAGTACTCTGTCCCAGAATATCCAATGGAACTACATACCTGCTCTTCAACTAACAGCCCTAAAAACTTACAGTTTGTGCCCAGTATGTGTCACATTGCTCAGAAAAGCATGAAGAGGAAACACGAACAGATGTACGAGTACAAAAAGTTTTGCATTCTGCTGTATATCTGAGATATCCCCTGGCAGGCTCTTGTCACTGCTCTGTATCTCACAACAGATTACTCTACAAGAATCCACTCATGAAGTTCTCCAAACAAGTGTTTTTATCCTTTATAGAAAAATCTGAAATCCAGCAATAGAGTTGTACAAAGGTTAATGCATCCAACTGCTTTAATGTATCACCACTGAATAGAATTCAATTTTACCGATGTAAATGTACATCACGTTGAGGGCACCTCGGTGCACATTCATGCTGGAGAAAATAAGATTTCTAAAACATCGACATGGGAAACTAAGTAAAAAAAAATTGTTGCTTCACAACGAAAGTAAATGTTAAAGCAGTTCTGATGTGAAATGTAAAGACAAGCATTTCATTTAAATATTACCCTTTATGTGAAAATAAACAGATTTGCTTGTGATTACTTTGTAGCAGCCTTAAAATAAAGTGATTGCTTCTCCTCTGAGATGAAGTTTTTTCAGACACAGGCAGTAATAGCTAAACCCTGCAAGTGGGGAATAATTGCGAATTTTAACAACACTTCCGAGAAGGACCTGTATATGAAGAAGTCTCTTTGGAATCTTTTTGCAATCTCGAAAGAAAGAACTGTAATTTCCAACACTTCATGTAGTATTAATGGCTGACCCCTACAGAATACAATTCTTTCTGTATTGTGTAAGCTGCAAGGCTGTGGCAGAAAGCAGCAAATTCATAAACTTCCAGAAACCATTATTTAGAGTTTAAAGGTGTGAAGCCTCTAGCACAAGAAATGTTACCAAAGCTTAAGACATAAATAAGAAAGCTGTGTGCATAAAATTTTTGAAGCAATCAAGAATATTTCCAATACTTCTTATTGACATACTACTTCATCTGGTTTGGGGCAGTACTGCAAAATACTGCAGATACTGTGTATCCGCCACAAAATCTGGTAATTTTTATATTTTCAATTAGATTTCAACTTCCTTAGTGTTGCCTATATACAAAATAAATTATTTTCTTTATCCTTTGTTGATTCAATAATAAAGGGGAAAATCTCTTTCATGATAAGACATTTATTATAAACTAAGCATTCTACTGCTATATTTATTTTGTTAAATAATACCCATTTTGTACTAACGTCTTTGTACACCAGGCTGCTCTACAGCGTTAAAAGCAAGGCTAAATAAGCTTTGAAATGCCTATTCTTAAATTGATAACTGCAGGGTCTCTAGTGAAGCTCTCCAAGTTCTTCTGGCTTACACTTGATTTGCTTTAATAAGGGTTATGGGGAAAGAAAAACTGTTGAAACTCTATTTTAAAATGCCTGGCAACAGACAGGTGGGAAAGACTTAGAATTACTATTTTTCATTACTGAGGGCCCCTTAGGACTACACTGGAAAGAATCCTGTCTGCCCCAGATAAGAGTCTCCCAGCAGTTTAATGTGCCAATCAGTTGCGCTCAGCAGCCTGGAATCATCATATTGCAGCTATTGAATAGTTCCAGACCATATGCTCAGAAGGATGGGGAATGTGATATGTGTCACACTTCCAAAGAATGATGATGAAGAGCATTAATATGCTGATGAAGAAGGGGAGGAAAAAAAAGTAAGAGAAATCTTGAGGAAGAAAACTCACCTGTGTTGCAGAGCTTGACAGCTATGCTGTACTAACTCTTCCATTTCATATACAATTACAAATTTCAGTTACCATGAGGTCTATATCACCGTGAATTACTTGGGCTCTCCCTCTCTTCTCCTCTGCTAATAAGCTCTCTATTTTGATTTTTAAGTGAGAAGATAGTTAAATAAGAGTCCAAATAGCTACTAAAAGCAATTAACATTTTATCTAGCTGGTAGCCTGGAAACTATATGGGTGTGTTTGGGTCTAATTGCTTTACAATAAACGCTGAGTGTTGAACCAAGTACTGCTCCATTCCTGCTATATAACACTAGTTTCTTGAAGAAGGAATGCTAATGAAGGATATGAGAAAGGGAAAACAGTAAGGAAGTGCGTTGTCATATGGACTTTGTCTTTCAGCTTCTCCTTTCTAAAACAAATGCAGTAGTGTCACTGTGTAACATGCAGTATGGTAGTGGATGGATTAATTAAACATGGTTCACAGGGAACTAATCCTCTACTCAGCTTTTTCTGGTGCCTCACCCAGACACCTTTAATGCACAAAACTGTAGAGCAAACTAAATTCCACTAACGTCTCTATTTACCGTGAACTTCATTTGCCATTACTTCATGTCCCACCCAAACGTTTCTAAATTCTAAGCTGCATTTTGGAGGAGCAGAAATGTAATATGGAAAGAATTTCTGATCCATTGTGTAAGACAAGGAAACAAAGCTCTAGAATTGGCTGCACAAATCATCTCCTTTCATTGGTTAAAGGCAGTGCTCCCTTTGAGGATGCAGAGAATAGCGAGCAACCTAAAGAATAATTTTTAGTTTAAGCTAGACATACAAGTGTTTTAAAGTATATATATGCATTTAACAATCTTCTCTGATATCTTTTGGCAATAATTTTCCACAATATAGACATAAATACTCTGTATTTGCTAGAATTGTGAAGCATAACAGATTGTACAGTGTGATTTTCTAGAGAGCAGCGAAATCAAATTCAAAGCTTTTAAGAATTGACTTGTCTGCAACCTGAATAGAGATCTTAGTTTGGGAGGATGCTCTTATTTTCCTTTGTCCTTGCAACAAAAGTCACTGATTAAGAATGTGTTCAATTGTTATGAGATAAATTATGGGATTTTTCACGCTCATTCTTATTAATATCATCACTTTGGCTTTCTGATTGCTCATGAATTTTCTCTTTCTGTATTCCAAAATACAATTTAATTTTATGTATTTTGTTTCAGCCTATGTAAGGCCGAATTTCAGCCTAGTGAAACTCAATGAATATAGCACTGGTTTTATAAAGGAGTGTGCAGATAAAATCTTATCATGAGACAGCTTCTTTCAAAGTAGCACCTCCCTTTGGTTTATGGTCATTATGATCTGGTTGTTGCTCAGTCAAGAGATGCCCAGATGCTTTTGGAACAAAATCTTGAACCAAAAGCCTGTAAAAGAATAAGCTTCACGTGCATTGGTTTTGTATTTCTTTCTCTTCTTAACTGTGCTTGCAGCATTCAAGAGAGGCAGTCTAGTTGTGTGTGGCCATTCCGTTCCTTAAGACTTGCAGTACTATGATGAGGCCAAGTTTATTTCAGTGATCAACTAACTACGGTGGCTTTATTTTTACGGACTGTTACCAGAGTAATGATTCTGTATTATACTGACAGAAGAAAGGCACTGTGACTCTGTAGCATATACTACATGTCCAGGAGAGTACGTTGCTTGCCATCAGTATAGCTGAGGAAAAGTTTCGTCTCTTTCACTTCATTTTTTCTTTTTGAACTCTAGTATTAATTTACAAGAACATTTTCCAAGATTGAGTGAGCTAAAACTGTCTATAAGTGTGATTTATACAGAAAGTAAACGATACAGTCTTCCACATCATGTAGCTGAGAGGAAAACTTGGAAAAATAGATTTTTCTGTCTTTAACTTATTCAGCAGAGTTTTCCACTCAGCTGAAATCCTTGTTTTCATCTTTGAGAACACTTAAAATAAATTTAACTCTTACATTCTCTTGCTGCACTAGCACATTTTCATTTCAAACCAGTGAACAATATAGCTTATTAATTACTGAATTGCTGTGTGTCTCCTGTTGATCCAGATGCAGGAGTCACCTGCCTTTCTTGACCTGCGCTTTCCAGCATCTCGGTCTCGTCAGGTGCTTCTCAGAGATGTAAAATACCTCATTTGAAAGTCAGTGGTTTCACCACTAGGTGTATATGTTTGTTTTTCGTAAAACAGCTAATTCTATTACTGTCTTACAGCTGAATTTTTGGGATGTAGTTCTCAGCAGCTATTCAGCACGTGGGTGAACAGCACCCTCTGTGTCATTTCGAGGATGCACTGTGCTTCTTTGTGCTCACCTGTACATGTTGAGGTTGGCTTGCTATTGGCAGACAGAACAGGGATTTTGTGGCAAAATATCTGAGTTTCAATCTGCATGGCTTAATGCATGGACCATGCAAGTGGCAGTAAATGTTCTTATCTNTGCCGGGTGTTATCAGCCATGTTTTCTTTCTAAAACCAAAACACAGCTTTGTAGCAGACACTAAAAGAGAAAGTTTCAGTTAGAAACTAAGACATCTTCCTTGACACTTTGTCCATTGCAGCCAGGCAAAAGCTTGTCTTTACCCAGAGCAAATGCAAGCAGTATGTTTGCTGTAATTAGTTCTTTAAGACTAAAGAGCATGAAGTTGGCTAATAGCTGGAAGCTGTGCAGCTAGCTTGTGTGCAAAGAACTTTTTCTTGAACAATGATTAAAAGCATTAAGTTCCAGATCTGATCAGTGCAAAAAATAGTCCTGCTGCTGCTGGACCCGACAGACATTCTCATCAGATTTGGCTTCAATCTGTAGAGAAGCATGTTTACACAAACAATTTTAAATGCTTGTTTTATCAAAAAGAAATTTTTATTCTTTTTTGATAAAAAGTGCCTAAAAAAAAAACTCCTAGATTGTTTACAGCTGAAAGAGAAGGCTGTTTTCTTTCAGTTCCTTTGAAAACTCCCTAAAAACATTTCTTTAAAGAAGATATTTTATCTTTGATTCAAACGTGCCTGCTTTCTTCACTTAACAAAACTCTCATTGTAATACTACAGTTTTTAATTCTTTTTCCATTATACCCTTAAGTCTAATCTCATCACAATTTCCTATGTGACTGATTCCTTTATTAGGAATGTGGCTCCCTTAAAAATGCTGAACCATAATTTTTAAATTTGGTGCACATTTGTTAAATAGCCAGCTGCATGACTGAGCACAAAATAACAGCTGGAGAGCAGGAATTCGGGTACCAGAGCCACACGCAGCCACATCTGCGAGTTCCCCTTTGGGCTGCCTCCATCCTTCCCCTAGTCATCAGAGCCAGAGCTGTGAATGTGCTGGGGCTGAGAATAGCCGAAGTTTTTGATTCTCTTTGCATTACAGAAAAGTTCATTTCATTCACTCTTTGTACTGCACAGCTGCACAGAAATTACAGACATTAGGCTGCAGATGTAAAGCAAAAAAACGACAGTTCAGGGGAGCTGCAGTGTTCCAATTAAACCCTTCGGACCTCTGTGGATGTTCCCTTTCAGTCTTAAATAATTTTTTTTTTGTCCTTTTCTAAAAATTGCCAAATTCTGCCTTTCTAGTCCTTCAGCTCCCATGTGTTCTTGCCACCTGCATTTCACTGTGTTTGTCCATCTTCCTCCACATCATCTCTATCTTTTGACTTTTCTTGAAACGTGGCCTGGTAAAGGACCACTTGTGCTTCCTGCCAGTTTCTCCTCTGGCTTTATTCCACCAGGGCCAGACAGTGAGAGTGATTCTAATAAGTGCAGATGTTGATGCATTTTCTTCGTTTTGGGAGTGGACCATCTCAACTGGCACATTTTGAAGTATGTTGCCTGGCTCACACATAAACATTCTGTAGGACAGCTGAGGTTTGTGTTTGAAGGTGCCAGTTGCATGCACTGTTCTCATTTTAAGGTGGCTCATTAGTTAGGCAGAGAATTGAAAGACTTCAACAGGGCACACTAATACTTTGGGTTTTGTTTTTTGTTTGCTTGTTAAGTTATTCTAGGTCACCCTAGGTTGGTGTTCCTTTACAAGTGCAAAATGAGCAATTAAAAGCTTTAGAAGATTATGCTGTCATTTTTCCTTCATTAAAAGAAAAGGAGTAGCAGGTAGGGTAACTCCTCTCTTCATTTAATATTGAGATAACATGATTTTTTTCTTTTTCTTCATGCATGGCAACAGGAGGGATTGTGACTAACATAGTTTCCAGAGTATCAATGCTCACTGATACGGAGCCCTTAATTGTTTTCATTTGTCAATGAAAGCTGTCAAAGCAGCAGTTTAATTCACATGCTTTAGAGGCATAGAATTTTCTTTTTGGCCTCTGAGGTACCCAACTGTGGTATTTTAAGAAAGACACCTTTTCCTTCTCAGAAATTTTGTGTGGTTATCATTATTCTTTTGATTCTGAAGGCACATAGATTTAGATCTGATTTAGGGGATAAACAAGACTTTAGGGAAAGATCACTGTGACGGGCATCAGCAGAGTGCTAAATATGATAGAGTTTTTCTGTTAGATGCAGCAAAAATTTGCAGTACTCTGTTGCTTACTCTTCAGATCTCATTTCTTCGAACTGCTTACATAATTTCCTCCTTGAGGAGGAAAATGAGCTTTTTTCATAGTCTGAATTTCTCATTCATGTATTATTACACAAATAGTTTGATCAGCGATGGATATAGTACTAGGGAGTTCCTTGCAGTGGTAAATGAGATGTGCACCCCTAGTGTTAGGCTTTTAGCTGTTTTTTTCAGCTCTTTGACCAAATATAAGATAGGCAGCTGCTCGCAATGCCTGGAAAGTGGACAATTGAATTAGGCCTCTTTAGACTCTGTGAAACAGCTGACTTAAATTTTAAGCAACTTTGTGGGATAGCTTGTGCACGTGGGCAGAAGTGGGGAGAGTGGATATTATCAAAGGTGATGCTTTAGCAGGTATTTGTTAATATTCAAAAACATTCTGCCCCCCACAATTTATTGCATTCATATGATGTACTGTGTTATGTTGCATACCTTCTTTTTTTCAGTCTGCATGACACTATCTGAGTGTCTGATAGCAGTGTGTTAAGCAAAGTGGATATCAGACAGAACTTTTTTTGTCATCCTTACTCCAAGAGTGACTATAGTTGAGTTTATTTGTTCTCAGATAACATTGTCACTTCATGATAGGAAGCATTCTTATATAATATAGCGCTGTATTCTTATAACAAATGTTAAAGAGATTTGTCTCCCTAGGCCGAGACTGGACACCTCAGTCCTGAGGGTTCTTTGCCTCCTGCATAGAGGAGATGTTCAGCTCTGTAGGAAACCCTACTGGGTAAGCAGAGCAAACCTGCTGCTTGTCTTTGTTCTGAGCTCTTGGTCATCAGTTGCCCTGAGCCCTAGCTACATGAATTGGTAGTAAGGACAGAGACCTGAACGCCAGCTGAGTGTTCTGTAAGAAATCAGTTTAGATGGAAAAGTTTTGCCTGTTCCTCTCAGCCACTGTCAGTAAGGAGGGGTACTGAGGTATTTTGGACCAGCTTAAGTTTAGAAGCAGGTAACAGAAGTTTGGACGGTTCACCAACTGGTGATGTGCAGGTGCTCAGTGAAATGCTTCCTCATTTGGCCTCTGCTTAAATGTGCCATTTGATGTCCCTAGTCTTGTCTGCTTATAATCAGAAATTGAGCTCTCTGTCATATGGACATTTATCATTGTAATGCCAGGTGGGTATGTAGAAACAGGTATTGGATTTTTGTGGGTTTTTTTCCTGTTTTGTTCTGTTTTGTTGCTGTCGTTTTCTTAAGGAATCTACCCTATAGTAATATGTTGTCAGCAAACAAGAGTAGTAATGATGAAAAACATTATGGTTGCCTTGTTTTGTAGAAAAAAGTGTAGAAATAGAGGCCTATTACATACGGGCTTAATCAGACTTTCTAATTCAGTCCAGGCAGCAGCTGAAAGGGTGACTTTGAAGAGTATATATCAGGTTTTAATGATTTGGCTTAAAAGAGGAAATAAATGAGGGTCAGAAATTTTTGTTACAATTCAAAAATTACTAGCCAAAACTTTATTAAATAGTCTTCAGACGATGAAGTGTCTGGTTACGTGCTTACCCTATTGCATATTGGCAAAGATACTTTATATAGATGTTGTACATACTATGTCATGATAAAATATTTCAGTGATGTTAATAGCTTAATCAACTCTAGCCAGAGGTAGACCACCAACATTACCATCGAGGTAACGTTACTCCTTAGTGAAGGTCAAGACAGAGCTCTAGGAAGAGAGTTATAGTATGGGGTATAAAAACATGTATGTACCTCCCAAACACATAGCTTACATGGATTGTAAAACAGCATAAAAAACTAAGGGATATTTCTGAATCCTGTTGCTGGATTTCTGAAAGTAGTTCCCTTCTGTCTCATCAAGTTAGAAATAAATTACTCTGTGTAGATTACTATAATTAAACTGTATTACATGTGTCGTAGATCATTTGCTGATAACATAGATCTATTTTACAAATATGTTTAATTTTTATAAATGTCGTTGTTTGGTATCCGGATAATGTTTTGTGTCCAGGATCTGATAAATGCAGATTGCTTAGCTTGGCTGAGGGTTCAGCAGCCTGGTAATAGTCCATTCTATGTCCTGGGTTTTATAAATTCTCTTCCTGAAACGTCTAAGTATTAGAAGAGAGGAGATAAAGGCCAAATCTTGAGAAGCTGTAGAGAACTGAGATAAAATTCAGTAAAAGTGACTGAACTACTATAACTCAGATGCTCTACTGCCATGAGAAATGCTCTTTATTCCTGAATAACCCTGACATTTTTGTTATGAACATTTCTTCTCTCTTTGGGGAAGGCAGAGTATATAACTTTTCCCAGACTACTTGAATGTGGGCAGCACAATTAGTAATGATTGCTAAACCCGAAACCTGTGCTTGTTTTAGTCTCCAGAAGTTAATTGCTTAGGGCTGTGCTCACATTAGCAAGTAATGTAGCCCAGGCGAGGCAGAGCTGCTGAGTGAAGCAGCTGGTACTGACGAGCCAGGATCCCCAGCGCAAGTGGTTCAGGGATTTTCCTTCACACGGGATCTTGGCTGCCTGTGTGGGCTGAAAGCACATTAGTGGTTGTAGCATGAGATGTTCTCCTGGCATGGTTTCATCTGTGAAGATATGGCTGTTGAGACTGTTCCTTGGGATGAACTGCAGTGCGGTAAGTGGAGGCAATGGGGAGATCCAAAACCAAACCACTGGTGTTGATATGCATAACAAATCTATTTGAGTTGTTGGATCCTATGCTAGCCAGAAGGCTTTTCTGTTCTCAAGAGAGGTAGTCGAAATCCCTTTTGTCTTCAGTGATGCTTCATATGGACAAAGAAAACCAGTTTTTACAGGTTTGAGGTCCTAGATTCAAGGTCTTGTAAAACCAGGCTTTCTGGTACGTTTCATTGAATTCCCAAGCCTGTAGAAACCAGGAAGTTGGGTATTTTCTCAGTATTTCCCTTCAATGGCTTTGTTTTTAAGGTTAATATTTGTATTAGTAATGTAGAACAACTGGAAAAAAGAAAAATGATCAAGAGAGAGTTGATTCAATGCCAGAAGGGTGCAAATGTGGTGGAGGAGAAGAATTGCAATGTGTTCTTGCTCTCTTGGCTGTATTTAAGACTGTTCAGTGGAGAAATGTATCATTTCCGTGTATATATTAGCTTTCCTTCTCAGTATTATTTTTTCAAGAGAATGTAATCTGAGTTGTTTGATATATTTAAGCTAGTAGTTAATGCATTTTTAATTTTGAAGTTTATATCAGCTGTGTAGGGATATCTTTCCTTCCCAGCTGACAGGAGTTGTGTTCAGAGGGGGGGAGCATTTTCATTTATTGCAATTGCTTTGTTAATGCCCCCTTCCCTAGAAAATGATCCCAGCTGCCTGGCTTCCATGCCCATTCAGTCCAGGCTATCAGCCCTGTTATCCCAGCAGCTAGGTGACAATGAGTTTGCCTGGACAATGGCTGAAATCTTTTTAAGTACGTTGCAGCTCACCTAGGGAGAGGTGTCGGGTGGTTGCTGACTCATTTATGACCTCTATTTCTTCTTCCTTTTCTCCCAATGGCCATGGTATGGAGTAGCCCTCTTCATCCTCTCCTTCCCAAAAGAGCTGACTGTTGCTTCCATTGTTTCTGCTTGCGGACAGGGGCAGTAAATACTGTTACGGGCTGGTTCTCTGTTTTAAGCTGCAGGGCCTGTCACAGGGGCTGGATCAGATCCAGAGGCATTTTCTTCCTTTTGAGGCTGCTGAATAGCATTGAACAGTGTTTGATGGGCATAGACATTGAGCTGTAACTGTTTGGCATTTCCAGGTTCAGGGCAGACCTTTTTAAAACATTCTGTCAGGTTTTTAGGATTCTGCACCTGTTCAGGGGTGGGTTCCAGACCCATTGGAGGTGATAATCATGATAGATACCTGCCCAAATCCTCCCACACACCTTACCACCAACAGCCATCCTGCCTTGGGGTCGATCTCTGGGTGGTATTCTTGAATAATTTCTTAACCATAAATGAAACTGGGAACACATGCAGAAGACACAGCAATATGGTCACGCCAGTTTGAATATCCCAGGTATATTCAAAATTTTCAACAGCTATTTTAGCTTGTCTTGAGTAAACTGTGTGCTTGTTAAGAGCTTCCATAGTAAGATTCCTGAAATCAGAATGATGGCACTGTTGAGTACGAGTACCAAATGAAATCCATGCCTGGTACAACATGAGCACACACTACATACAAACAGGCAGAATCATAAAGCCTAGGCCAGCCCTCAGCAATGCAACCAGAATTAAGAAAAGCAACCTTGAAAGCAAATAAAACCACACTGAATGAAAAGATCAGCATTGTGACCAGCAGCTATTAAGCTTCTATACTGCTTATAACAATTTTAACATGCTCTGGTCAGATCTGTCATTATCTCAACCCTTCAGGCCTCACGCTGGGCACCACAAGGGCTGTTCTAGTTTGATTTGGCAGCAGCTGAAGACTACACAGTTCACTCCCCTCTCCCAGTGGGATAGGTGGCAGAATCAGGGAAAAAAGAAGTAGAACTCATAGGGTGAGATAAAAAATATTTATGAAGAGAGAGAAGGAAGAGAGAAATAATAATTATAATAATTATNGAATTCAGTTCCCCCCTTTGCTCCATCCACATGCCCGTGTCAGAGGCCATGGGGTCAGAGTGCCCCTCTGCTGCCATCTGTCACACGGCCACAGCATGGGACGGGAGATGGGGGGGAAGGTTCAGCTCTGCTGCCATCCCACCAACAGCTGCCTCTGATGTTGTAAGCCAACATGATAAAATAGGAGGTATTACTTTCGGAGCAGCCCAAAACAATTGATGTGCAAGCAATTGCTCACCACTGCCAACTGATGCCCAGCCAGTTCTTGAGCAGCAGCTGCCCCTCTAGCCGACTTCCTTCAGTTTCATACTTTTTTCACATGATGTCATGTGGCTTGGCATGTCCCTTTGGCCAGTTGAGGGCAGCTGTCCCAGTTCTGTCCCCTCTCTGCTCCTTGTGCCCCCCAGCCCCTTCACTGGCTGGGCAATATGAGAAGCTGAGAAACTGAAACAGCTTTGACTCTGTGCAGCAACAATTAAGACATCAGTGTGCTATCGACATTGGTTTTTTCTAAAGCCAAAACATAGCATCATACCAAACCCTGTGAAGAAAATCAACACTGTCCCAGCTGAAGCCAGGACAGAGTGATTCAAAACATCTAGTAAAAACGAATCAAGATACCACTTGCAAGAACCGTATTGCTATTATAATTTGCTATAAGAGTTTTGTATATGGAAATCAAACTTTCACCTGCCATCTGGTGGAAATAAACTGAAAAGCTGTGACATGTACCTCATAACTAAGGATTACACCTGTTTTCTTGCTGGTATTAAAGATATTTGCAGTGTTGGCTCTATACTAAGAACACTGCGGTTGTGTTGCTGACTTCTTCACTGGGTGTATTAAAATAACTGTTTTGGTCCTTTTTGCTTCAGTTTCTGTAGAATGCAAGAATTTGACATGCTGTGTTTAGGCTTGCTTTGCTACAGAACGACTCAGGACGATTGGAACAGGCTGCCCAGAGAGCTGTGGGTGTCCCATCCGAGGAGGCGTTCACAGCCAGGCTGGATGGGCCCTGGGCAGCCTGAGCTGGTGGGGGACACCCTGCCCATGGCAGGGGAGTTGGAACTGGGTGATCTTTAAGGTCCCTTCCAACCCAAGCCATTCTGTGATTCTATGTATGATAAAAGTGGGATTATTACAGACGATAAGAAGTTGATATCAAAAATATGTGAGTAGGAGAAAACTAACTCATAGAAGTTGAGTGCTATTTATTATGTGTGAGGGAAATAAAAAATGGTGTTTTTTTTTTGTTTTTCTGTGTTGCATACAGACTTAATACATTGCTTTTACTATGTGCAGAAGCTGTTACTAAATTGACTGTTAGCAGCAACAAAAGTCCCTTGTCTTTTAACTTATTATTTCTTCATTTTTGTCTGTTTCTTTATGTATCCTTCTCATTTCCTGATATTCATGTGTATGCACTGCAGTCGTTTCCTATGGGATGTTACAAGATTTCTCTCTTACAATTCACTGAAATGTAAACATGAAATATTTTTTGAAGCTCTTCCTCATTATATTGAAAATGAAGACAGTAAAATTGTGACTTTTTTAGCAAAAGCATTTAAACAGTAATTAATAAGCATTAATTCAATTATAGGGCAATGGTAAGGAATACATGTGAAAAGTTGGGGGGGTGATCAGAAGTTTCTCTTTTTTCCTCTCCTTTACAATTCTTCCTGTGGCTTACAGATAACACATTGCAGTGAAGTCAGGTGGTAATATTCAAAATGGAGAACTAGGACATTTAATTGCAACTGTACAAAAGTACCATGTGTAATTAACAAATCCAGATGTCTTCTCTAGCTCCTGTATAAGTGAAAAATCCTTAGGTATGAATTTGATTGCAAACCTTTTTTTTTTTTTCAGGAATACCTAGATTCTGTTCAGAGTGAAATATTTATCATGTTAATTGCAACTGTAGAGAAATTCCAGATATGAAAGTGATGTGTTCTTCTTAAATTTGGCCCTTACTATCAATTATTTATGATTGCTGTTATTTCTGGGAAGAAGAATTGGGGGAATTGGAAGACAGAGGGGAGAAGAAGATGTTTGAAGTAGAAGTACTTAGAATTACTCTTCAGTTGCATAAAGGGCAAATGTTCTCATTCACCACAACTATGCCCCAAACCCACTTGCCACTTAAAAGAATTCTTTAACGGAGGTCGTAGGAAAATATTGGTCTTATCTGTGTCATGATTGACTCATGAAACTTTTTGGTATCATCTACAACAGAGTCCTGCTAGGACTTAGTGTTTCTGAGGTGAATATAGTCCTTCATATTTTCAAGTTCAACCAGAAATTTCAGTGATGTTCACAAACGGTTCCATTCTAACACCAACTGCTTAAGTTAAGGGTGCAGCTTTGCCTGTTTTCTTCTTCTATAATAAAAATAAAATTTGAAGGCTGCTACAAAATTTTTAATCATGACTTCTTGAGAGTAAAAATGAGTAGTGAAAATGGATGACAATAAAAAAGTACTGTCACAAGTAAATGTTGAAGTATTTTACAATTCAAGTTGAGATAACTTATAATAAACATTTGCTTGTCATAAATTCTTTATTATTTCTACATCAACAGATTTTTCCCAAGTGATCTCCAAAATCTTTAATTTTTCAGTTAAACTGCTTTTAAATGACGTGTGTATTTAATAAAAAGTAATATATTATTTTTGCCTCTATTTAAAATATCTACAGTATTACTGAGTAAGACTTTTTTTCCTATGTCAGTCTCTCTTTGCAAGCAAGCCTTTCAGATAGGCTTCTACAATTCTGTAGTACAAAAAGACATTCCAGACTGTCTGTCTGGGGAAAAGATTTTTTTAAAAAAGAAAACAACAGCAACAACAAAACCTTTTAGAAAGGAATGGGAGTAGGAGGGGCTATTGTTAAGTTTCCTTAATATAATTTGTTACAATGTGCTTTGCATCATAGATGACAAATTAAATGATGAGAATCAGAGTAATTGGCCTCACCAGTTCTTCATTTTTGCTAGAATATAAAACATATACATCTTATGCTCAGAGAAAATAAAGCAAAACAGACCTGTGGTTAAGATGCAGGAAAACATAAAAATGTATGGAGTATAGCTTCTGGGAGCTGTGGCTCTACAGTAATATTCACTCATATGTCACCTGCAGTACACTAAATGAGTTTTAAAAGTTTTTAATTCTCCATATCACCAAATAAATCACTGCAAATCACTGACTGCAGCAGTTCTCTTTTAATCAGGAATGTTACAATAGCAAGTATAATATTCTTCCATTAGAGTTATGCTTTTGAAAATATGGTAGGAAAAAGTTATTAACCGCTTTTAGGAGAAAAATTGCCTTTAAATCCAGTAACTTTTTACTACTCTCTGCACGTGGTTAAGTTCTAGTTGTGTGCTTCAATTAGAAAAGAAATAGCTGCTAGTTTTTAATTGTGGTGGTCCCACAGCAGGGACAACAGCACTGTGTGTGCTTGAGCTGGGTTCTCTTTGGGCGCTTATGCTAACAAAGACTCCAGTTAAAGAATCAATGCTACTTTCATGTTGGACAAGTAAAAACAAGCAATCAAGCAGTGAGATTAGCTTTCACATTTTCACTTGAATGTGTAGCTTTTGCAACTTGCAGTAAAAGGAATTTTATTCTGAAAACTGAGCAAATGTCCAAATATTTTTAAGAAACGATGGATATGAATTAATAGTAATTTCTGTACCCGTTCCCACATGCCAGCTACCTCGTTGTACAAAGTAACTACAATGGAAGCATTTAATTAGGGTTTAGTTATAATTGGGATAAGCAATGTTGAATGAGCATGTTAACTATGCACATTAACTTGCTATGTGAAAATGTCTGAAGTTGATTAGTTATCTCATACAAGATCTTCATTTTAGGTACCAGGAGTGTTTACATGGGTACCTTGTGTACCTACAGTGTGTTTGGTACTGCTGCTTAGTCCATTGATTCTTCCTATCAGCTCTCAGCCATCCAAGCATACTTCTACTTCTCTTTACCAAGAGAGTGGTGAGGTGCTGGCACAGCTGCCCAGAGAGGTTGTGGATGCCCCAACCCTGGATGTGTTCAAGACCAGGTTGGATGGGGCCCTGGGCAACCTGATCTAGTGCCTAATCTGGAGGTTGGTGGCCCTGCCTGTGGCAGGGGTGTTGGAACCGGATGATCCTTGGGGTCCCTTCCAACCCAGGCCATTCTATGATTCTACTGAGCTTTTCCACCTCCTCTGAGAGACAGGAATGTTCAGTGTCTGTATTACTCTGAATGCTTGTGAAAAGTTTTCATCTTTAAAGATGATGGTGTAGTTCTAGAAATTTCAATATTGAAAGTCCCCCTACCCCTACTGTTCATTTTGGAAGAGATAATAGATTGTACTGTTAAATGTCATCCTAACCCGCTGGCCCTTTTGGATTTAGAAATTATGTTAACTCTAAACATCTTAGTTCTGATTTCTCCATGATAGGACATTTGCCTAGAAGGGATTCTCCGTTGTTAGAATTCACTTTGCTTTGGAGCAAATTGCTTATTGTTAAAAAAGTCAGTCTGAAAAATCAAATAAATACAGGATATCTAAATTTTATTTTATTTAGTCACGAATACTTGAGATTCAAAATGTACTGTACTGTTTAATCCTTGCAGAGAATTTTACATAGTTAGGAAAGTTTTCCTGGAGTTTTGCTGCTGTCTAAAATGTTACCACTTCTGTTTCCAGCTCCAGGCCTATTGAATAGCCACCAATTTGTTACATTACCTCACAGCCTGCATTTAGCAACAGATTTTCCTTATCAATTATAGTAGTCTTAAAAAGCATCAATGCTATAATGCTTTCCTCACTAAACTCTTTTGTTGTCTATCTGAGCATCTCTGTTGGTCTTGTGCATTTAAACACTTAATAAGATTTATTTTTCAAGATGTAATGATATTTTTGAGAGTTGATATTTCCATAAGAAAACTTGATAATCTCTGTAGCTCTGAAAGGCAATGTCATGACCGTGTCAAACGTTGGGTTAATTATCAAAGTTACAGCATATATCAAGTGATTAGGAATTACACTTATTATAAGTAAATCGTGTAATAATTCAGTTTGATACTTAATATTAATAGTTAATAATTCAGGTGCCTTTTACGGTGTTCTATTTGCAGTCTTAAAGCTGCCTGGCTGTTGTAGCAGCTACAGGTCTTGAAGGATCCTAAATATAAGGCCAGTTTCCTATAGGTGAACAACAGGGCTTTGGTGTATTCCTGGTTTTGCTCACATAAGTATTGAATGTGGGTAGTATAAACGGTAGATGGCATAATAATATGGAACATTTAGCACTATATAGTGATGCCATACGGTTAGTTGCTAAATGTAGGAGCAAAGATGATTAAACGTTGCAATGAAGGATATTTTAATTATATAATACTACTCTGGTTACAAGGGAGGAGAAATACTAGAAGCAGCTGCTGTGTTTGAATCCAATGTGTCTGGTGCAGTATGTTTGGGGAGCTGGGATTAAGTTCTTAAGCAAATGGAACAAAAATTGGCTGAGTAACTGACGTATTTCCTATTGACACACTGTATTCTACTGCTGAAATCTAGAAAATTAACAGAATCACAAATTCATAGGGGTTGGAAGGGACCTCTGGAGATCCTCAGTCTAACCCCTCTGCTGAAGAAGTTCCCTACAGTAAGTTGCACAGGAGGGCATCCAGGAAGGTTTTGAATATCTCCAGAGAAGGAGACTCCAAAAATCTAAAGGCCTTGCCCTCAGAATACGGAGCAATATTTCCTTTGGATATGAAATAGTAAAATCTTGGTAAAACCAACAGCCTGGTATTTCTTGGGATGTCTTGTGATTATATTGTAAAACCGTGGATGCCCTTCCAACAGTAACTGTGCCTAATTATTGTGGTCAGACCTTCTCTTAAAGAAAATAAGCTCTACTGTGTTGGTAGCTTCTCAGTTGAGTCCAGGCACCACAAATTAGTTAGTCAAAGGCACCACAATTTCATTTCATGGATTTTAAAAACCTAATTATACAAAATAACTATTGGTAGTATCTCACTTCTTGCTGGAAAGAGCCTTTCTAGTGTGTTGTTAAGCTTCTTGGCAGTTGCTCTACCTCTTATCTTTACTGTGTGTTTTTCTGCCTGTTCCTGTAAATGCAAGTTCTCAGGGAAGGCCACTGGTGATGGCTACAAGGCAGTGGATGCAGAATGAGCTTAAGTTTCAAGTCCTCCTGATTTCTGAAATATGCACTTCTTGCTGAGGGAAGTAACTACAGGCTGATATTCATCTTACAAGTGAATACCATGCTAGAAGCAAATGTTCTCTGCAACACTTCTTAGATTGGGGCTTCAACTGGATGTGGTCACCCATTTGTAGAGGGTTAAACTGCAGAGATTTGATATTTGATAGCAGGGTTAATGAGTTATTCCTATAGGTTTACACTGGAATAGTTGCGTAAGAGGACAAGAGGAA
Source organism: Penelope pileata (assembly GCA_013396635.1). Taxonomy (NCBI): domain Eukaryota; kingdom Metazoa; phylum Chordata; class Aves; order Galliformes; family Cracidae; genus Penelope; species Penelope pileata. The sequence continues at coordinate 614,653 of WBMW01001084.1, read as the reverse complement.
GTTTCATCGTTCTGCTGAGTTGCCTACAATGTGCAGTTAATGATCAAGCAGATGTCTTCATTTTTACACTTGGTCATATCTCTTCAGATCTCATCACACTCCACAGCTTCCTGAAGGGAGGTTGTGGTGAGGAGGGGGTCAGCCTCTTCTCCCAGATAACTACTGACAGGACAAGAAGGAATGGCCATAAGTTGCACCAGCGGAAATTTAGATTAGACATAAGGAAAAACTTTTTCTCTCTAAGAGTGGCCAGGCACGGGAATGGCCGCCTAGGGAGGTGGTGGAGTCACCGTCCCTGGTGCTGTTCAAGAAGAGTCTGGATGAGGTGCTAAGGGACATGATTTAGTAGCTTAGTGGGTAGGGATGGTGAAAGGAGGGCGGTTGGACTAGATGATCTTGTAGGTCCTTTCCAACCTCGTGTTTCTATGATTCTATAGCCATTCTCAAGGATGCAAGTTTCAAAGCACTGGCTTTCTAGGAGGAAACAATAAGTTTCTGTGTTAATGACCCCTGAATCTTTATAAAACTCCTTTAGAGAAACATTGAGAACATACTTTAATCACAGAAATTAATGACCTAGCACTCCAATCCTCAGTGGTGTTCCTGGGCACAGGAAAGAATTTATGTATTTACTTTTGCTTTAACTTAAAATAACTCATTTCTAGCCTGACTGGACCTGTCTAAATACTCCTTATTTCATCAGAAAATGACTTTTCTGGATTTGCTGTGGAATTTGTTGGATGGTTATAGATGACTTATGTCCCCTTCAGTGAGAGAATAGCAACCATAATTTAAAAGCATATTATTAAGAAGTCGGTATTATTACTTGGTTGCAATCATACTTGGTTTGGCAAACCAGTCTTTTCTTTTCTGTAGTTTTGAAAAATACCACTTTTTCTAAATAAACAACACACTACTTTTTGTTTTTTGCTGTTTCTGGAAGAACGGTTTTTATTTTTAGGAAATTTACATAAGAGAAGGAAAAGCAAATGTGGCTGTGAATAAGTGATTATAAAATAGTTCAAAATATAAAGAAATTCAAGACATTTTGTACTTGCAAGAGTAAGACATAGTAGCAAAAACAATAAACAGATTTAATGTTTATTTTAATATGTTTTCAGCCAAAACCCGTAGAAGGTGGGAAGTAACCAGAACCTTGAACAATACTTCTATTAATTATTTTAAGGAGTTGCTTAAAAAAAAGTGCACCTGATCCATCCAGTAATAGTACACGTCATAATTAGTCACATAAGTGAGCAGCACTGAAGAATGTTATTTCTCTTTGCCACTGAGGATAATAGCACAAATAAACAGAGTAACTTCCCCCTGCTCGCCTCACAGTTTGAGATGAGTGTGGTTTACAAGAAACTAAACTTGTATTTTACTCCTACAACTATGTTCAAGTAATATTGCTGAAAGTTCAGGCTTAGAAATACTGTAGAAGTGAGACTCCCTATATACGTATGGGAGAGCTCTACTTCATTTCACTCCTTTTTGCAGACTGGGAGGTTGAAAACCAAAACAGCAGCTTGCTGAAGCCCTTATAGAGCAAGTGAGTAGCCAGGCTAAGAGAAGTCAGGTGAACAGTTAAGGATCAATTAATAGCCTTCCTATTAATTGCTTGGGGCCAGAGCATCATACCAGGAGGGCTGGCATCTACTTCCTTCCTTGGTCAGTTGCCAAGGACAGTCAGGATATGAATTGCCCTAGAACTTGGAGTTGGGGTGGAAATGCGATTTCACTATTATTCCTATAGTGTTGTTGGAGGAACTTCATTTGCTATTGTCAGATGAAGGCATTTGTCCTCGCTTTGTGATGAAATGGGCAAAGGATATTTGAAATGAGCCAGTTATATGCAATTTATTAGTGCAAGTCAAAGCTCCCTTTTCCTAATTTCTTTTTTCTTTCACATAAACATGTAGCCTATGCAGATTCAAACTTTCTTGCAATTCAAGTAAGTCCTACAATGGAAGAATAATCCTCTTAACAAGATTGAATTTGCTATTGTGCAAGTTACAAGCTGAACAAACAGAGATTGGGCAAGTTTCTATTCATTCATGTGCCTCCTTTAAAAGAAAAACACCAAATACCAGTTTAATATAAATGGAAATGAGGACAACATTAGTGTGAGTGTAAATCTTGATCTATTGTAACTTAATAATGAAAGCCATACTTCTCAGGGTCTGGATAAATGAATAAAGTCACAGGATTTTTTTGTTTATTTTTGTTTTTAATAAGCATGTGAATCACCACTTCTAGTTAAGATTTTTTATCCTTTTATTTGCTTAATAGGATCTTGGAAGAAGCTATTATTTATGGAAAAGCAGGTACTTGTCTCAAAAGAAAAGCACCTCACCCCCTTGTATGTTGTTTAACTGTCTCTGGGAAAAGATAAAAATAATGTGACAAGATATTTGGAAAGAAATCTTTCTAGGCGACTTCATAAAGTTTAATATTTACATAACCTTTAAGCAGTCAAGAGACTATGCTTAATGACAGTCAACTAACAGCTTGACCTTTATTGAATGGAAGAGTGGTAGCACACTTACAGGAGTTTCATTTCAATGGCAACCTAATGTTGAATTTCTTTGGGCTATTAATGTACAGTAAGCCTACTGAAATTCATCCTGAGCCTGGAAATGTATTATTTCCATTAAGGAAGTCCTGCAAAACTAGAGAATAGAGGGTTTAAAAAGAAATCATCTTCAGATTTCTGGATTCTGTTTTGGTGATGGTCTTTTTCCTAACTAAATGAGAGATGTCTCAACTTCTGAAAAACATTAGAAGGGTTGCGTGTGCAAATTGTTTGTGACTACATCCAAAGTCTTAATCAGCAATTGGATAATATGCATGCGTATGCGAAGATTAAACACAGTCATATTTTGTGCCTTTTAAAGAAGAATTATACTGTCATGCCATTTACAATTATCAAACTGAGCTTGAAAGATTGAATACTTTTAAAATCCTTAAATGAAAATGTTTTTCTCAAGTTTACAGCAGAAAGATAAATAATATTAGAACTTCACCTAATCTTTCACTGTGTAGTTTTGGCCACTGGAGTGAAAACATAGTGAAGCAGTCATTCCTGGTATGAGGCTAGTATTAAGTAGCTGTTGCTAGTCCAGGATGTAAATAAGAGATCTCTGCAATTTCTTGCATCAATGTGTCAAGAGTGGTTGTCAGGTGTAGGGAGGTATACAGAAACCATCAGTGTGGTGTTCACTCGGGGGCTAAAGGATTACTCTTGATTTCAAGGCATAACAACTTGGGTCCTCTGGAGAAACACCCCTGTAACAACAGAGCACTGTAATATTCACTCTGCATGCTGCCCTGTTTGTGGAGACCAGCTGGAGGGGCCTTGTGCTGTCTGCTAGAATGGACTGCAACCTGCACTTTTGTTTTGCTTTGTTATGTTGGTTTTATTGAGAAAGTAAATTTTGTAATCTGATCATGTACAGAAAGAAAACACGATTTATCCTCTTTGTGAAAGACCAAAAAGAAGCTTGTTATTTTGACAAATAACTGAAAGATGGATTTTGCTTTGGTTTTGCTTTTTTCCTCACTAATAGTACAGAATTGAATCCAGATAACTCTAGTTAATCTAATTTAAAATATTAAATAAAATAGAAGACCAGAGGAAAATAATACACGTTGCTTTTGCAATTGACCTTTCATTACTTTGGCTTGCACCTGTTCACCTACAGCATACAGGTAACGTGCAAGTCCTTGAGAGACTAATGACTACTGAGATGATGTTTACTACAATCAGAAACAAAATTTTGTGCTACAATATAGCAGGCTAAGAGCCTCATTTTGACTCACACATATGAACCTTGTGCTGATCTTGTTACCTTTGGTGAAATAATGAGAGAACATCAAGTCCATTTGCATGCATTATATGCAAACGTAGAGCTAGTGAAGGACATATATCTCATATATTTGCTGTTTAGAGTGCTTTATTAAATGTGAGGGAAGAAAAAAGCAGGTGAAAGCAGGTAATTCTGAAAATCTTGCTGAGACTCATCTATATCTTCAAATACTTAATGGTTCTGAAAAATCTTGACCTAAAATTCCCATTGACAAGATTCTGATGTCAGGAACATTTCATGTCTTTTGTCTGTAAAATGCCAGGAGTACTCCTACTGCTCCACAAATAAAAGTAAGGGGGGGAAGTGCCTGATGAATATGCCATGCAGCTAGAATTCTTGAAAGCTGACGTGACTTCAGCATGCACAAAAACATTGAAAATGTGAGCATTTTTGGTCTTGCAAAGTAGGATACAAATCCCTGTCAGAACCAAATCACATGCACTTACTTAACTTACTTTTTCTCCCTCCATACTTGTAAATCTCTACCTGCAGCTTAACTGTATAAACTGCCAGAAGTTCAGCACTAAAAATGTTCTAAAAGTTGCTTGTTATTTTTCACACATTAGATCAACTTGGAAACTTTTGATTTACAGAGCTTTTAATTCACGACTATACTAATACCTACAGTACTTTCACTAAGATTTTGAAGGTGCATCAACAAGTGCAAGTGGAGTCTAAGATTACAAACCCAGGTTTTCCATTGGGAAAATGCAGCTGGAGTTCTTTAAATGTTGTCCATTGCTCATACACGCTGGAGAAAATCTGGTCCTGTCTTTCTAATGCAGTCTTTTGCTATCTATGGATTCTGACCTATCTGTTGCCTACCATGCTCTTTATTGCCATGATGGAATCTGACTCCTACAAGCAAGAAGTCTGCTTTATCTTCCTCTTCAATATGCTTATTAAAACGAGCTAGAGGTTAGTTCATTTTAAAGGTCTGAAGAAGGATTATTAAGGAGCTGATTAAGTCAATTAGGCTGCTTAGGGAATCCTTTTTGCTGTGTTGTTGTTAGCCAGGAACCTTAATAGGACAATTAGGATTAATTAAAATCAGCCTGATTGATTAGGATATATAAACCTGCACGTGAGACACCGTTGTGCGGCTGGTTGTTTGGGCTGAAAAGGGGGTGGGGATGCAGTGGAAGCTGAGTTTGCATTTCTGAAAATATCTGTATGCAACTGCAAGAACAGGCTGCCTTTGGGGTGGTGGTGGATTTTGTTAGCAGTGATGCCACATCAGTGAAATTGACTGTTTCCTTCATGTCCCTATCAGGATTGATGGGAAATGAGACTGAACAATAAAACAGCAACTTTCACTGTGGATATATGTAAAATGGTGGGGGAACGATTCCAACTTTGCATGTAAAATGTTGTGCTTTCACCTGTGATCACTCAGGACCAAGGGACTATGATTAATGAGAATGGTCACTCATTCAGCAGTGGTTTGGCAAAATTTAATACTGAAATTTACTAGAAAACAAAGGAGAGTTTTATTGTGGATTACTAAACTTTTGAAAAGTTGACATGACTCAGAATCTCTTCTGGTCTGAAAACGTTTGGGACTGAGATGCACTGGGGGGAAGTAGCATACGTGTTGGGTGTGCTGTTACTCTTACCCGGCTGCTTGTGAAGGCCAGGTGCTGATCTGGATACATCCGAATCCACTGCAGCCTGTATGGTGTTTGCATGCTGAAAAGTGTGGGAATTCTAAATCTCCACCTGACAAGGAAGAATGACTCCCAAACTAGGGGTTCTGAACTGCCTTTTCTAAAAGCCTTTCTCTTTTAGTGGGCAAAAGCACCCAAGGTAGCTTGCTAACTTGTTATCAGAGATCTGCTTCTGCATGCTTAATGACCGCCAGACTGTTCTTGTGTCTTCTGGGGTTTTTTAAAAGGCTGATATCCAAGAAAATCAGAACACTTCTGTAATGGCTGTTTTAAACTGTGCCAATACCATAGTTAATAGATACAACCATATGTTCACATAACCCTGGAATCTTAACCTTCTTCAGCTGAATACAATTGTCAGTATTCAGATTCATGATGGAAAAATAAATGGTTGGGAATGGTCCCGGGGATTTCCATCCTCTGCTGAAGGTAGTAGGGAGTTCAGTTCCTTGGTCTTTGAAGACCAAGCAAGATCTCTTTCCATTTAATGCATGCTTTTCCTCTAGTCTGACTTTCATACACTGACTAACTTTGGTTATTTCTGGAAACTTCATATCCAACGTTTCACTCTATCTCTTTGAAATAGTTTTTTTCTAGAATAAACTGATTTACTGTGGAAAAAGTTATCCAAGGAATATGACTTAAAGCTTTCTCTGTTTTAGTGCCAGTGAACGTAGGTAGCTCCGGTATTTTATTGGTTCCTTTATCCAAGATTTTCTCAGACATTACCTATGTGGGAAAATGTGCAGAAGTGTCACTAGACATCAGCAGGGTTTTAACAAGCAGCAGCATCTTTTGTTCTGAGAAGCTGGATCCTAGGCAAGCATCATCAGAATTTCTTTACTGAAGTGCTTCAAAAGAAGTTGTTATTTATTAATGATGGAGAAAATGAACTAATCTTTCACAACAGTACTTACAAGCATCTCTTCACTTACTGCAGTGGTGAAGTGGTGCACGTCTAGATAAGTGTGCTGCCTCAGGATTTATTATTCATCTTACTGGAAGTATTTGTTTCTAAGACCTCTTCTTCCATCTTATTCAGGAATATCTTCAAATACTGTATCTCAGTTGTCAGTGAAGAAGCATCAGATTTTCACTTTGCTATTTTAAAATGTCCAAGTTCATTGCTACCTCTATTCTCAATAAATTGCATATAGCAACATCTAGTCTTTACCTAAATAGCTTACTGTCCCTGTGGCATGCACTGTCTAAAGTGATCAACACAGTCCCAGGGCGTCTCTCAACCTGTGGAGTTTCTGCTCTTAAAGACATTTATAGGTAAGAAGAAAGATAATCAGGAGATAGTGGTGTCACTGGAAAAGAAAATCTCATACTTTTTCAATCTAGAAAAAATGTTTGTGCATGATGAGGGCTAGTACTGTACCACATATGGAATCTTTAAGGCTCTGTAAGACTATCTTAGCTCTATAATCCAAGGAGGTAAAAGTAATCAGCCACAAGATTATTTTGTAAGTTATATTGGAGTAAATCTTAGTAAAATCCTCACAAACTGCATGATTTTAAGAAGGTACCAGATGTCATCTCTTGTATTTTTTCTTTGTTTTTCATCTTTCTAAAATCTCATATTCTGAGAAGCTCCTGCTTATTGTTGTGAAATGCTTGAAAAGTGATAAATCCCGTTCAGGAATTGTAATTACAATTGTCTCTGCTAATAAGCAACCTTTTGAAAGTTTCTAACCTTTAAGTAAATCTAAATAATATAATTTAAAAACAGCCTAAGAAAACACGTGTATCCTGCTCCGAGATTTCACTACTGTTGCTCAAAAAGCTTGTAGAAACCTTCAGTGCTTATTTCTGTTAGTGTTCTGTTTTTTCACAAGCCATCTTTCTGTTTCAGAACGTTGTTTAATCTTAAACACACTCACCCAGCTTTCTGAATAAACAATATGTGCCCTAAAGCACGAAATATTAACAAATCTAAATTTACATGACCTAATATGAATTAATAACTTTTATAATTACCTATTCTCACCAATAGGTGGTGGTGCTAGCTGTTTCTTTATCTGTTGCTTCTTCAAACTTCAGTGGAACTAGTCATAAAAATATCTACACATTTATAGCATGAAAGCATTAAGCACAGGTGATCCAAGATACCTGGACTCAGCCTGGCTCTGCCTAAGCTAAGAGGGATGCAGGGGAACATGCACACAAAGAAAAGCTGCAAAAGGTCTGCTCTGTTTTGGCAACCCTCCTTCTGAGGGAAGCTTCAAAGCGGCAGCAAGGAAGCACTGGCCCCTGGCAGTCTTCTTTTGTGCCAGAGGAGATGCAGGCCCTGTGAAAGGATAAACAATGTCACAGTGCTGGAGGAAGATAGGAAAACAATATTCAGACTAGCCCTCCAAACTTAGGATGCGTTTCCTCTGATGGTATTTGCAATGTTTCCTCTTAAGGAAACGGTCTGAAGTTGCTGCCATGTGGTTTAGCCTTTCTGTTGGTTCCCAATTTCCAGTTTATGATGTGGGGCTAGTGAGATTTGTGTGTGAATACTTAAAATCTAAGAACAAATCAGTGGTCTGTGGATATTTAAAAGACTGGGAAAGGGGAGGCTCTTAAAGAGGAGAAAAAAATCAACTTGACAGTAGGTAAGTTAAAATGCAGAAAACAAATTGGAATAAAGAAGTTGAACACAGGAAAAAAATGAAATATTCTCACTTGAACTCTTCCATTGGGGAAGCTTAGAACACAGTTTGGGGTTTGTGAAAGTGTTTATTTGGTCAGAGCATGTTCAGAAGTCAATAAGATCACAACCAGAAGACAGTCTAATAGCTGCCACTCAGGCTTAGCTATAGGCCCTGCATTATAACGAGCAGTTAGTCATGAGTTCCTCTAAATGAACAATTAAAAGTTGGCACACTTCAAATGAACTGGAGAACAAATTAAAATGTGCCTATAGCAAAGACCGTGATTTTAATTTTGTGTAACCTTCATCAGTGCCTGCAATGATGTGACACAAGAGTTCTCAATGCTTTACAAAGCACCAAGAATACAAGTGCCACTGCATTCATCATCAGAAGGAAAAAAAAATTGGATTTTATTATTTCTAGCTTTTTTCTCTCCAGTCTCTTTCCTGTATGTCTGGTTTATTTACCTTTTTTCTTTTTTTTTTTTTTCCTCTGGCCTGCTCTCACTGCACAGAATAAGATAACTCATGACTGGCAGTCAGCAGCTTGGAGTGAGAATTCTCATTTGTCATATTCTGCTGCCAGCTGCCAAGTGAGATATGCAAAACTTCCTTTCAGAAAGTTCCAGTATTGTCAGATTCTTTTGGCTGCTAATGTCTTTCATTCTATTATTTTAGAAGGAAAAGAAAGAGGTAAAACATTTAAGCCTCTATTTGAGCCTCTTTGTCTTCCTTCAGAGTAAAGAAAAGATGGAATTTCATTGAAAATGAAATTTAAAGCACTATTTTTAGCATTTATACCGATAGCTAACACATCTTGAACGTGCATCTAGGTATTGTAATTACTGATGAGGTACAAATACGGAATTCTCTGTGCCAAAGTGTTTGACAATGTGAGTTCTTGCCTCACTGCTGTGACCTGAGCCTGCAGAGGTACTCAGCTGAATCAGCAGCTGGAGGAAACATCTTCAGACTCACTGGAAAAAATTGGTTAAAACCAGGCTGCATGTGCTCTAATAACTCTAGTCTTAAGCTTTTGTTCCAGCAAAATACTGGAACTTGCAGTAAGGTACAGGGCAACCTTGGAAAGTGGTGGAAAGCGTTCATCTCTTCTTTCTCCCAGCTGTTCTAGTTGCATTCACTGTCTGTCAGGTAACAGAAAGCGAAAGGATTCATTCACTGAAAGCAAGAAGGAGAAAAGTTTTCTTGTGTTAGGTATGTTCTCCACACTTCAAAGAAGCGTGTGTAATGTTTGTATAGAACTCCCTGTGTTATTTAACACAAAGTCATTGCTGCTTTTATGTTCGTCTGGCACATAAAAACAAGCGCATATGAAATAGACTTAAGAAACAGGCTATTTAACCCGGTGCCCTGTCTGGTGGTTGACTGAAGCAACTGCTCAAGAAAGCTTCGGAAGCCAGACCAAGCAGCAGCATGTGATGTTTCCCAAAATTATTGTCTCCATCAAGAAATTGTTTGAGGAACTTTGTTAGCCAGAGTTCTGTCTCAGTACAGTTAACAAACTTCAATAGGTTTTTATTCTATAAATTATATAGCTTGCATTTCAGCCTCTGTAGATGTAGTGTCCACGGTGTCCTCTGGCAAGCTATTCCACAGCTTTGGTACCCACGGCATGAAGAATCATCTGCTGGTTCTGCAGTCTGCCAAATTAATTTGCTCTTTCATTGCTCAGCTACTTAAAGGAGATAAGTGTGTGAGAGTCACTCATGTTTCTGCAGATGTCTACCGTATCACCCTTTCCTTTCCTCTTAAATTCTGAGGAGTCTAGCCATGTAACCACGCTTTGCATAGGAGTTACTCCATTCCTTTGTGATCGTCCTTCCCTGAATCTTAGCAAACTTGTATTCTAGCTTTTTGTGCATCCTGTTTTCAGGGGCTTTCTTTATACCTGACCATGTACTGGACCCGCAGACTCCAGTCAAATGCTTTTGGCCTGTCTACACCTTCATATTGAACCTGCCAGAATTTGATTCTGTCTGGAATTTTTTTTAATGACTTCAGCTTTGTGAAAGATGTTTTCTTACTTTTAACATCTACCTACTTTTGATCCTCCCCAGGTCTTCCTAGATGAATGCCGTGCATTCATCCTTGTCCCTCTGTTGTGATGTCCTTAAGTAACCCCACTATGCTTTTAAATAATCATGATGCTGTCCACAACTGCACTTGAGCTTTTTCAGTGTTTGTATGATCCATTTCATAATCTACTTGGAAGCATCCTGCAGGTTTCACTGATTTTGGTTTCCTCTGCAGTAATTCCTAATGTATCAAAGCACTGCGTTAATTGGAAATACCTGCTGCTCAAAACAAAGCAATGAATTGAGTTGACAACAATGAAAGTAAGGCATCCAGCGTTAAAGTTCTAATGATAAATAAAAATTGAGCTCCCCTCAGTTCTTTTCCATTCCTAAACTGAGCATTAAAAGAGTTGTCAAAGATTTCCAGTAGTTGTTAAATCAGAATAACCTCTGACTGCAATCCCTGACTAAACCTTTACCGGATGACTTTCTGACAGCCCCTTAATCTCAACAAACTGTTGTTAACATAACAGCATTAAAATAATCTCTTGCAAATTCTGTCCTTCACCAAGTAATTCAAGATGGGGCATCATCCACAAAAGATCAAGGAAAACCAACAGTAAAGAATTTGCAATGCTGAAAGAAAGAATTGAGAAATAACAGTTGAGAAGATGGCGATCTGGAATTTGATGGTTTGAAGTGCACAAAACCTGGAGTACAGTATCAGCTGAAATGAAGCAGAATATGGGGTCCTGACTTAGCACTTTGTGGCTACAAGCATTGATAAGGAATAATGCATTGAACCAACCTGAATAGTGTCAATTCTATAAAGTACCTTAGAAAACAACATTTAACAGTTCAAAGGTGATTTTTCTTATTCGCTATAAAGTCAAAAATAACTGTCTTTACGAAGGGTAACAGCAAACGTGAAGAGACAAAACAGTATCTACACACATTTTAATTTAATTTTTTTAGAGGGGAACTATATGCATTTAAATATACACATACACAAGACTTGTGTGGACTGGTGGAACTGGGGGAATCTATTCATGCACCTACATGGCAGGAGGTCTGAGTTGTGGTTTTTCACTTTTCAGTTAAGAAAAATAACAATATGTACTTTGAAACTCTCCAAAAATTTTATTAAAATGAAATTACTTTAATGGAAGAAGATGTAAAAAATAAAAATGAAGTACAGCTACTACTTTTTTATTCTGTTCTTTAATGTGCTTTTTCTCTTTCTCTGTAAGGCTCTGAAGGTTAGACGGCTAACTGCACTACTTAGCTCTGGGCTGGATTCTGGCACTTTTTGTTTCACTGCAACCTAATGAAACCACCTCTAGCTTAGGAAGTTCCTGAGCCGTGGTGGAGCCCAGGAGATTAGACCTGAGAAAAGTCATTATATAGTGTCCTTATTCTCATCTTCTTTCACTGATGTAGCTTGTTGGGTGCTGTTGGATTTGTATCATAGAACAGCTTACAATATCCAACTCCAACCCCCGTGCTGTGGGCAGGTTTGCAACCCACCAGATCAAGCTGCCCAGGGCCCCATCCAATCTGGCATTGAACGCCTCCAGGGTAAGGGCATCCACAGCTTCTCTGGACAGCTGTGCCAGTGCCTCACCACCCTTTGAGTAACGAATCTCTTCCTAAAATCTAATCTAAATCTACCCTCTTGTAGTTTAAAGTCATTCTCCCTTGTCCTGTCACTACGTGCCTATGTAAAAGGTCAGTCTCTCTCCTGCTTGTAAGCTCCCCTCGAGTACTGGAAGGCCACAATGAGATTTCTCCAGAGCCTTCTCTTCTCTTCTCCAGGCTAAATGAGCCCAGCTCCCTCAGCCTTTCTTCATAGCAGAGGTCCTCCAACCCTCAGATCATCTTCATGGCCCTCCTCTGGACCCACTCCAACAGCTCTGCATCCTTCTAGTTCTGGGGGCCCCAGGGCTGAATGCAGTACTCCAGATGGGGCCTCACAAGGGCAGAGTGAGTAGAGAGGGACTCTTGACTGGATGGGCTTTAGTCTTTCTTAATGTGGTCAATCGTATAATAATTAAATATCTATTCCTGAATACATTCAGTTTAAATAACACATAATTGTGGGTAAAGTAGAAGTATGTGGGATGACCGAAGTTAGAAAGAATCAGATCCTCAATATGAAATGTGTATGTGTTAGAATAATTAAGACATTTCAAATTTTGCCATAACAGGTTGTTTTAAGCATTAAAGCCTATATAGTATTTGCTGGAACTCATAGTGTGTTAAATTATGATTCTATGAAATTAGACATTACAATTAAATTAATAGTTGTTGAACTGGCATCTGGATTTTGATGATCTCCAGAGGTCCCTTCCAACCCCTGCAATTCTGGTTTCTTTGAACCATTTTTTTTTTTTTCTCTTGACAGAAAAAAACCTACGAAGACATGAACTTTGAACTGGTTGCTTGAATAAAAATTAGTGATACATTGTGAATTTTATTTATTTATTGAATTTTTTAAATGCGGCTTAAGATCATCTTGGAGAACTGAGGGCTGTTTGGCTATTTTAAGTGCATTTAGAATTCACTGAAATCTGTACTAGTAAAACAGTCTAAACGTACCGTAACAAGATTGTTTCCTTGAATCTCTATCCTCATCTTGAATGACATGGCTGTTGTACCGAAAGATATTTCATGATTGAAATCCACTAAACAATTGCAATGTGTAGTCTGAGGGTGCTGAGCTTCCTATTGATGCTCTTTACCTTTTCTCTGTTTTCTGTAGCATCTTCCATTCTTTGGAGCCAGCCAAGATTTGCAGCTGAAAAATACTGCACTTTAATGTGACCTAGAGACAGAGTAACTTCCAAACTCATAATCACAACAAATATTGGTTGGACAGTTTTAGGACTTTAAAAAATAAAAACCAAACAAAAAACAAAACAAAACAACCTTTTGTTGTCTTGGTGCTGATAATCACCTTAATTCATATCAGATCTAACACTTTAATGGCAAAAAATTTACTTACCATCATTTGAAAGAATTTTAACAATGTGGGCTACTGCTCATCTATATTTAATACAATTCCATTTTGGTGCATCTATTTAGGCAAGAGCATTCTCAGCATAATATTTCGAATGAGAATATTCAAATTCAAGTTCAATGGTTGCTTATTTCAAGATCTTGGTAAAATTAGACTGCATTTTCAATAGGAAAGAATAATACAGGAATTAGGAGTTCTTGCCCAAATGTTGTTCTAAAAAAAAGTCCTCTTTCCAGGTAGATGGTTTCCTTCTCATATTATATTTATTCTTCTTCCTATAATCAACTTTCCTGTATCTTAAGATATATTTCTTAGATATATAAAGACATTGGAGCTATCTAATAAAATAATGTGAGTAACCTTCAGTTACTGATCTGAGGAGTAAGATATATGGATCCTTCTTCACTGACTGGTTTCTTTGAACCATAAAAACCAAACAAAAGTCAAGGTCAAACCAGGACAGGGGGGAAAAAAAGCTATTGTTTAATTTCTTGAAGGAGTCATCTACGTTAAGATGGCTAACATTGCTTTCCTTGCATCCATTTCTTAATATTCATTTAATTCTTCATGTCTCTTCAATGGGCTTCTGCACCTGGCACACTTGTCTGGACTAGTTATAACATTTTTCCCAAGAGGGATTTTCTTTCATGTGCATCCCACTTCAGATTTTCTGCTGGTATTGGCATCTGTCAAAGATCAAAGAGAGGATTAGTTCTCTGTACTTCCTCAGATAAGGATATTTCATGGAGCAAAAGTGTTTTATTTACTTATGGCTGAGAAGTAGTGAAGTTGCAATAGCTTTATACAATTCCAGCTCTAGGATGAATTATCAGTGTTTACCAGTTCACTACCAAATGAGCAATTGCAATGGACAAATAGCCAGACTTGGGCTACCAGAAGTCTTTTGAGCCCTCATATTGCTCAGTGGGAGTTTGTTATCCCTATTAGGATGTTTTCTTGTCTAATTTCTCTCCGATCTCTCAATAATAATCCAGTGTGATTTGAGTAACTGTCCCTACCTAAGTCTGATTTAAATATGTATCACTTTTCATGCAGCTAGAGATATCTCGCTTCTCACTATAGTTTGTCCTTAAGGTTTAGGGTTGGGATGACAGGGAGTATGTATGTTTTTCTGGCTTGCAATTTAGCGTTTGATACAATCTTTTTTTACTGAGTTGGAAATCTAGTATTGTCATATAAGTGCTTCTGGACTTGAAGACAAAATGTAGCTGTTTAAATAGAGCGCTGGTGTGAGCTTATTTCATGAACACTAAAAACTAGGAGTCATCTCATCTTAAAGACTGTTCCATTCTCCCTTTGATGAACCCTTCACTGTGATGTGGAATTTATAGTTCTGAACAGTTGCTGAAACACACTTGGAAAGCCTCTTGATGTTTGTGGCGTTAATAGATTCTGCCCTGGTGTTCAGTTACTCTGCATTTTAAAATGTGACCCTCCACATGGCACAAGCCATTCAGGAGTTTTATACCGTTAAACGTCAAAGTTCTGCACGTTCTTCACAGCTCTTGTACGGTTTCCTTATGGAAAGTATTTAAATCTGACTGTGCTGCTGAATGACTTCCAGAGTAGAATGTCATTTTGTACATCTGGTGCTCTGTTTAATTGTCATCAGACTTGGGTTTTCAACAAGATAATTGCTGAGCTGTCTTTGGTGGTGCTTTGAAAAATAAGTTGTCTTCAAATCTATTAATGTTTCTCAAATGTGCACTTTTCTGAGAACGTGTTTCCTGTCATAAGGCTTCAGAGGCACAGAGTAAGTTAAGAGTTTATCAGGCTGCTATCATCACAGTCTGTTACAGGAAAAAACCTTATGAACCTTATGACTACCCTCTTGATCTCTGTGGGAACTGAGAAGCGTATTTCTTTTGTATTTAGGAAATTAAGCTAATAGATGAGCAATGTGTTACTTTTTGAATTCTTCCTAACTTTTCCCTTCAGAGCTAACCAAAAGATCAGGCCTACATTTAGTTGCTTTAAGGCTTTTAATGCCTCACTTTACTTTCATTGTTTGATCACTGGGTGATGAACCTCAAAGAGACGAGAAAGCAAGAAAAAGATGCTTCTTGTGAGACACTGTGGCTGCTTGTTTTGTTCTTGAAGCATCATCATCTGCAATTGAAGGTCTTACCATGGGAAGACAGCAACTGGGCCAGGGCCTGCTTCCTTTCTCTTTCCTGAAAGGCACGTTTTGTTCTCTTTGTAGGCACCAAGTAATTCTGCAAAAATGAAGTGTTGTTTCTACCTTGCAAAAGTGGATGTGGGTCTGTGTGGCCCAAATATTTGGAGGAAGAGTGATTTAGCTCCCTGTAGTACCTCTTCTAACTCCCTTAGTTCTCTATAGAAGCTCTTCATCTCTTTTTTCCCTGTTGTATTTTGTGGTAATTAGCATACATTCCTGCTGATTAGCAATCTCTTGGCCTTCTTCTGACTGGATACATGAAGGTCACTGCAATTCCTGTGGCTTGCACTTCAGGCCATGAGATTAAGCTACAGCTGAAGACATTAAGCTTTCTCCTGGTAGCCCACTTGAACATGGAACCTGCTGGCAGATATTTGCACATGCCTTAGCTGGTTTGCAGCGTTGTTGTCTCTGGCTCTGCTGCTGGGTCCAGCTGGCATGGCAGAACAGGAATGTGACAGGAAACAGGAGCAGGAAAGAGTAAGATGCTGGTTAGTGAAGTTGTGCCTAATCTGGAGTTTGGCTGAGTTTGGTGTCATCCTCTAGTGGTTGACATTGCAGGCACCTTAATGAGGTGACAGGCAGCTTGGCAAAACCACAGATATAACACTACAGTGCCTTTGTAAAGGAAGAAGCAATACCAAGGTCACTCATCAGAGTAATATCTTCAGATACGAAGCTGTACCATGAAAGGACTACTTAGCAAGTTCAGTTAAGGGTAGCTCAACTGTAGCGTTACAAACCAAAACTCTCAGTCTGGGAAGAGGAGGGGAGAACCCTTTTTTCAGAAGTGTGCTAATCTGGTGGACCCTTTCTACATTTATTTATGCAATGCAAGAATAATTTTCTAGCTAAATATTGTCATAAAGAATTCATTGCAGTGAAATACTGTAATTTGACTTCAGTATCTGTGCTTGCAAGAGTACTTGCATACTTTCCTAAATATAATATTTTTATAATTATCCATTGTGCACATTGAAGTCAGACGTTATCTGGCTCTAACGTCTATATAGACTTGTGTTTTTAAAAAATAAATTTTGTGTCAGATTTATAATGCAAGACCACAATATTTTGAGAATAGTACTCAACTTCTAAATTATAAATCATATTTTCTGATGGAAGAAGTGACTAAGTATAAAATATGAATCTTGCATGTTACAGTACTTAGCCATGCAATCATTATTTGAAATTCTCTTTCAAGTCTTTACATTTATATTCATTTGGTTTCCTCAAAATGGACATGGCTAATATATTATTAAAGGTTTAAAAATTGGAATCCATGTAGTAAATGTTGATGTGTTTTATGGTTCAACAGAAACTGATGTAGCAATGACCTTTGTGGTATTTGCTAGCCAGAAGGTAAGATGTTCATACTGTTTTGATTTGCATATGAGGTAATTGATATAATTTATTGGGTATAACTGCATAATTTTCAGCAGGAGAGCAAGCAATAGAACTTGAAAGGAAACGTAATGTGCATCCACAAATACGGGAGACAACTAATAATGTGGGTAAGGTGATAAGTGTTGAGATGTCTGAGCACTCTTCTTGTTTCCCTCATAAACAGAAATGACATGAGCTGCTTCAGGAACACAGCTCAACAGATGCAAAACTGCATCTTGTTCTTATGCTGCTGTTGGTCTTATGGGGTTGCACTTGATAGATCGATTGCATTTTTCATGCATCCTTTGTAATTTACTTGGACAAATACATGGAAAGGAACGCGTTGATATTGGAAATAAATCTGAATGGCCCTTGTGCATCTCGTGTGTATCCAGACCATGTGAGAGGAGCAGAGTTATACTCCTTACGATGGTCTTTCAAGTCCATGAATATGTATAATTGCAAACTCCAGATATCTTTTAGTACTTCCAAAATGACAGCTTTATGTAGCTCCAAAATTGTGGAGCAATATCTGAATTCTTATTAAAATTACTTCAACAGGTCTTCTGGAGATTACAAATGTTGTGTTTTGCCATGTGAGTCTTGGTAGCAGTTTTGACCTAACATGATGGCAAATGAGGTGGTTTGAGGTGTATACTGAAGAGTTTCATAAAATTATGAAAATAATAATCTAAAAAAAACCCATCAGCTTTTAGATATAGTGAGTTTTTCTGCTCTAGGAGAGGAGGATACTATTTGAAACATTTTTGTGCATATAAATTGTGATCATAGTACAAACTTTGCCAAAGAAAATTTTGCAAAAGCCTTGGACTGGCCTAACAAATGTCCAGTCTGATTTCTTCACACAAAATTAGAAATTATCCTTATTAAATGTGATCCCTAAATAAGATTTTTTCCTACCCTTAAATCATTGTAGAATATTTCTCAACAATAAACAGAGAATGGAAATCAATACCAACACAGTCAGCCATGCTTAGCTAAAATTGTTTTTGCTATAGGCAATGGTGATATGAGTACGTCACCTGACTTACTCTCTGTAATTCCTGCTTTATTTGTACATTACAAATAAGAGTAAACAGAAGAAATTATAAGAAAACTAATGAAAAAACATACACCTACTTCTTCTGAAGTATTTTCCTTTAAGGGCATAAATTTCTGGAGCTACTTAACCTTCAGATTTGAGTGAACAGATATGGAGTGATTGAATAAGTTATAGGACTAGGTTTTTTTTGTTTGCTTGTTTATTCTGTTTTGCTGTGGTTATGGAGTAAGGTACATTGACAAAGCACATTTAGAAAAGATATCTAGATAACTGCTTGAGCTACAACTGAGCTTTCACAACTATTCAAGAAGTTTGCCATCTTAACTTAAATAAACTTGACCATTTCTTAAAAATATCACAATCAAATTACCCAAACTTGAAATGTAATCATCACCATAGATTTTCAGTCATTGAGCTTGTATTGAGGTATCTACAAACACCATTTTTTCAGATATGTAAGCTGGTGTGTGTCTGACAATGTTGCAGTAAGATGGCTCACAAAACTGACACTATCTCTGAATATTTTATCATGCATTTTTTTTGTTCATAGTCTATCTCTATACGTGTAACCTTGCTTTAAAAAATGGTGTTAAAAATTCAATATTAGGAAGTGTATTTTTTTCATGGTGTTATTAAAATTGAACAAAGCCTGGATTTTCACGATCCTGGGAGCCTTCTCTTGCTCAGATGCTGCCTAGCTCTGGGCCCTGCTAGGTGGGCTTTTCCCTGCTCATCATACAGAAAAGGAGACATCATTTCAACTGCAGATTTTACTGGGCACTTCTTTGTCAAATATCTTCTCAATGGAGGAAGAATAGATGTGTCACCTATTTTTCACAATTTGCTAATCTCAGGTGACCAGGCTGTGTCGTTTGTGACCTGAGACTCCCGGAAAGGTTAGACTCCCAGAGGTTTTTCACTTCAGCAGTAATAGATTGGCATAATAAAAACTAAAATCTTCCTTATCCTAAATTGAAGATACAGAAAGTCCATATTCCCTTCAAATTTGCTGCATACGTAGTGTATTTATAATGGATTTTTGTCATCAGTATTAACAACTCGAGGAAATTTTTGCCGTATTTTAATTCAGCAGAAGCCAGAGCCTTACATAAGGACTTGCCTTCTTCAGAACTGATTGTAGAACATTTGTATCGAAATGCAATTTTTAGAACTTAATTTTTCAACAATGACTAAATTAATCACCTACTGAGGAAAACAAAAATCTTTTGTAATGGAAATACTATCAAATACATTTTTCATATATTTTTGCATCCTGATTTATTGAGTGAGATGTTCCACTAGCAGTTGTACAAAAACATTTTTCCACCATTTATTATTATACATAATCTAATTTATTAACTAAGCGTGCTTGGAATGCAAGTATCCTATGCTTACTTCGAGACCTGAAAAAAAAAACAAAACCTAACTCAACCATATTTGAAATTAGAATTTCTATTAAAAATATTTCTTACATCAGTTTAAAACTATCTCTAGACTTTCATGCTTTTCTGACATCGTTACAGTACCATAGAGATACTGCAGTCTGCAAAAACAAACTTCTAAAAAGAACTACGTATGCAAAACAATTTATTTCATTGGTTCTAAGAGGTGTACAGAGGCACTCACAAGGTACACAGATTTTTTTTTTCCTGTGTGGCATGAGGCTATCAAATTATTTTTATACAAAGAAGCAAAATGTGGCAGTTGGTAAGAACTGTTATAGAAGATCAATGCATTTTTAATTGTTGTCTTTAATTGTGAAATTCACTCCCTCTGATGTTTCTGGGTTGTGAAACGAGTTGACCAATGGTAATAAACTGAACTGCAAAATTTCAGGATGACCAACATCTTGATGAGAACATTCTAGACTATGCAAAGCTTCTAATATTTAGGGTTGTGCTTTACTGAAACATCAAATTACAAACTAAAATGAGATAATTCTGCAAATGGCAGAGACTTAGTAAAATGGAGCTGGTGTGCTGTGACTGGTTCCTGCCCCCAGGTGCCCACTGAGGCCCGTCAAAGGAGAAGTTTTCTCCCAATTGAAGCTCACTGTGACCCAATACGTAGAGACAGGGACAAAGTAAACAAACAGCTTTTCTTTCTGTTGCCCGGCTGCCTTTTAAAAACAGAATATGTAATACTTTGTTCACACTCTGCTTCTTAATTTCTTTTGTCCCACCTATTTAAAACACACTTTTGCATATGGATTTGGAGACTGATACCTGGGTCTGAAGATGATTTACCTAGTAATTAGATATACTTTATAAATAAGCCTGTACCTCCTGGCTCAGCTAACTTTGTCTATTTTACAGTATTTTTTAAGGTAGTATTGTAAAATACTTGAGGAAATAGATCATTATAAAATCTAATTTCTTGCACTCAGCACTGAATCAGACCTAAATTTATTTTACGTGACAGAAGCAGAGTGAATACTGCAATGTCCTTGGAATCCAGCATGGTTTTAATTGGATTCTATTTTTTTCTAATTCTACTGTGGAACACCAATTTAAATGCCTGGGATTAAATTTATATGACAGGTTGCCATTCTCACTAAAATGGTGCATCATTTTAATTTATTTATTTTGCTTTGATGCTTCTTGACAAGTAATAAAGCATCAGGTCCTTAGTTGCAAAGGTCTTGTTGCTATTTTTTTTTTATTTTTTATTTTTTACATTTCAGATTTTTTTTGCTGACACACAGCCAAGCGCAACAACATTCATTTTAAACAAAGGGGCCAACAGTTCTCAAGCTCAGCAAGAATTCAAGTGAGATACAATTTAAGATAAGGAAAGCTTCATTTATGTAATAAAAAGTAACCCCTGGTAAATGAGACTTGTAATGCATTATCCTTCTTAACCTTCCACTGGGCCCATAATTATGCAGAATATTTAATGTACTCTAATAATCTGATCTTAACTTGATAGCCTTTCCACTTTATATAGGACAGAGTAAAACACTACAACCCCGCAGATTTGAGAACAAAGACACTGATTATTTAACTGTAATAAACAACGCTGTGAAGATGAAGACAAAAGTATGATGTGTGAAGCGTGAAAATAAATTAAAATGTTAGGAAACAGGTGTGAAGAGGCTTTGAAAATGGGTTCATATTTTTCATTAGGGCATTGCTGTAGTTTCATGTCCCAGTCAAAGTCATTTCTACTGGCAATGGGAAGGTAGATAAAAGTAAATCATTTCTAGGTTAATGGGCATATTATTAAAAATTAAAAAAATTAAACATGGATGCATTTGGAAAAATAGAATTGCTATAAATTAAATTTTAAAAACTCATTAGCTGGGGAGTATGAGATTTTTAAAATATTGTTCCAGTCCCTTTGTCCTAGGTAGCGAGCCTGTTTTAATTTCCAGCGTACAAGACTCTTGTACGCTTGCTAATACTGAGTGCATAAACTTATGACTGCATAAATTAACGTTACTGTTTTATCAGTTGCTAGTGAACAAATGGTCAGGATGCTGATGGAGCACTATACTGTAGCTTTGTTGGGAGTCATCCCCATGACTTCATACAGCACAGGAATACTTTTATGTATACATTGATCTTGGAAACAAACAAAAACAGGGTTCCGCATTAAGTGACAGGTGCGCAGATTGTGAGTTGCCCTGCAAACAGAAGAACCTGAGGCCTGGGCCGCCAGCCCATGCCATTCACGTTTGTGGCTGTGGCTGCCTGGCAGGTGCCACCCTGCCTGGGAAAAAACAAAATGGAGAAGCTGTGGGTGGAGGTTAGGACAGGGAGATGGCTTACCAGTTACTGTCACGAGTAAGACAGATTCAGCTTGGGGAGAAGTAATTAACTGCCACTTAAAACCAGACAGGCCCAGCCGTGCCCTGGGGTGGAATCGCCCAGGACCAGCGGTGCTGGTGGCCCAGGCATCTCCTCACAGAGCCCTGCAGCCCCCTGGGCAGTGGCACCAGGAGCACTGTGCTAAACGGGTAGCAGTTCTGATCACAACTTGAGATAAACATTTGTGATTGGTTGCAGAAAAGAGTTTTGCTTCATCTATGACTTTGATTATATTTTCTCAAATGTAGGTAGTAGCTTGTAGTTGCATCAGTTGCACTTTTATTGTATAAGCAACTATGTGTAAGAATCAGACTCATTTCTCTTGTGTGTTTGATGTTACCCTAGATGCATCATTTAAATGATAGCATTGCAAGGTAGCTATCTGAGATACAAAGCAAATTAATTGTAGTTTAATTTTGATAAACAGCTTTATTTTAGTGTAGGACTATCACTTATGAACCTTTTTTGTGTGGGGAGGCCTCTTGCCTCCTTGCTGAAGCTTTTTGCTCTGCCCCTTCTTGATACCTGAGAAGGTCGTTATTCTTTCTCCGCATAGTTGACAACAAAACCACAGGTGTGCTCAGACCAGTGCTCACCTCAGCTTCTCTCCTCATAGCACAGCATTGCCGGAGCAGCACGGCCCAGTCCTGCCTGCCCAGGTTGTGGCATCCTGTGTAAGCTGCGGGACCTTGCTGTTCCTCTTTTTCTGTCTGCAGTTACTACACAAGAACAAATCCCAAGTGTTAATGACAGAAACTTAAAACTGGGGGGAAGGAAGGGAATTCAGCCATGTGCAACGCTCAAAGCGCTCTGAGTGCTGTGCTGTGTAATGGCTGTTTTGTGGCCCTGCCTGCTGCAGAAAGCAGCACAGTGCCTTGGAGGAGCAGTCTGCTTCTTTGCCTCATGCAGGGAGCAGCCATTCACTGCAAACCTGCCCATCAGTACGTCCTCATGATGTTGAGGACTTTTCTTTCCGTGCACCTTTGATTTTGATCGGTAAAAGATTTCTCTTCAACAGCTATTGGAAATTTTGACAGGTCTTTTCTGTAAAGCTGTTAATAATTGGGGGCTAACAGTTTCTATTTTTACTCCCTTCAAACTATGTTCTCATTTGGTCTCAGCACTCCAAATTATTAAAGCGTACAATGAAGTCCCTTGCTGTGCCTTTAAATCTGATAAGCTGGGAATTTTGAGACCGCTAACGAGTTTGTTCAGACTCGATTTGTCTGTAGATACAAAACTATAGCCACCACAGAGTGTATAGTATTTATCTATGGCAAACAATAAAACATAGCCTAGCCGTGCAATACTGTCTCTTCAGGGCTGAGCATGTTTTTTGAGTGAGGGTAATGGACCAGATTTTAAAATACACCTTGATTTTTTTTTTTATTTGATAGACTTGTGGAGAGAAATCATAAGGGGAAAATATAATAAATTTATTGTGCATTTTGTGTTTAATTTCTTACCTTACAGTTTGTTTTATTATTCAAAGGTTTGAATCCTTTGAAGGTAGGAGACAGGGTAACAGCCTACATTAATGAGTAATTAATTGCTATCTGTAAAGTTCATAAGAAGAAAACAGTTAACATTGAGACCTTTATATTTGCCTTAGCAGTGTTACTTTTGGGCTGGATTTTGTCTGGTCCCTAGTATTTATTTCTAGCGTGTGTTTTTGAAGCCATGCAAAAGTCTCATTGCTTTGAGCCCTTAAGTCTTCCTTAGGGACGGTAGCACACTGATGCATCCTTGCATGGCATTTCCAGCTCATTTTCCTGAAAAAGAGCTTACATGTGGCAAACCACTCTGCAGACTTAGCCAGTGCGTGGCAAGTGGAGATGGCTGAATGCACAGCACAACTGCTGCACAACTCCCAAACAAATGTAATGTTTTTGCTTGTGTTGGACTACCTAGGTGTTTGTGGTCCCTCTTATGCAAGACCTCAGTCTCTGTGGCAGAGTGCCTGCTTGGAGGAGCAGCACAGAACTTGTGGACTTGTGTTGTGGGAACTAAGGTGTGTTCCTGTCTTGGTGGAGCTGCTTGCTTTTTGCACCTATCTGTGTAAATTCATTCCTAGAAAAACTTGTGGGAGTGTTGGGAAGAGGAGAAGAATGGAGTTCTCTGAGTACAAAAGTTTTTCTGTATGGTCAGGCAGCTACAGTGTTATTCAGAAACCTCATACTGCTGAGTTCTAGGTTTCATCTCTTTGTCAGAGCTTGTAATGAGATACTCGAAAAGAAGCTTGCTGACGTTTTTTAATGAGTGAAGACTTGAAATAAACGTGAATCAGAGGTTTTGTGCCCCTTTATATCAAAGTAGATAGAATCGAGGGTGAGTTTCTCATTATAAGACTTTCTTTTTCTGTAGTGGCTTCTCAGTCCAGGACGTGTACATAAGTGTGTCTTCCTGGAGAGCAAAAGGTGGGTAAATGTTTGGGACACAAAAGAACTGCTTTGAATGAGCAATAACCAAAAAATGTCACAAAATTTCACCAACTTTCTTTGCTGCCTGGTCTCTTCATCCCTTTCATCTTCTGGTTATGTTCTCATATTTCGTCTGTAATTAATTACAGCTTTATTAGATAGTAGAATCTTAATATGTTTAGATTACAATGAACACAGCAGCATTAGATTTGCTGGGAGCTCTTTGTTTTCATCTGTAATCTGAATTACAACAGAGTATTGCAAGTGTCCTTTAATGAAATTCCCGTGTTGTCTCCTACTTGTGTTGAATAGACTAGTTCACACTGAAACAATTATTTTGGTAAGTTGTCTCACACTGCCTAAGGATATGGTTTGATCATTCATGCAGCTGAAGGGATTAATCACAGCCCTTGTGAACAATTCCTCAGTCTGTGATGGTTTATTGCATTTCTTGTCTTCCTGCTAACCACTTATGGCCTGATCAACTTGGTAAAGATCTCTTACATCTGACAAAGATGAATGCAGCATTTTCTATGGTTCTTTCCTGTTATCAAAATTAACTGTCTGCTGTAGCAGTACATTTAACCATGTCAGTCAAAATGCATTTGGGGCATTTCAAACTCACTTTAAATATGTATGTACACATATAGTGGTTATTTTTTTGCTCTTTAAATTTTTTTGAGCATGTAAAAATAGGAAGAAAATGTTCATGTTAATACTAAAAAAAAAAATTAAATTAAAAAAAATCCTGGCTATTAAGGTAGCTTAAATTAGAATAATATTAGAAAGGTAGTAAATTGAAAACAGCGTTAAATGACATTGATTGTGTAGTAGACTTTAGATCAACAATCAGCCACAAGTATGCAGAAATGTAAAATTCCATTTCCTTCTGAAAAGGGAGTTCATGGAAGTATGAATGAAATTGAAAAAATGAAGTAGCAGGCTTTTCATAATATAACCACTATAATTACATTAAATTTCAATGTCCCCTGCTGCTGTGCTTTCACAAGAATATTAGGCTGATAATGTTATGAAGTAAAATGTTACTTACAGTATAAAAAGACATTGAGAAAGTAAGTGACCATTTGCAGAACACTGTAGTTGTAACAATTTCAAATTTGTTGACTGTATTACTTGTTTATCCATAGTAAGTAGCAGTAAACAGTCACTGCATTAACAGGGTAAGAGACTTATAGTACAAGTTGTTGGTGTTTGAAGACAAACAAAAGCATTTAGATCTAAGCAAAATAATGTTTTGATTATGGTTAGCAAAAAACTGTGTTGAAAGTGTTGAAAGGTATGTGTGCGTGCCTTCGTTTTCAAATTTCTTGGGGTACAAGTGTGAGTACTTTCATCCTGTAGCACTTGTTACATAACTCCTGTAACCCTGCCCAGCACAGGGGGTTGGAACTAGATGATCTTTAAGGTCTTTTCCAGCCGAACTCATTCTATGACTTTGGCTTTGTCCAGTGACAGTTCTTCTGTAGCTCCTGCTGCATCCTAAATGAAAGAATTTAAGCAATGACTGGTGAAGTTAAAATGACATATATGTGCTCAGTCAGTGTAAGAGGGCTCTCCTCTTACATTTTACACTGCCATTAGTACCTGAGGGTCAGTTTGGGTTGATGTAGTTGAGAAAACAGGGTTGCAGGAGAGTTAATGAGGTTATGTGGAGCTGGAAGTGTTTGTCTACATATTTGAGCAATTTCTCCCTGAAGAATCATCATTTCTATTTTTGCCTTGAGAAACAGGCCTGAAGAAGCCATATGAGGTCTATTGGCTGTTTTAGTTAATTACACAGAAACCTAAGATTTATGCTGGTGTTTTCTAAGGAAGTCAGCAAATCCCTATGTGTGGCTTCGCTTTGATGGAATTATTTAATATCAGAAACGTATTACAACGTAGTAAATATTTTATGCTTCTCAGAGAAATAAACGTAACATAGCTTGTGACATACACAGTATCTTGGTGTGACCTCTTTGTCAGACTTTATACAAACATAGGAAATGAACGACTTAACAGATGCTCTATTGCTAATCTCAGGGGTTTGTTACATTTACACATTTTTATGAAGACATTAATTTTCCAAAAGTATTCTTCCTGGGGTATTCTGAAGTCTTTACAGAAATTAGCAGTTATTAGTCTAACACATTGCACCTCTTGGAAATCTCATCTACAGCCCTATTTCACTTGGAGAATTCTGGTGGTTTTGCATGAACTGTGCGAGTAGTCTTCAGGAATTTGCAAACTAATGTGCATACAACAGACATGCATATGGGCTCTGATGATACCGTTTTCTTTATTTAGTTTGTATGCTAGTGTTGCAAAGAGATTATAATAGACAACTCTTGTAATATTTAAGTGGATTAGGCCAGTCCATTACTTGAGCAATGCTCTTTACAATTCTGATTTTATAGCATTGCCTTCTTTGCTTGTAGGATGTGTAGGAGCTTTTATTGTCGTTATTCCAAAAATTAGTTTTGGAATGGTGAGAGTGTATTTCGCTATCCTTATGTTTAAACTGTTTTATGTGAAATATTACAAGATACTGTAACTAGGGCTGTGTCTTTACCTTTAGGGACAGATTTCAAAGCTACACAATAGATCAGAAGGTTATGTTCCACATGAATGTCTGCATACAGCAAATCATGAATTTATTTTGTTCTAACAGTGTGTGTGTGATCTTGAATGCCTTTGTAACAGAAAGCTTAAAGTCATGCTGTCAAGATTGTGAAATCCAAATTTTGTCTCATTTTTTTTCTCTGCTCACATTTCTTGGAAACTTATACCTGTTGTCAACTCAGATATCTTGTTCTCTTTCTTCTTTCTTTAGCTACTATTTTTAATAAGAAAACCAAATGAGAAGCTTTGTGGGTAGAATCATGAATGGCAAGCGTGTGATTCAGTGAGAGAATGGACTTCTGCAGGTCCACAAACAGAGACTCAGGTTTTGGTGGATTTTTTCCTACTTGTTTTTTTTCTCCTATTTGTTTTCCTACTTGCTTGATGAGTAGATTGCTCATCAAATATACCTTCAGCTGTACGATCTGTGAAGTGTGATATATTGATCATAGGTACCCATTTTTTGATTTCTCTAGACTTTGTATTTTTTTGAGGAAAGAGCTAGCTCCAGTACTGTGTCCTGTATGGGATAAGGACCAGACAATGTTAACATGATAGTGGATTTTTCTCACTGTCTTTCCTGGTTCTATTTGTAAATCTTATTGTGATTTACATCCTCTGTTTTGGCCCTTGAGCTGTAGGTCAGACCTGAAGGTAGGTGATTTGTCTTCACGGTTTTAAACAGTGAAATCGACAGCTATACTCTAGTGGACGCCATAAAAGCCTCTGTCTATCAGACGTGTCGCTGGAGCAAATGTTGAGGACTTTCAGGGATGCAAAAACCAAAGCAGAATTTTTTAACAGCTCAGCAAAAAGTCTGAAAAAATCCTCTCAGAGACATTTGGTGTTTCTTTCATTACAATTATTTTTTTTCAGAAAAGGTGTGGTATTAAGGTCTTAAATCCTATGATCCACTCTCCACCACAGAATTTTACTGTAGCTGACTGCCCCCTGTATTCTTTTAGCAACCGTAGTTAAAACTAAGAATTATCTGTTTCTGTAAAAGAATTATCTCTCTAATTTTAAAATTTGTATTACTTCTGCATTTCTTTTTGATTTTTTTTTTTTAAACAATAAATGTAAGATAATGGTAGGTAAGTTGGGATTTGAAATAGTTATGTCAGGAGAAAGCATGCATTCATTATTTCTATATTAATGTTCTATATTTATTTCTGGCGTCCAGTAGACCAAAAGTGGTATTATATAACTGCAAGAAAGAGACAGGAATATGTTATTAGTTCTTTGAAAAGGTTCTTTGTAAGGGTGAGTGCCTGCATGGGCCCGTGCTTAAGCCAAGTGTCTGCCCTTCCTGTGCTCTGCATCAGCAGGATACACCCTCTCCCCTGTGCCCTTCCTTTGCCCATACACACCCTTTGGTGCAGGGAGCTCTGGAAGGATCTTCTGTTCCAGCTTAGGTACTCTCTCAAAGTAATGAAAACTTTCTTTCCATCCATCATCTGATATTGGTAATGGAGGCTTGTTGCCATCTGTCTTTTGATAGCATTGTGGTAAAATACCAGTTCTCCAGGCTTCTCTGTTAGTGACAAGGGAGGTGTTTCCATGAGATGAAAGCTGTTGCAAGCTGTTGAAGAGAAACTTAGAAGTTGTGAGAAGCACATTTAACTAATGGTTTGGCAGAAATGCAGGTTTAAGATTTACATTGGCTTAGTTTAGTGGTACGGATTTTCAATGCATTACCCTATGATCAACATTTACCTCGAAAGTAATTTTATCTCTGTCTGGAAACATTAAAGTAAGTAAAATCTGAATGCAGGAGGAAAATTCTTCCCACTTCAGAGCTAAAATAGACTTTCTAGCAAAACCAGGATCACGCACGCTAAGGATCTGCATGTGCAGCTAGGTGGGCAGCAGCACTTGTCCACGTAAGTCTCCGATCCTAGAGGTTCTTCACAGCACGGAAATGGAGCAGTGGTTGTCATCTCAATCTGTCTGCAATTTAAGAGAAAGACACTGTAATAGTTAACTAAAACAATTACAAGAAGTTGATATCAAACTGGAAGATGTTGTGCTAATTAGCAGTGCTACCATGTAATGTTTGTATTTCACCTTTGTCGAATCTTTGTGTATTTGTTATACGATATTTAACTTTCCTTGTATCAGACCAAATGGGTGCTGCACAGAACAGCAGCTGAATGATGACCTTCACTGTGTTAAGCCTGTTTGCAAACACCTTCTGGACTTCACAGTTATTCCTGTGTGTTAAAGGTCTGGTTTTGTGCCATTAACGGAACAAGTAAAGCTTAAGCCTCTGTCCAAGTGTTTCCTGTATTATGTGTATCCTATGGTGACAGATCTTCCAGTATTTCAAAAGGCCTGAGAAATCAAGATAGCTAGCATTTTGATGCAGGAGCAACATGTTAAGCTATCAATCAAATTTAGGCCTGGAGGTAATAAGGTAATAGTACAGGAGTGATTTAAAAAGAAAACTCAGATAAATGGTCCCAAAAATGATTCTTAAAACTATGTGCTTTTACACAGGCATTGCTTAAAAGCAGTCCTGACTCTGAAATCGACTTCTACAATTTTAAACACCAAGTTTAATGAATAATTTTCCTTCTTTGTTGTTTTTATTCTGGCATTGTAAAGTAATTCAAGATGAACCATAAGTAAGAATTCCCATAACTTTCTTTTCTAACCAGCAAATATGTCCATAGCTGTGCATCTTTACTGTATTTTGAGCATGCAGAAATTGCCAGGGTTATTTTTAAAGTTGGCCTGCCAGTGTACTGAGGCATCAGAGGCTTGGTGTAGTTTGAGGTTCTGGCATCCTCTGACTGTAGTCTTGGCAAGCAATGTTCTGTTGTGATTGGAGGCGGGTGGAGAGGGACATTTCTAGCAGCAGTGGAAGGGATACACCAAGTCCTAGCATATCCCCTGTGCAGCCAGCTACTGAATGGCTTGTTGGGGCAACATTCATAGCACTTGTATTCTGCTCCTGTGCTTTATTAAAGTTTCTGCAGCAGCCTGTTATTAGATTTGCGGTCAATGTTTTCTCTCCAAAGGCTTGCATGCAACTGCATTCTGATCTGTTGCCGTAGTCCTCCATTAGTCCTCCACCCTCAGATAAGCAGTGTCTCTTTCTCCCTATTCCTTCCATGGTGCCTAGGAAAAGGACATGCTTCATTGTAGTCCTTTGTGGGGGTTCAAAATGCCTCCCTTGCTCCTGTTGTGTTCTGTCTCTCCTGGAACGGCAGCAGTTCTGACGGATCCAAACATGGAGCACAAAAGGTTTTCTAAAATGCTGCCTCCTGTGCATCAGCAGAAAAGCCTGTCAGGATCTCCTCTGCAGTAATAGCAGGGAGATTGCTGAAGGTGAAAGAGATAATTTGAGGCTTTGAAAAATAAGGCCACTTGCTTAGATGCTTCCTTCACTCTAACTTCAAGGACGGTTGGACATACTGAGATTTGTCACTGGTTTCAAACCATAAACGTGGTGGGATTGGGCCTTAAAGTCTGCAAAGTGGTTAGAAGTCAAAGCCTGATGATTCTTCAATGCAAAGTTTTTGTGTATCAGGATTTTTGGTCATTTTACGTGTTGCAGAGATAATAACTGAACTGGTGGTTCTGCCTGAAAAAAAGGATCTAAATAAACCTGAAAGTTCTTTGTGAGCTGCAGTGATGTGGAAGTGTCCCAATGCCATTTGCTGTTGCAGGGCTCCCTGCTCAGACAGCTGGGTCTGAGGGCCCCACTGGTGGAAAAGGGGATGCAACCACAGTGCCCCACTGCTTCATAGACACTTGTGTTGTTTTTTTTTTCTTCAAGCCAGTGAAGGCTGCCACGTGACTAGCTGATTTGGCATTATGCATCTTTAAAAAGAGCTGACTTTTAAAAGTGGGTCTTTCACTACTTAAAGATTCGCTTTTTCTCATTTTTTGCTAAGGCAGTATGTGTCTTCTGCAGTTTGCTTTACTACACCCACACTGTCCACTAAATTTGTTTTTCTTTACTATTTATGTTACAATCAATAAAATATTAATAAATGAGTTCCTTTGATTTACTCCGCAGTGCATATAGATGGTATTATAAAATCACCCCACTTCACTTTTCCCTAGTCTGTCTCAGTCCTGCTCAGCTCATTAGTGCTTAATTCATGCAGATGAGGTTAGTCTCCTCTGAACAACAATTCTTCCATCAGAAGTCTCGTGTTAGCTCTGATTCATGGCCTCCTTGAACTACAGTAGATGCTGTGGCTTTGGAAATTAGGGTGGGGGGCTACAAATCAGTAGTGTAAACAGAGAGGTGAAAAGGGAGGTTTGTTTTACAGGAAAAGTAAGAAATTATTTCCATCTAAAAATAATTGAGGACTTTTTATGCCAGATCCTATTAGATGCAACCCTGATGTGCACAGCAGAGAATCTGCATAAAACCTGAAATATTCCTTGTAGTGTCAAGAAGCACTGCATTATATCTGTGCCATACCAACAAGTTACCAGTAGTTTCCACTAACAATTGGACTGATGTCATTTAAATTCAGTTGAAACTGCTGGCAATAGTGTCCAATAAGTGTTTTCTTTGTCCACTCCAGCACTAAACTCTGGAAAAAGCTAACAACATTATGCCAACAAGATGCACAGATATTTCCTTTATAAATACCACGTGATTCATGCATCGTGTATTGTTACATTCATGCTCTGGTTATTCAACTGAAATGTTTTAATTTCACAAATATAACTAAAAAAATAATATTTTGCATGTTTTTCAGTTCCTGTGTCACTGACATTTATCTTTTGTTGATCAGGCATAGTGAGAGGTGTAGGCTGACAATTTTAAAATGATACATTTTAATATATATATTTTTTTTCCACTGTGTAGTAACCATTGGTGTATACATTCACTGTGTAATGGATAGAGGTAGTTGTAACTCATCACCGAGCTGACCTGCGATGATTACTTACATATGTATTCTCGTATTCATTCTTTTCTTGACACTAGTTTGCAAACGTTTATTGCCTGTTACCTGCAGCCCCCTGGAGTCTCGTGGAGTTTGGATGCCTTAGAAAACTGAGTTGGCTGAGTTTGGGGAGAAGGAATGCTTGTGGATATTTGGTCTTCAGATCTTTAAACATCTGATCCATATTTCTTAAATACATGCTTTCATTATTTGTTTTTGTACTTCAGGATTAATAATATTACGGAAGAAGAAAACACTATCTTTTCATGCAAGAATGTGGTTGCTAAAATGAAGACCTGAGTGTTCTCTGGCTCAAGTTGGGGCTTTTTATTTTTTTAACAATGTGTTTCTGACTCTTGCTAATGAAATTCTACAGAAAAACCGGTCCCAGTGAATGGGAATTTTGCTACAGAAAAGAAAGGAAATGGGATTTGGCTTATAATCCAGTTGCTGAGCCTTTTTTCATAATGAACTATCTCTATAAATGAATGGATGAACAAACTGGTGCTTAATGCATTCCTTTATCTGGGATGGATGTAATTAGTTTTTAAAAATGTGGTACTTTGGAGAGCTGTGCAACTTCTGCACATGATTCATAGTAAAAGAGATAAATGCATTAAACTTTGTTGGGAAACGTTATCCATTTTTATTGAATTTTACTTATATGCCCAAGTGATTGTATAAATACTTGCTATAATGTGGAGAATAGTCTAGTGGCTTCAATTAAATTATGCCTCACACTTTATTTTCTCTTTGAAACTATATATTATATGCAAAAGTATTTTTGTTTGCATTCTTTAACCTTAGTTTTAGCAGTTTGGACTTTATCACTCTAAAAATCAGATTCAACACTCACTTCTGGTCAGGTCAATATGTAGTTTCAAGATTGACCAACACCCTTCTCCTTACTGTTAGGAGTAAATGTATTTCTGGAGTTTTCAGTGAGTAATTTGAAAGCTTGCTCTAGGGTTTTCAAGTTTCAAGTTCCATTTTTAGGGAGCATGCTAAGAAGAAAGAATGTACTCAAAACTGGATAGTTAAACACCTAGGCATTGTGATACTGCACTGAGATCATTGGAAAAGTGTTAGCCATTGTTTTTATTCAGACATTTTTTGTTAAGGTTAAGACCACAGACGTATCCATAGAATATGCTAAAGCCTATATAAAATAGATTAACTAGAATCAACCTGTTAGTTATTCTTAATTTAAGCATAGATAAATATATAAATCAGTGACTCTGCTGTTAAAGGTGGTCCCACAATAAAAATGCAACAAAAACAGAGGAAATACCAGATTTTGTTGATGTGAATGTCAGCAGCTGGTATCAACAGCAAACAGTTCAGGTGTCATTCCTATGACAATTGTTTATCTACAATTCAGTAGTCAACCACATTGTCTAAACATGTAAAATATGAATTTGGTAATGATAAAATAACATTTACTGTTGTAATTGCTCCTCAAGGATCTCTAAATGTTTCACAATTGGTAAGGGACTGAAGTCTTACAGCCACTTTGTGTGGCCTCTAGTCAGAAAGTCCAGGATTTCTTTGTTGCTCAGGTTCGTAGGGATGTGTTTCAGAATATTCTTGCCTCTGAATCCAATTTCATTTGTTGTTTCTTCTGTCTTAAAAGACACTTTTTGGTATTTAGGAGAAAAAGCAAGAAGAGTAATAGTCCTCCTTATCAGATCGTCAAAAATCAAGAGGTTTTACTCTGATTAAAGAACCTTAGATCTTCTGGAAACTACAAAATTGGCCACAAAGGACCTGGAGATTCAGAAATATTATAATAATGTGATCCTCAGTTTATTGTCATGTTCATAGAATTAAAAAAAATAAAAAAAAACACAGAAAAGATATTGAAGACAAGGCAGAAAAGCTTTTCTTCAAATATTTCTAATTTGGAGGTGGGATTTCCCTTATAGGAGAAGAAAACAAAAGAACAAAAGCCCTGTCTACAACTGCTGTCTGTTCTGGTGGTACACTGCAGGAGCAGCTCCGTAGGTACCATCCTGTCTCCACCTCCTGTTACTCTGTCTTTAGTGAGAGCAGCTTTCACTGCATGGGGCTCAGGAGCATCCCAGGGGACCCTTCTGCTACAATGAGGAAAAGGTTTTACAACCCTGGTAGTTGTGTGCAAATGATAACACAACCAGAGCCTAGGATTTTATTCAGGCTGAGATTTCAATCCAGCCTTATTTATTTCTTCAATTCCCCATGCACTGGAGAGTAGACAGCCTTTTTTTCACCTATAACATCTAATTTTCCTTAAGAGAGTGCATCTGAAGTTCCATCCTTCCTCCTCACAAGATGAAATGGTCATTTTGGATGAGAGATTTGACGTATTTTCTTTGAGCCTTGATTGTCCCTTTTTTCTTTATATTGAAGAAAAAGAAAGGAGTTAGAGCTCAGCACACTGAAATCTAAATAATGTGAACCTTGGGAAAACTGTAAGGATAGGTGCTCCGTGAGAAGAGGATAAAAAGAAGGATCAATGTGAGGTTGTTCCTGTAGAAGTACTGCTTTTCCATCTTAATTCTTAATAATTTGAAAGGCTTTTTGGGGGTTAATTGTTACTATCTGGCAGAAGCAAACCAAAACCTGCAGTAGTCATCTTGCTAGAATTATGGGTTGAAACCTGAGCAGAAACCAACTGACTGATTAAATTGGAAGAGGCATTCAAAGGCAGGCTGTCTTCCTCTGTGCTTCTTTTGCTTTTACAGGACTACGGAATATAAAAAATTAATAGCGCAGCTCTGTATAACAGGGAAGTATGCTTTAAGAGAATGAAAGGGAAGTGCTAGGTATAATGAGCAGAATGCTGAGTTCCCTCAAAAACAAAAACAAACAAACAAAAAACAACAAAAAATAAGAAAAAACCCCATTTTCTTCATTTTAAAAACAGTACTAATTTGCATGTTAGGCACTTCAGTCTATTGTTTTCCGGATGTATTCTTGACTTGCTATCTGATATCTGAAGCGTTTTTGTTCCTGTTGGCACCTGTATTAATCAAAATTATTTGCTCTTAAGTTCTTTTACATAAGAAGACTCCATAGCGTGGAGTTTTCTGCATAGGAAACTTGACAACTAGGAGCCCTCAGCCACTTGAGTTTTCCTATAGCTCAAGATAAATTGAAGCCCTTGATTTCTTGAGAGTGAAGGGTTGAATGTTGGATTGGTCCTAATTTGTGTCTCTGCAGAAACTAATAGAACAAATGTTCTATGATGTTATAACGCTATCTTTATTGAACATATCTTATGCATCAAGTGCTGCATTACTAATATATGTCTGACTAAATATAACTGTGATTGTAAAAAGCCGGAGAGGTACAGAAGATGGGCCAGCAAAGCAATATAGTGACATTATCAGTATTCAGCAAAGTACATGCCTAGTATCAAATATATACTTATGAAAGTCAATTTAACTGTAAGCATATATTCAAGTGATTTGCTGAATTGGATGCTACTTGTAGAATACAGTAGCTGTGAAAAATAGAAAATGTTGTTTTATTCCAATAGAGAAGAATACTTTAATTTTGGCAGATAATAACCCTGATTTGCCATCTAGTCAATATGCAAAAAAAAGAAAAAAAAAAAAAAAAGAAAAAAGGGGGACATTTATGTGTTTTAAATGTTTTCCAAACTTTGCTTATTCCATGTATGTAAGTTAATATTAGTAACGTGCAATATTTTTGTTCTTTGTTGTCTTGAAAGAATGGAATAGAGATGCCAAAACTTTCCCTGATAAGTAGGGAGAGGCCAGCACTACCTGAACTCAGGCACGATCAAGCCAGGGGAAGAATCTTTTGAAAGATCAGATGGCCTAATAGAAATATTCTTAGTTATAGCAGAAGTACTCTGTGATTTGGCAATCACTTGTAATAACAAGTTTTTTCCAGTTAGGATTATGCCCTTACATTCTGTAATCAGGTGTCAGCCTAATCCGTAGTATCTAACAGTATATTCTCAAGACTACAATGTCTTCAGAAAACAATATTAAAAATGCAGGACATGTTTTTTGCTTACAGAACCTGACAGGAGACCTATATGTCATTTTTATTAATAAAAATAAATTGTTAATGTAATAAAACCAAATTCTTCAGTGCTGTGTAAAATATAAGACTCTGGAGTTCTGGAGGGGGTGGATGTTACATCGTAACTAAGAACTCTCTCACTCTCTTCTGAACTATTTTGCTGCTCTTGCACTTAACCCTGCCTCTAATTCAAGTATTATGAAGCATAGGATGTTGGATAAATCCCTGCAGTGTCATCTTCTGGCTTTTTAATCAGAGTAGCAAGAATGGTGAGGGGACTTGATCACTACGTGACATTAAATGCAATCTCTATATGCCCAGCGTTATCTTTGCTGGGCGTGATTGTAAAAGAAGGACTTTGGATACTCTTTGATGCCTGTATATGGATGCACTATTAAGTGTTGCTTATCTCCCAAAACATAAATGCTTGCAGATAATGATCTTCTGACAGTTTTTCATTAATGTTGATTATTGTTAAATGACATTTGGAAGCATCCACCCTAATATAACCACCTCTTTCTCTTGGGTGAGCTAGACAGTGTTCAGAAATGGAACCTGATTTGTTTTGAATATCTCCGGAGAAGGAGACTCCACAACCTCTCTGGGCAACCTGTTCCAGTGCTCTCACAGCAGAGAAGTTTTTTCTCATGTGCAGATGGAACTTCTTGTGTTTCAGTTTGAGCCCGTTGCCTCTTGTCCTGTTGCCAGGCTCCACAGAAAACATCCTGGCCCCATCCTGTTGGTACGCTTCCTTAAGATATTTGTGTGCGTTAAAAAGACCTCCTCTCACTCTTCTCAAGGCTTAAATAGTCCCAGCTCTCTCAGCTTTCCTCATAGGAGAGGTGTTCCAGCCCCTTAATCATCATTCTGAAGAACTCCACGTTCTTCAGAAATTGGTTGTAAGTGAATTAAAGAATTTATCCCACATAAATAAATGCATATATTATGTTTGAGAACTGAAGATTCATGCATGTTTCCTCAGTCACTAGTTACAATATTTTGTAAGGACTCTTCAGAAGGGAAGATTTTAGTCTAAGAAGTAGGGAAAAAAAAAATCAGAATTATCAGTAGTGCTATTGCCTCTTTAAGGTGACTTTACATGAAGTCACCACAGACAGCATTGCAGAATTTGTGTTTATCTTGTTTTGTTTGTTCATAACAGCTATTTCAACCCATTTAATATGCAGGTATTCATTTGGCTGCTCTTTGATATATTTTTTAATGTCACTACTAATTACTCGCTGACAATAATCCTGTTTAATAACTTTAGCATTACCGATGTTGTTAAGAGCTGCGTAGGCCAAGCTCGCTGGGTGTGCTCATCCTGCCTTCCCCCCTCTCTCAAGACCAATGAGGATTTTTTCTACATTAGACTTCTCCTGCTTTCATCTGTATGAAATGTAATGTTTTCAAGGAGCTTTTGGTAACTCTGACTTGCCAGTCTTGCTGAAACTTGCTTTATCCAGATTCTGCCTCCCTGTTTATCTTTCTCACATTTAAGCATTTTCCTGCTTCGGGTTTACTTGCTGATCTTTCCTCATGATAACTGTGGGGGCTTACAGGGCTTTTGTATTATTTTTCTAATAAAATATTAACAGATATTAAGGTTAAATAGCCTATAATGATCATTTGGTCTCTTCTGTGTAACACGATTTCCTGCAGTAAATCTTACATCGGGTATAATGGTCCCTGGCTGATTTAGAAGTTATTATAATAAGATATTGAATGCTGATTTGGAGACTTTGAGTGATGGAGAATTCAGCACACCTGTAGGCAAATTGTTCTCAGCTTTGATTACCATGGTAAAATAGTGTGCTTTATTTGTAATCTAAATCATCTTCAGCTTCCAGCTACTAGGTATTAGATGTTGGGAATTCAGTGGTGGTTTAACAAAGCTATTCGGTAAAAATTATCCTAAATTTACATGGAGCGAGGAGAGAGATTTCTGAGAGAAAAGATGCAACATTTTTGGGGAGAGATTTTAAAAGGCTGCGAAGAGTCTGTGGTGAGCAATTATAAATGTGAAATGCATCACAGCTGCCTAAAACCATACAGGGGGAAAGAAGGGAGAGAAAATCACCTTTCCCTCACTGCTAATCTAAGCCTATGATTTAAGGCTAAAATGTAATTTGCTAGTGATACTGAGTAATGGGAAGACAGAATTCACCCTAGTGTGAAATGCATAGTTTCCCAGTGTCATCACTGAAATGGGCAGCCTTAGCATGTCAGTGTGGAGCCATGTTTTCTGGACAGAGAGGGAATGCAGATGCCATGTCATCCAAGTTTTATGTCCCCAATAGATTTGCTGGGCTTCACAGTTGAACTAAAGCTAACCCTTGCTGAATTGTTCCCTGTCCAGCGCACGCTCAGAAATGTGTTTGAAATGTCCCTAAGACTGTACTATAGGAAAATAAAAGAAGAAGAAAGAAAAAAACACCTTATTGAGTATACAAAGGCTCGAACAGCTCTCATTTTAAAGATTAATGTAGGTGAGTTTGATTTATCAGCAAAATGTGCCTCACATCAGTTTTTGAACCAATGGGCAATCCATCGGCTGAGGGAGGAAATGAATGCCATTAAATCATTTTTTGTCCCTTTTAACTGTCATCTTTTCCTTTTCCTACCATGTGAGCGTTGTTGTGACAATATTTGGTGCAGCATCCGCTCAGTCATTCGCTGACTGTTGCGTATTTCATTTGTTCTGTGGAGTGCTGCCGCTGGGGAAGAGAGAAAAGCAAAACAAAACCATTGCCACAGGTCAAACTTTGAGGAATCCAATTTTATCAACACAAGTCTGGAATTCACAAGCTCTAATCTGATATTTTAAAGTCCCTAAGGTCAGCAGTGAAACAATCCAATAAAAGGGGCTTAAAAATGTAGGCCTTCATAGAATTTGCCTCTAGAACTGCTTTAAAACTTCAATATACCACTGGCCTAACCTATTAAAAATTGAGTGTGTTAATTGATTTGGTGAATGGGGTTTTGTGTGGCTTTGTTGTGGAAGATTTAAGGTATTTGTACTAAGCCTAAAATAAAATAATGAAAATTTACTACGTTGCTGGGGAAAAGGCAGAAATGGGAACATAATAAGCAGGAACTTTGGAATATCAATTTACCTGTCATAAGGTTGACTTAGGGTTTCCCATGATTAATATACAATATTTGCTAGCTTATCTTTTGTGTTCTGGTAAATTTAAAAATGTCCTTCCAACTGAGACATCTAAAGTTGTTGATAACAGAAGAGCAGAATAACCACTCGCAAAAGAGCTTTCATGTTAAATGTTAGAAACTTTTTAATTAAAATGTCATGCGTCCGTGAAAACATCTTGAGTTCCGACACAAGTAAAAAAATAAAATCTTTCAATAAATATGTCTAGGTATATTCTTCATATAGACTATTTGTTTGTCTACGTACTGCTAACACAAAGCAGTAAACACAACAAATAGGTGTAAGACGCGTTGTTTTAAGTCTGTAAACTTGTTTAAAGTACGTAGGTTGCTCTGAAAGTAATACCTCCTATTTATTTCC
>WBMW01001084.1:518461-575257 GCA_013396635.1 Penelope pileata | reverse complement strand
TCTGCACCAGCAGAGGTGTCCCACTGTCACCACTGCTGAAATGCATCACCACTAATTCACTGTGCTCACAGCCACTGGTTGGGCTCCAGCAGCATTCAGCGGCATCAATGGAAGAATCCAGTCCCATCCCTTTGCTCCATCCGCACGCCCATGTCAGAGGCCATGGGGTCAGAGTGCCCCTCTGCTGCCATCTGTCACATGGCCACAGCATGGGATGGGAGATGGGGGGGAAGGTTCAGCTCTGCTGCCATCCCACCAACATCCACCTCTGATGTCATGGGCCAATATCACAAAATAGCAGGCATTACAATAGGAGGCATTTTGGAGCAGCCATTGTACTGTACCATTGCTTTCAAGATGGATGTTTCTTATATTGTTCATC
This sequence comes from Penelope pileata, assembly GCA_013396635.1. Taxonomy (NCBI): domain Eukaryota; kingdom Metazoa; phylum Chordata; class Aves; order Galliformes; family Cracidae; genus Penelope; species Penelope pileata. The sequence continues at coordinate 574,875 of WBMW01001084.1, read as the reverse complement.
TTTATTTTTAAGTGAATGATAATAAAAAGCTTTGGTTTTTCACACGTATATATGTATATATGTTGGAATGCAGTTAGTACTAGCAATAATGCTTTTTCCTTCCCTTGCAGTGTATCTAAGTACAGCTAGAAATACTACTAGTTATATGGAATCCTTGCATAATTTTGAGAATGGATAAAATTATGCTTTGGTCTCACTTTAGCAAGTACTTGAAGACTGGTGAAGTGTCAGGTGACAACCAGTGACTGCACAGAGGTATGCACTGCTTAAGGTTAAACACATACTAAATAAAACTTATCAAACCAGTCCACTGCTCCCTGGACTTAGTTTCAGAGCAAGGAGGCAGAGGCTGCACAGAGTAATTTACTGAGTACTCTTCTGGATTGTTTTGGTTGTTGTTGTTAATCTCTTGGGCTGATGAGATTGCTCCTGGTTTGGAACACGATGGTCAATGTAAAAGTTTCAATCAGGCTCTGGCCTGATGGTTGCTGTAGAACCAGGGTAATATTAAAAGTATCTGAAATGTAGACAAAGTGTAAAATAAACCTATTGTTTGAATCAAATCACTTGACAGTAAGAAGAAAAGAAGTTCCCTTATTTTTCTCCAAAACCAGAGTTTGCAATTTAAATCTGAAGATGATGAAATAATTTCATTCAAGTCATGCTCACAGAAAGGCACTTTTTCAATCTTCACAAAAGTCTAGCCCAGAAGTAATAATACTGTAGAAAATGAAGTGTTAACTGTTGGTCCCTTTTTGTTTTGGTCTATTAAGTAGAATGTACTGAATGCCTTTTCACTAAAAAGTGCAATATACCCATTCTTTGTAAAGCACATGTAGGAAAATCATATATATCATGGAAATCTTGGCTTGCATTTGACATGAAGTGTGTTCTTCTTTGCCAAACAGCAGTCCATAGTTACCTATGGTAAGAAGTAGTGGTGGGGTAGTGCCCAGTCTAGAACATAAGGCTGAGGTTTTACTGATGCACTCTAACTGTCCTTATTGAGTTTATAAAATGCACTTTAACAGATAACTAAAACTTAACAAATTAATGCACAGAATTTTCAGACTGTTTTTAAAAACTCTGTATTTTACCCAACATCTTGCTCTTCCCCCTCTGAAAGTTCAGCATTAAGCTTTTGTGTTTGTATGAATTATTGAAATGATAATGAAATTTATATGCTCAGTCCCTAAGAATAATTTACTAAGCATTAACCTGGCCAAAAATGACTAAAACCAACCTCCAGAACTCTTCTGACACTGATTTGATGCAAGTATTGCATAAAGGGATGTGCTTTGTTAAAATACATGGGGTTTTTTTGTGATCATAATAGCAATATGGTTTCTAAACTAATTGTGATAAAATAGATCACAGTCTACCTACAGTCTTGGAAACATCAAATCTGCAAACAGGGCACTGCTTTTTGTAATTGCAGCTTTGCATGGAGGGATAAAAGAGAAAATATATTCCTTTTTCTCAAAACTTAGTAAATGTCTGACCGCAAGTTGAGGACTCCTGATAAAACATTTCAGTCTGTATTCCTGGGCTAATTCTGACATATCTGTTAAAAGGTGTCTTGATTTTTTTTCTCGGTTTGTTGGTTTTGTTTCCATATTTCCCACAGTTAGGTGTTACTAGGACATATGGATGTTGCACTCCTCCCGCGGGGGTTTAAGAAGACATGCGTGGCTCCTGATCCTGGAAGTAGCAGCGTGCGTCGTTTGCAGCTTAAAAAGCTAAAAATAGCAAACACTCCAGACTTTCTCTGCTGATGGCTTCCATTTTACCTTCCCCTTATGTAACCTGATTGTCAGCTGAAGCAGGAACAAATGCTGTCTCCATCACGATAATTTTAGGCTCTGAGAAGTGATGCTTTGTTGTGTTTTCCAAGTAATCTGTTGCATTCACTATGAAATGCTTTAAAGAACGGTGTGTTTTATGACAGCTACAAAGAAGGAGCTGCCCTTTGTGCTTTGCACGGCCCCTCCTGGCTCTGGCTTTTTGAGACTTTATTTTGTTCAGATGTACAAGATAGCGTCCCAGCATCAGTATTGAAACTCTACACTGAGATGCTGGTGTAATTGACTTAAAGTTGTTAAAATTCACAAGATCGTCAACATACTTTGCTTAATCAATTTTTTAGAAATGCAGAATTGACAGTCTAATTAGAAAAGCTTTCCCAGGATCACAGTCCCCTCCTCCTCATTATGAGAGTCAGTAGTACATTAAAGAAATGGTAAATCCTATTTGATTTCCCTTTCATGAAAGACTGAGCTGTCCCAGGTGTAACCTTTCTTTTTGCTGGATGAGAAGGACAAGAGATGAAGTAATGAGATAATCAATAAGCATTGTTTTGGTATTGTACATCTTTCTGTCCATTTGGGCACGTTATGCTTTTTCCGTAGCTTTTGGTCCGCGCTGGCCTAGCCTGCTGCTGACGGAGCAAGCTGCTGTTCAAGGTCAGCCAGTTCCTTGGTTTCAAACTTTTCTTTGGCTCTTCTCCCATTGTCATTTGGATTAGCCTTAGCTCATCAACGCAGCTTTTAAAAAATGCCACAGAGATCATGGTTTAACGAACTGAGAAATGAATGTGTTGACCTTACAGTTTTAAAGGGGACTAGTATGATTTTGTTCATGGCCTCATTGGTCTCGCTGTGGAATAACACCTTCAAGAAAATGTGGTTTTCCACAGCTGCACTGCCAGAGTTTAAGGATATTTTTCCATTATCTGAAGCATTTTCTTTTTAGAGCTCACACGTCTTAGAGTAGGTTAGCTGAGTGGTGTAATTTATTGGAGTTTTCTTATCAGGTCATTGAACTTTTAGGCTGTGTAAAAGACGGTGTGTTAGAATTCCACAGTGAAAGATTATTAAAATATTTGTATTTGAATATTACCTAAATCTGAGGATCTCACAATTCGTATGATCTGTCAAAGCACTTGAGCACAAGTGAGATACAAGGAGATTCCTGGCCACGGGAGGGAGGGTTGTTGGAGAGGGGGAAAAAGAAAAGACATACTCCAGCTCACTGGGAGAGCCAGCAAAGTAACTTGAAATAAAACCCAGTGTGCTCATCTCTCAGCCCTGGGCTCGGCTCTTGGGCATGCATTCTTTCTGAGATCAGTTAACAGGTAACCCTCTAACACAGAATCATTTGAACATACGTGTAACTGCTCTCATCTGTGACTTTTATTCATTGGATATTACTGGTCATACTCGAAAGAGCCTTTTACTGCATTCTGATTTGCAGGATTTGATGGGAGGGGGATGCTGTGCTACCCTGTAAAACATCAAAAATTTGGTATCACTTTGAATTGAAGAAAATGGAATGTACAGGTAGAGGTAATTTCTTTAACCATAAAGCAATATGGTTTAGACACTTCTGTCAGTTTTTTTGGAAATAATTTCAGGGCAGCCTGCATGTTCTCTCTGCAGGCTTGCATGGCTACCTGTGGTGGGATGGTTTGAGCATGCTGTATTTCATGTTTAGAAAAGTATGAAAATACATGATTTAATTCCATTCATTCAAATTAAAGTTCAGTAGATTGTATGCATTCTGGCATAGTTGTTTGACTCTGGTGCACAAACATTTCTTTTGCTTTTCTTCCCTATTCATGATGTAATTTGCATAATAATTCTTTAAATTCTGGGCTGCAAATATTACCTCATTAACATAATTGCCTAATTTCTTGTTTTGTGAATTGTAATAGATAAGTAATAGTCTCAGCTTATTATCACATTTTCTTCTGTGGTTTGTGATCACAATAAACAGATTAGAATTTTTTAAAAGGAGGGATTATTCAAATAGGAGAATGATTATACAACTCATTTATGCACATAGGAAACACCCAGGAGATTATGGCTATGGGCTGCAGCATCTTTTCAGGCACCTACCTGCACCCTTGGTCTTTGTCAAACCTTCTTATTCATCAGGGGGTTGTTGTATTGTATTTGGGCACCACAAGGTACATTAAACATCAATTTTTTATCCTCTGATTTCAGAAAATTAAAGCCAGATTGTTAAACGATTTTAGTCGCTGCAGAGACAACTCCCAGGTATCAGTGCTGCCTGATACATGGAGAAAGTGTATGAATGTCAAAAACCAGTTTAATTGCAGTTAGAAGCTCATTTCCTGTAAATATTTAATGTCTGAGTTATTTGTATTGGCATAGATAATATTGGCATAGATAATCTCCCAGAATCCAGTAAAACACTTCTGTGCGTGCTGTTTTGCATATCTGTGGTTTGTCCTGCAAGGAGAAGAGATGCTTTTTATTCTGCAAAGAAAATGATAGCGGTCAAAATCTCCTTGACATAACTCTCTGAGCAGAGAAGCTCTAAGATGTGCTCTGACAAGAGCACTGTTACTGCACTTCCACATTTTGAGCCGTGCTGGCTTTGGGATAGGTTGGCTGCCTACAGGAATGCAGGTGGCTGAGAGCAGGTTTTTGTGCCAGTCTCCACACACCAAGACTCAATAAGCTTCAGTTCATCCAGCCATCTTTTATCTGAATCAAGCATGTTTTATTTTATGCTGCTTATGCATGATTCTTTAGGTCTAAAAGATGTGATTTCAAGACAGGAAATGTTTTCCATGGTTCTGTGTGACTGTTTTAAAAGAAATGACAGTATATTGAATATTTCAATGTATTAAAAGTCCTTGTGAAATTTTCCCTGTCAGCTAAAAGCAAATATGGAAGAAAACTCTTCAGAAAGCAAAGGGGCCTGTGAGATTTTCTTAGGCAAAGTGTTTGCTCTGCAGCTGTTTGATGCGTACGTGGAACAAAAGGCAGGATTTCATGGGTGTTTGGCCTGCTCTGCCTGTACCAAACCAGAAGGCTACCCGAGCTGGTGAAAGGCCTCTGGGCCTTCATTACACCTCTAGTGTTAATGAAAAAGGTGAAAAGGGAAAACTATAGAAAAAAGCATGTAGTTACTAATAGGTGTTGGGAGTAGGGTTGGGGGGGTGGCATAAATGGTGTTTTGAACTGATTTTAACTGTAACCTTACCAAGATGTTGGGGAGTACAGCAAACAGCTCTTTAAACCCTCCTTGAAAGACAAGAATGTGAAGGCAAAGCTGAGGACTATGGTGGCAATGCTGTACCTTGTTTAATTTCTGCTAAAACATATAACACATGCAGTCTATAGCATACGTGATGTATCTGAGAAGAATTGTATTTACACGAGCTTTGGAATAACCTCTGTCATGATGGTTAGGAAAAGAGGCTGATGGGGAGGAGAGTGGCATTTCCTCATAAATGCCCCATTTACAAAGATACCATCAGACTGAAAAACGCAGAGTGACGGAACTGCCAGTGGCGATCTCCAGGAACCAGGGAGGGGCCTGGCAGCTCGCCTGCGTGGCCGGGTGGTGATCGGTGCAGGCTGAGCTTCTTCCAGTGCTTCCTGGCTTTCTGCCATGTTTGCTGTTATGTAGCCTACCAGCAATAAAATGTCAGGAATAACATTTGGATTCCGTAACCTTAATCCAGCAGTAAGCAGCAGCATTATGTGAGTGAAGTATTTTCAATTGTGCAAAGGAAACAAAAATGCAAAAAGCAGAGTTCTAATGCGTTAAATTAAGCATCGTTGGGAAGTCAATGATGGGAGATTAAGATATATCTCGAACTGCAGAAATTATGGGATATCGCAGGTAATGCTAATACCTACAGGTCAGATAGGGGGCTGCTTCCTCAGTTGAGGTGAGATGATAGCTGATTTTTTGGTGCAAATATTTTCAGGGAGAATGTGTGTAATATGTTTAATCTTTCCAGAAGGAGATTGGGACTATCTGCTTTTACATTTTCACAATTCCATTTAAATGATAAATGTAGGATACTTGACTAGTTAGGAATGTATGCATTGCTGTTGGTTTGTTGAGAGACAGTGATAAGCAACATGAAAGGAGAAAAAAAAAACCAAGAAACTTAGCAATAGAAGCTGGGACCTGACCACTGAGGTCCTTACATTAGTGGAAAACGTGGTTTTAACACTTAAGTATAGGCATAGAATCCATGTACCTTCATCTCAATACTTCCAACAAGATAGTGTCTTATGGTTGTAGAACTTAATCATGGAAAGATGCATTCTTTCTGCTGCATTTGTAAGAGAAAATCTAACTGGATTTGGATTTTCAAACAAGATTTGGGAAATGAGACCATTTACCCAAATAATGTACTTATGTACTTTGGAGTGATGTTGATACAGCAGCATTCCTCAGCAGAAAGGAACTTGTTTCAGGAACATCATCATGGAGAGGTGAGAAGAGAGATTATTACTGAATCGATCTGTGTTGACATGGCAGCTTGTTGTTTCCTCAGGTTTCAGTTCCTGTGACTTTGTCTCAGCCCAGAGGATGTCTGTCCATTGTGTCCGTTTGCATTTTTAGAACAAAAACATGATTAATATTTTATTACATTTTGAATCCTACTAAACATGAAATGTACTTCTTCCCTATTGTTCTATTTGCTGTGTTTTTTTTAAGTGGGCATCAGTAAAGGGGCAGAAATAGGATCCTTTTTTTCTGACCTCTATAAAAAGCTTTTAATGTGATAGTCCTTTAAACAACTGTTTAATGGTCAGGATTAGTGAAAACACCCTCATGAAACACAGTTTTTTTGAGAAAAACTGTTCATTTTAAGTGTATCTGATGGGAGTAAACACAACTTCTCTAGAGTCTTAACTCACTGAAATAAATATAAAAGCCAGCCTCATGAAATCCTGCCAGTTTGTCAGTTCTTTGAGCTCCAATGAAGCGCTGGTCAATAATGTGCACTGTCTATCAGGAATTGCTAAGTAAATGCCTGGAAGTTAAATTTTTTACACCTATAATTGGTATAAAGAGAAGGATGTTATATGTTGGGTCATGTCAGAGACAACAAGACAATTATTTTCATAAATTAAATGCTTAATGGATTAAAAAAAATCCTAATACTTTTTTTTAAACACAAGCAAGGGTTACATTAGGAACATAGCTTAAAGAAATTGTTATACTGACCTATCTTACAGATGAATGCTAATCAATTTTAAGGGTGAAAGGACAACCTTTTAAAAATCTGTGTAAGGTCAATAGACTGCATGGTTGTGAAAACAGCAACTTCCAAGTTTTTGTTTAGTTTTTAATGTTTTTCTGCTGTATTAACTTCTGTTGTTGCTACAGGTTTAAATTAAGCCTGATTCTAGCTAACTTTCTAATAGCTGTTTGTTAACTCATTTGGAATGCTGGAAGCAAACACGAGTACAAGCACATTGTCACTCAGAGCAGGTATGATCACTAAGGGCTGACCTGAACACCATTCTGTGTAATTATGGGATGTTGTTTTAAACAAAAACTTAGCAAATTTAAAGGTGCCTTTGTTCTTCCAGTGGCATTTCTTTGTTGCATGGAAAGTCTAGCAAAATGTTGCTGTGTATAATCAAGACAGGAAAAAAACAGTCGAGGTGCAAGCAGCCTTTCCCACAGATCAGTAGTTCCAGTGATGAACTTCAGTGACTCTGGCACAGAGTAAAGTCAATGAGGTTATAAATCGTTGTCAGTGATTTTTCAATCATTTCTTTTTTTTCCTGAAAATATAGTTTAGATATGGGGTGATTCAGAGGTGGTTGATAAACTGCTAAAAAAAATAAATAGAAAATGCAATCAATACATGGCAAATGAAAACTATGAGTGCCACTGTTGCCCGTTTTTGTGTGTTCAAAACACGTTTCCCTGACTCTTTATTCTTTAGGAGTTGAAATAATCTGTTATCGCTCTATATGCTCTTATGCTTGAGGTGCACTAAAGCAAAGTTTGATTACTTTAGCATTGTTACTCCACGTTAACGCTGGGGAGGGCTTGACCCTTGAGCCTGTGAGATGGTTCCTAGCAGCTCCTGCTTAACAGATTCTGGCCTTTCATTGCCACTCAGACACTGAATGGTGACAAAGGAGTTAGCAGCCCTTGCCAAGTGGGGGGGACAGCCATGGGGTGGATTTGATTTCCTGGGGGCAAGAAGGAAGAGACTGGTGGGGTGTGAGGAGGATGCTGGGACAGGGCATGTAAGGATGGAGGGACATGCAGGATGTCTCTGCCCACACACATTGTGCCGCTTTTTTGTTCTGCTCCAGAGCTGAGCTTTTTTATGAAATACAAAACAATTGTTTAGCAAGTATGCAGATAGCTGTAAGAATAATCAGACCATCCTAAACCAATTATAAATGATAACAAAGCAGCTGGGATAATCTTCAATTTTGCTTTTGAAATATTGAAAAAGAATAATAATAATACTGGAACAATAACAATATTTACCAATGCCACTTTAATACTGCGTGTCTTTGAAATTTTACATTAAAAGAGGTCTGAAATGGAGTTCTTAATTCTGCTTCATTTGTTTATCTTTTCATAGAATAAAGTAATAACTCCAGGTCCAAATTCTAAGAACTAATTTATATTTTTTGCATGCATAAGTATGTTTTATAAATTTGCATTTCAGTCCCCCTTTTCACAAAGGCAGATGCAACAAAAAGATAAATGACACGTCAGCACAAATATGCTTGTAGATTGGCGTTCTTTGACCATCTGTGTTTTGAGATCTGTTTCTTCTGTTTTTCTTTTTTCTAAAAAAGAGAGATTTAAACATTTATTTTTCAAACAGTGCCAAACAAATCCACCCTTTTTTATATTAAATACTTTAAGAAGTTGATCCAAACTCAAGTCACAGATTTTAACCTTCATTTAAGTAAAGGGTTGAAGTGTTCATACTGGTTTTCAATGTCTCTTAAATAGTTTTCAGGTCTGTTTGTTTGTTTCTTTGTTTTGAAGAATGTGTGAATCCAGTCTTATTTATGTTGAAACAACTTTTTTTTTCTTGACTCTGCATTTGCATGCAGCATAGAATAGATGGTAGCAAGTAAACGATGAGTGGGGCTGTCAGGAGTTGTTCACAAGAGTCTGAATGCATATACTTGGGTGAAGTGGCTTCAGTAACATTAAATACTGTAAGTAAATGATTCCATGTTTGCAAAATGTAGCCTATGTTCTCAATTCAGTAATTAACAACGCAGAGTTTCTACTTACTCCCTAGCTCTAGAGAAGGTGATGGAAATGTGCAGTGACCTTGTGGAAAAAGCAGTGCAAGGAAAGATTGGCTCAAAACATTTTGTGGAGAAGTGTACTTATGACTGAGGAAGAAAAGATGAAATCCCTGTCTCCTGGAGCTGGAAGACAGAAGGCAAACTATTTTGTTTTTAAATGCTTTAGTTTGTTAATGAATGATTTTGTGGCTGAGCAGAGACTCAGACAGAGAAAAGGGAAATTGTTCCATTTATTTTGAACACCTTGTTTTTTAACACAGAGCTTAGAGCAAGGAAGAAAAGGCACTAATGCTAGCTTGTTATTACTTTTTGAAAGTGATGTACAAATAAGCACATTTAGTGTTGGGTAAGTAGGCATTAGGAAAGAGGATGTTGTATAGGAGATTTTTTTTCATAAATCAACAAAGCAGTGTGATATAGGCATTTTTAGATATTAAAAAAACAGTTTTATTCAGTAACAAAGTATGCTTGTGCTTGGATTAAAAGAAGTGTACTGCTTTTTTCGGTTAAAGAACAGCTTTTTAATGCAACAAAACTGTTTACTTGAGTGGATCGTGTCAGTTTAGGTATTGGGAACAAAATCCCAAAATCTAAAGGGATGTTACAGCATGAGTTTGAGGTCTTTTGGTAAGATATTGGAAGAAGAGTTCAATTTTAGTTTCAGTAGTACAATTACAGTATTTGATCTCTTGTAATTTTTTCTCTGTTCATTTTTCTATGAAAGAACTCCAATTTATTTGTCTATCCTCTGAGAAATCATCGTTAAGAATAAATTCATACTGTAATTCTTGTACTTATTCAAGATGGAAACATCAGTACTCGCATGTCCAGCAGTGCCAATAAACTGCACTGCTCTAAAGATGGAAATTTCTGTATTAAATTTGTTATCACCTATAAGTAGTAGATGAGAAGTTCTGCAGACCATCTCTCATTCACACACCAACAGAGGGCATTCCGATGCTCGGAACTCAGTAAGGGATCCAATATTTATACGCAGATACCTAATAATAAGCCAGCTTCACAAAATCTAAACTGAATGATAGCAGGTTTTTACCCCACAAACTTCTGTTATGCCAATATCTGTTCGAGTACACTTCTTATTTTGCAGACTTTTCAAGCATTGCCATCATAGAGCTGGATTTATTGGCACTTTATCTTTTCTAGGAGTGTTCTCAAATGAGAAAATCACAATCTTCATAGCCTCTTTCAGAGAGGACACAGTACAATGCAAAAATGGCCCCATATAGAAACAGCTCCTCTTGACCTTTTAATATAGAAACACTTGCAGAATTTTATCTGTGTGCCAAAGTTTGTGCGCCATTGCAAAAAGAAAATAACAAAAAAAAATGGTTGCATTGCCACTGATGCCTTGCTCGCTGGGTCCTGAGGGAGATGGTTAGATGCCCAAACATGTTGACCTGTTTGTTCATTGCTTTCCTGTAAAAAGATATGCCACTATGTAACAGATTTTCAGTACATAAACTTTTTCCATTTTTGCTGAGAGCGCAAGTCTCTGTTTCTTCCCAGTTATTATCTCACCCCTGGGAGCAGCTGTACCAGCAGCAAATACAACTGTGCGATTCTCCATATGTATTTATTCATGAAGTGAATAGTGTATTTTAATATCTTTGTCTTGTAATTATAACCGTGGGTTTTGTCCCTTCTATTTAACCTTGAAGAAATGTATAGATTATATTTGCTTAGTGACAGACACCAGGAAATATTCTTTGAAGAGCTAGCGTTTTACGGGGCACTGTATTTACTAGTTAATAAATCTACCTATTGTGTCACATAAAACAGCCATTTGTTCAGTCTCCTTCAGTTGCAAACAGCAATGGAGAATGCTAATGCTTTTGTCTATTAACTTTGGTTTTTTTATTATTGCCCCTGGGCCCTCCCACTTTGGCACCTTTGTTATAGCTACTGTACTCAAAGGGCATTTTTTGTGGCCATGGTAAGAATTTATTGAGAGTCGATGTTCATATAACAATGGAGTAGAAACAACTACAGTAAAGGAAAGCTTCTCTTGCCGTGATGACAGCATAAGTAGATCTTTGTAATGTTTTTGCAACAGGCTGAAAACATGCTTTGCATCTTTATGTAGCAAAAAATAAATGAACCAAAAAACCCAAACAAACAAGGTAACAACAAATGTGCTCCCTGAAACCATAACTCATGTCAGAGTGAGTGATGACTGCTGGAATTCTAATATAGTGTTGGGAATCTTGTTCCCCGTTTTGCTTAATGTTACCCATCCCCCTAAATTGCATGCTTTTGATTTAGTTAAAGCATGTACTCAGATGTTTGGCTATTTCTCCAAAATCTTTAGCTTGTGCAGAAAAAGTCTTGTGTTTTTTGGAAGACATTTCATGACAGCAGAAAGTCAAATTGTTTATGGTGGTTGTATTGCCGTGTGATGTTGTTGGTTTGCTTGGTTTTTGTCGTATTTCGTTTTCCCATTGCAGGTTTACTTTCCATTTTAGAAATATTTTCCCTTTAAAAAGTGTATGCAATTTCAGGAAATCCCCGCATATCTTGTGAAAGAAATACTTTTCCAAAATCATTTTGAATGTCTAGGGATGTGGCTTACTTCCAAGATTGTGACAAAGCAATTGCTTTTGTTTACACCCGTTTCAGTCTAAGTATATACAGACCGTAAAATAAGTTATAGTGTTGATGGCTGTATTTGCAGTAAGAGAACAAAGACTGATGTAGCTCCTTCGTCTTCTTCATCCTATGTGAGAATAAGTCATACAGGTTTATGGTAATACTTCTAAGAATCAAAAGTCAGTTTGCCCAGCAAACCAGAGAGTACCAGTTTGGTACTCTCATTAACTGTAGTGATGTAGCTAATTTAAGAATGAGAACTATGTCCAAGGACAACAATAATTTCCTTCAAAGTTATAAGGTAAGGATTGTTTTTCCCTGTGTCAATAAGAGTTTTATACCTGTAAGGTCAGGAACCGCATAAATGCTGTTATCTCTGTTTTACCAAAGTAATTTTCCGATAGAGGTGTGAGAAGAATAAAATAAAGGTATTGGACCAAACCTGATTCTTTCCTCCTGGTGCAAATGCAACCTAAGAAAAGAGTTTATTGCTCTATGGTGCGAAATCCACAAGTTGTCTGGGACCAAAAAAATAAAAAAAAATTAATTTGGGAAAAAGTGAAAGGGACAGAATGGAGTGCCCAGAGGGGCTGTAGGAGGGGACACATGCTCCACATAGCAAAAATGTTAATTCAGCTAGTGGAAAGGTTTTTACTTTCTACCAGTAATTTAAACATAAATACTCTGAATAACAGCAATTTAGACAAATATGCATATCAAAAATCTAATGAAATGAGAGGGGTTTGTTACAGAGGTTTAGGATCAATTCTTTTCTAAATTATTGCATGAAGGCAGATTTCATTGCGTCGGAACAGATTTGTCAGAATAGCATCAGAAGCAGCACCCAGTTTGATAGTCTCCCTGTTGCTGCGTGGCAGATCAGAAGCAGGATTTAGATACCAAAGTACATCCCATTTCTGTAGGTCAGACACAAATATTTTCTTGAATATAAGGCATGAGACATGACCTGAGATGAGCTGTTAGACTTCAACAGCTCAAGAACCTCAGAAGTCAACTTAAGTGCACTGTGGGTGTGTGTAGTTGCCTTCCTCAGACTGAAGTTTAGCGAGTTTGTAAAACAATCATCAAGCACATGGAATCAAATCTAAAAGTACTAAATGGAAATTAAACTGTTTTACTTGTCTGCAATGAAGTCACAACAGTTTTCCTATAAATTTAATTCTTCTTTCATTACTAAATTAGTTTCACTACTGTTTATTTACTCACCTTTTGCCCTTTGTTCAAATGTTAAATTAATAATAATCTTTATATTTGTGAGATTTAATTTACGCTAATTTAGTTAACATTAATGCATCTTGCTAGATTTTAAATGCAGCATCAATTCTAGCAGTCAGTATTTCCAGCAACAATTATTCCTTTAAGCTGTAACAATAAAGGAAGTTTCTTTGTAATTTTTGTACTATTTGGTGGCAGAAATCTACAAATCATACTCATATAAGTGGAGTAGTAGTCATTACGTAAACATGATTTTTCTGCATGCTAGAATTAACTATTAAGCCTTGATGACTGATGTTTTCAGTTACTACAGCATAGTTGTAACTCAGTGCATTCTGCTTAAATTGAATGTATGCTACAATTAAATTTGGATTTAGACGATGAGTATCTACATTTCTAGCAAATATTTGTGGATGAACTGACTCACTTTATGTCAATGAATCTCATTAAAATAAGGTGGAATTTTGTTTATTTTACCTTTTATGTCCATTTTATTCAGTGGATTAGGCAGTCATCCTTGTAATTGAATTATGAATTTCATCCCATCTCCAAATGAAGTCTGTGTTGCTGATTACTAAAGAAACCTAAAGACTGCAAGATATAATGACTCACTTGAAATGGTTTGGATGTGGATTCCAATTCAGATAAGCAGCCAGCATTTCGTATTTGAAGCTTATCTTGAATGCTCTGGGTTTGGAAAACTAAGCTGTTGTCGAGCTTTTTTAAAGGTTTCATGTGCCTCTGAAAATACATCTTCAGATCTCATTGAAAATCATAAAGAAAAAGAAGAAAATTAATGGAGTAAATTCTAAAATGATTTTTTTATATCTCAGAAGGTTTTATGACATGAAACTAAGCTTGAATTAATTCCAAATCACTCATTCATAAGCACTAAAAGTCAAGTTGAGTTGCTTTTACTCTCGACAGTTTTAGAAGGTAATGTACTTGGTGCAAAATGGAAGTATTTTTATTTACCATTTGAACACTGCAATACAGTATAGAAGAAGAAATTGTTCTAATACTTGTAGGTTTATATTTTGTGTTTAGATAAAAGGCCAACTTGGAATTAAGTGTAATAAGCAAGTGTATATTACAAATGCAGGCAGACATACAGATTGGGATTACAGTTAACTGTATAGCTGTAAATCAAGTATGATTGCAGCGTGTCAAACTACAATAGGTTTATACTAGTCTGTAGAGAGCTCGGAATGGTTACTGAGATGAATTCACACTGTTTTATAGATTTATGTTAAATAGTCTGTATTTGTCAATTAACACCCAGGTAGCTGGCTATCTGGTTCTGTTAAGTTAACTATATTGTATGCTTTGGAGTTAGATTTATATATAAAAACTGTTATGTCTTCAGTAGATGTGGTTAATAAGTGCTGTGCCAGTTGATAATGTATTAAGGAATACAGATCTCTCATAGCTGATAAATATGTTCATTCTACGAAGCCTGGGATAGAATTGCATACAGAATTTCTCCTAGATGTTCTGATAGGCAAAGAATTTGTTTCCTATGGATTTTTCCATTTGAATGTTGAAGAAGTGTGTAGACTGTTTTATTCAAAATTCTTAATTTATATTAGCCAAATTTCCAGAACACATATTGTAAGATGTGTGCATTTCCCTAGTCATTGCTGTAAACAGCTACCCTATCACCCAGAAAAAATATTGGCAAAGATAGGTGGAATGTCCGTCACTACAGCGATCTCAGTAGCAAAAGTGATATTTTAATATAATTTAGAGATTCTATATCTGCATATATTACCAGTTCCTCAGCTCAGAATTTTGTTTTTTCTTAGGTTCTGATGGTTCAAAGCCCTGAATTTCAAAGGACTCAACTTCTTGCTAGCTTTATGCCCTGTGACATTGAAGTGTTTATTTTCTGAATCCCAGCTAAGTTACATTTGTGTAATATGCTAGGTAGTGATAACTACTAACTGTTCTGGATGGCAAAACGAAGTAGTGGCAGTATATAGCAACACAGAGAGCTTTTTCTGCCAAGGGACAAGGAAAGAGACGTAATCACACTCCGTCCAGATCAGATTGGAGTGATTTGGTTGGGTTCTCTGGGTTTCTGTCCTCGTAGAAGTAAGGCTTCAGTTTGACCATGTAGTTCACCACAGAAAATTGATTCAAAAGCAAGTCTGTTTTGAATCCCAAATACGCAGTGTCACAAACGGGTGTAATTGGATCTCTAGCACGATGACTAATCTTACTCTCTTTTTAAAGTATCTGTTACCTCATAAGGATGAAAGAATAAAAACAGGATAAAGCCCATAGCAAAACAAATTTTTTACCATCTGTTTGATTTATGTCTACTTTAAACTGCCTGTATTTCAGAGAGAAATCTGTTTTCTATCTTCAAAAAGATGAGATTCAACATCCCTCAGCAGCTAATTTTTAGCACTTAGAGGTTCCCTTGGGCTGCTGTCAGCTACAACTTATTGCATAGGTACTTTTCACTAAACTCATTATAAAGTGATTAGCCTCAAGGAAGATAGTGCAATGTTACAGCCTGCTCACAGTATATGCAGTTTTGCAGCTGAATTCTGCATTGTCAAATCTTGTCAAATGCTGAGTGTAGAAAGTCATGGGACTAAACAGATAGCTTAGAAATGACAGCCTCCCTGTTAACAGCCTGTAGCTGTTCAGAAGAATGAACATTTCTAAGGTGTGCTTTTCCCAAGATTTTCAGTCGCTGGATTGTATCATGGTAAGAACAGACAGTGAAAAACCATTGACTAATTGAAGTTATTAATGCTGATTGTTTTTCCTTAGTTACTAGTCAAGCTTTTTTTTTTTAATTAAACAATACGTTTGTTTCATAGGTGGAATGTTTCGGCATTAATTTCTACCACATAAGGCGGTTTGCAGATGATGTCTTTGGGCCAGAAAGATTGTCACGGGACAGTGAGTCCCGTGTGAGTTCCCCAACTGTATCACAGATGCACAAGTGCGGTAATGGCAACACTGTGGCCCCAGCTCTTTTGGCATAATCACTAACATTCAGTGGCATGGGCTTGTCTGTTAAGAAACAGCATTTTTGGAACTGTACAGTCCTTAGAAACCAGGTAGCCCTCTCAGACAGTGCGTGAGAACCTGTAAAGGGCTTTCCAGCCTTGCAGCTGTGGCAAGCCTGTTCCTTGTGGGACCAGACGTTGTTTGCAATGTAGAATTTCAGACACAAATTTTGAGAAGTTATCTGTGTGGAGGTTATCCTTGTATTGTGGATATTGTGAACAGCGGAATCATATCAGTGCTCTGTCACTTCTCTCTGGGAAGCTGTTGTGAAGGAGATGAAAGTAAGAGGCAGTGGCGGGGGGGGGAAGCCTGTCAGCATCTGAAGGGTGTCCTACCTGGGACTGAAAGGGACCTTTGTCCAGCCCAGGAGGGGGTGATTATTTTGGAAGAGTCTTTAAGCAAAAGGCTTTTGACAGGAAGGCAAAGTGGCTGAGGAGCGGGGCCATAGCAAATTGGGCTTCAGGCTGCGAGTGGGAGGCCTGAGAGAGCATTTCATGGCTGGGCTTCTGCTACCGAGGCAGCAACGACTCAGCAGATTTTGATTCTATTTCAAGCTTTAGTCTGCACTAAATAGACTAAAAGCATAACCAGTTAAGTTTAGTGCAGTATACATATCTTTGTTTACTGTGTGGGGGGCAAGTAAGGGCATAAAAACAGCATCTAAGGCTTTCCAGAGAACTTTTGGACTTGATCTCTTTCTGAAAGTTTAGGGTTAGTGATTTTTTTCCTTCTGGAAAAAGTTATTTTTTCTCTTCTGTTTGTATTTGATCATGTGGTTAAAGATAATGCCTTCATGACAGTAAATCAATGAGATCATAGTTATTTATTTAGCTGGAGAATGAAAGTGCACAGCATCGGCACCGTGACTTGGGGAGCTGCATCCCTCCGAGTGTTCATCGTTTGTGATTCACAAACAAGTGCTTTACTTGTTTCTCACTTTCTCACCGTATTTATTCATAAGCTGTTTGTTTGTAAGGGTTCTAGCAGTTTTGATGATCACCCTTATTTGAATTCCAAGTTCAGTGTTCCTTAGCACTGTCAAATGTTTTATCACTGAAAACAGTAAAAATTCCCTCAAAACCATGGCACATGAACAGACCCGTAGCAGTCCCTAATGAGATTCATTTTGCAGAGCAGGAAAGGAGCTGAAATGTCAGTTCTGGCAGCTGAAAGGGTACCGTTAGCCCAGGATTTCCTATAAGACAACTATCTGAGAGGGCAGCTGTTTCGATAAAAATGTTAAAAGTAAAGCATCGCTTTTGTGCCTCAGAATCCCTAATTAATTAGAGTGGAGTTTTAGGAGCTTGGAGGTACTTCTAGTCCTACCACCCAACCACCTTGGGGGCAGCTCAAAACCAGAAGCTGAACAAATGGTAGGCGACTGCTTTGGAGTGATTCCAGGTGAAGAAAGCATCACACCTCAGAGCTCTCTGAGGAGAAAGCAAGCACACAAATCCAAGGCAGAAAGTACCACAACTCCTGCTGTGTTAAATAGAGCTGATATGGACCTGTCCAGATAACAAGAACTGCTATTTACTGTCATATATCATCAGAAGCAGAGCCAAATCTGTAAAGCCAACAATGTGAATCATGAGAGGGAGAGACACTTTTCTTGTTGAGATAAATGGCCATTAACTCACTTGCTGCTGTGTCCCATGTATTTATTTATTTGTAACAGGAGAAAGGAAGCAGTGAGAGGTAAGAGTGGTAGGGTTTTGTTGTTTGTTTATTTCCATAGCTTCAGCTAGTTTGTCTGGGGTTGCTTTTGATGTGAGATCAGCTTTCTTGTCTTGACAGCTAGTACTATATAAATGCATGCACTTACATTTCAAAGGTCATTCGCTGTTGCTGCTTAAATAGTACTTTCTCTCCAGGAATCATCCCTAAAAGTAGTTGAATACTGATGTTATTAGTAGAGATTGTGGCAAATGCTTATTTGTTTAGTGCGTTAGTTTGTGAATATCTGAGAAGACAATGTATCCTAACATGTACGTTCATCATAGAATCATAGAACGGTTCAGAGTATGTTCATACAGTGCAGCCGGAGTCAAGGTGATCTGCCCAAATACTCAAGGCTTTTATTTTGCTGATTTGGTCAATACTCGCCTTGACAACAAAAGAAATGGTTCTTCAGCTTTGTAATAAAGTCCTTTTTGTGGAATGGAAGGAAGACAGGTAGTAAAACATTGCAGAGGAGAACGAGTCACTCAATACATATCACTAACGCTTTTCCAGTGTGAGTGACGGTGAGGTCTCTGGACTACCCATGTATCAAGAAACAGTGCTAACAGCACTGCCTGTTGTCAGAAAAATATTCTGCTTAATGCATCTCTTTGTCATAAGAGGTTGTTGCGAAATGTTGTTTATTTTTCTTTCTGAAATTATGACAACTAAGGGCTTGAAGAATTTTATTTTTTTCTTCCTGTTTTGTCTCTGAACACGTGGGCACTTATACTTCTCACATGAGCCAGAGTTCAAGAACAAAAGATCTGAAATCAAATGTTTATTTC
Source organism: Penelope pileata (assembly GCA_013396635.1). NCBI lineage: Eukaryota > Metazoa > Chordata > Aves > Galliformes > Cracidae > Penelope > Penelope pileata. Next base: position 556,418 of record WBMW01001084.1, on the reverse strand, counting down.
TGGGCAGCCTGCTGTAGTGGTTTCTGTACAGTACTGTTTGGAAAAAAAAAATTGCTGCAAAGACTAAAACAGGAAAATAAATCAGGTGTCCAATATACTCCCATAGATTTTAACTTTTAACTTTTTGTTGATGAAAACTGAACCTCAACTCTGCCTTATTTACAGACGATGAGGAAACCTTCTTTTTTAGAAAAGACAGTCCTCCCCTCATCACGAATTGCTTTAACAGACACTCCTGACTTTAAATGTTGATTCAAGATCTCAAAGAGGATAAAGAACAGTGGCTATTTGAGCTATGAAGGATAAATAAACCTTCTCCTTCTTTGTGTAGATTTCTTAATAATTCTTTTCATTTTTTTTAGCTAGATGAAGGTCAAATAATCTAATTTTGATTGGCAGTGTTTGCAGTGTGATCATATCTAAAGAATGCGACTGCCTTAACAAAATTCAACTAGGTTGGCAGTTTTCACCTCTGAAGTTATATGTCGCTTTGTGAGTAAGCCTCTAATGTAGCTACAAAAGGGTGCTTATTCAAGCAAATTTAAATTTACCGATCTTTGAGATAATTTTGAGCAGCATCTTGAGAAAGAAACACTAATATACTGCTTTCTAAATTCTCCCAATGCATTTTGAAGACTTTATTTTCCCCCACCTACAGATTTCTAATTTGCTAGTTTGCCTACCTCAGATGGTTTCGCTCTGATGTGTAGTATAAGAACTAAACTTGTTTTCAGCATCACCTTTTTTCTTTGGATACATTGTGACCTCTTAGTGCTTCTTTGGCATCTTTTAATTGTATTGGGAGCAAACAAGCGTCAGATAGTACTCTAAAAATAAATAAGAATTGTATAAAGAAAATGTTACCAAAACATTTCATGCGAATGTGAATGGCTTCCTGGTATGCCATTCTCCCCGTTGAGCCCTGAAGAACGGCTAGAGCTCATTCCACCTCTCAAGCTAGCTTGTGAAGTGTGGGCCATCTGTCTCCTTAGCTTTACATCATTAGTCATTTATTTCTATTCAGATAATTCCTAGCAGATGTCTCTCTTTTCAGGCCATTTCTTCTAGGTCTTTAGCATAGAATAATAGTTATTTTTTAAAATATCTATGTGCCAAGATTTGATATCTCTTTAAGCCTGAACAGTTTTAACAACTTAACATATGTTTTCACTGCATCTCTTCCTTGTTTCCATTGCCATAAAGAAAGTAAATATTTGTAGAATTTAAAATGTGGGTTTTATTTCTACGGCTTTCACCCGCTCTTGTCAACATGGTAGATTGTGACAACATCATTCACGCTTGCACTAATGGAAATATGGCTAAAAATAATATTCTCCCTGAGATGATTTTCCTCTTCTCTTGATAAACTTAAGGCAAACAAGAAATGAAAAAGCAAAAATGTATTACTGTAACCCTTTCTCTGGCTTGCCTTCTCTTCCCTTAAATTATCCCCTCGCAGAACTGCTGAACTCCCTGGCTGAGCTGAAGATACCAGTTAGAGCCTGGTGCAGGGCCCTCTTGTTGGAGCTGCAGTCAGGGCGTCCCGCTCTGCAGTGCCCTGTACAGCCGTGCTGGGCTCTCGGCACCCGTCCTTCGGTGCGTCCTTCACTTCTGCTCTTCTGTGGTGGTGAGCCTCTTTGAGGGGACTCCACAGAGAAAGAAGGGATACAAGGTATCCTGAAAGCAGTCTTTTTTTTTAATCAGAATTTTAATTTTAAATTGCAGCTACTTAGCTTTCTAATATGGAAGCTGATGATAAGGAAAATATAGCTTAACACTGGTCTTTCTTCTACTCTTCAATGAAATCCTTCTTCAAGGAAGGCTGCTCAGTCCAAACTGTTTTTAAACCACATTTTTCCTCATAAAATAAATCACCTACTTCAGTGAGTTTCTGTGACCTGTTTCACTTGCATATCAGGATCAACTGCTATTGTCACAGTGTGTTGTTTCAGACAAATATTGGCAGCCTTTAACACGCTTCCACTTGGTTGTGATTCTAAGCCATATGAAACTTCACATTTCACATGATTTGGTGTGAAATTGGAAATGTGTTGTGATGACAAAAATATGCTTAATCGTGCACTTGAGGAAACCTTTTGAGGAAGCTAAATTTCTAGCATAAATAAATCTGTTCTTCTCTTGTATTGTTTTAATTTTTATTGACAAATAAGTCACCACCAAACATTGTAATGCTAAATTTGATAGTTTATTTACTGTGAAGTTGCATTTTATCTATAAATGTCATTACTTACGTTCACCAAACATTGTCATTGTATATATTTACTGAAAGAAAAAAAAGATTTTGATTTTGAGTGTTGTGGCCAAGAAGGCCAATGATATCCTGGGGCACACTAAAAAGAGTGGAGCCAGCAGATCAAGGGAGGTGATCCTCCCCCTCTGCTCTGCCTTGCTGAGGTCACATCTGGAGTACTGTGTCCAGTTCTGGGCTCCTCAGTACAAAAAAGGCAGGGATCTCCTGGAAAGAGTCCAGTGGAGGGCCACAGAGATGTTGAGGGGGCTGGGGCATCTCCCTTATGAGGAAAGGCTGAGTGACCTGGGGCTGTTCAGCCTGGAGAGGAGAAGACTGAGAGGGGATCTTATCAATGCTTGTAAATATCTAATGGGCAGGGTTCAAGTGGATGGGGCCAGGTTCTTTTCAGTGGTGCACAGTGACAGGACAAGAGGCAATAGGCACAAACTGGGGCACAGGAAGCTCCATACAAATGTGAGGAAAAACTTCTTTACTGTGAGGGTGACAGAGCACTGGAACAGGCTGCCCAGAGAGGTGGTGGAGTCTCCTTCTCTGGAGATACTCACAACCCATCTGGACACTTTGCTGTGCAACCTTCTGTAGGGAGCTGCTTTAGCAGGGATTTTGAACTGAAGTTCACCAGAGGTCCCTTCCAGTTCCTGCAATCCTGTGATTCAAGGCTTTCAATCAGAAGTTTCATGATGTCCTGCTCTTCCATTGTGATACACAAGGATGGTATTTGTCTCACTGGCAGAGAATAAAAATAAGACCAAGAGTTTAGTGACAAATTCCAATGAGGCCAATTTCTCTTCCTTTAAAAAAGCAGAACTGCATGCAAATGCTGTTGTTACATGCTTTTATGTAGTGCATTGTTTTTAGTACTGCATGTGAGTTGAAGAAAATCGTGTTTATTTGTTGAGGGGAGGAAGACAACAGTGACATCTTCAGCAGCTCCTACACTTGCCCATCTCCTTTGTTGGCTCCACAAGGCCCAGGCCTCATCCCTGAAGGGGACAGGGAGGCTGTCACAGCCAGGTCACAGGGTTGGAGACAGGCACCATCTGGCAGTAGCCCCTTCCCTGCAGTGTGCCACAGGGCTCCAAGTGGCAGACAGCTCCTCTGGCTCTGTCTGGTGGCAGTACCGGTCACGGGTCCCATGGAGCAGGGACTGTGTGATTCAGATGCTACTTAAGTGGCAAAAATTCTGTGTCCTGACCTAGATAAATCAAATATTATCCTAATTGGCTACACTTAATTGGAGTTAGGAGGCATTTTTAGAAATAGAAAATATTCCCACTAGAACTGGAAAACTTATTTCTGTTTATAATTTACTCCACAAATTTGTTTATTAACAATTCTTGGCATTTCTTTCATCTTTGTATGAATTTCTGCTTGAGAGCAAGGAAAGTGTATCTTTGTTCTCAGGAAAGAAAAGTTACTTTGAGTTTTACTTTGAAGCACGAAATGATATAACTGAAATGTCATGAATAATTTAAGCAAACATTGATGCAAATGTTACTAGAAATAATCAAGGAACTTTAGAGGTTGTAAATAAAACCAATTTAGAGATTAAACTTGATGCATCTTACAATTCTAATTTTGTATATGCACAAAAGTAGGACAAAATAGTGTTCTGGAGCATATGGGAATGGAACAAACAGCACAGGTGTTCATGTGGGTGATTCATTTGTGAGTAAAAAGTGCAGAACTTAAATATCTTACTCTGGCTCGCATATATACAGCAGGAACACTGAGTATAAAAGTCTTCTGGTTTGCATGGTGATATTTTGAAAAGAGATATATGGTTTAGTAGCACGCATGTTATTGATAGTCCAAGTTCACAGAATCACAGAATTGTAGGGGTTGGAAGGGACCTCGAGAGATCATCGAGTCCAACCCCCTGAAAAGTTGCACCATTTGCTTCTCTGTGTGCTCCAACATCCAAAGCTCCTTAATCTACATGACCTTGTGATGCTTGTTTATAATATCATAGGCTTTGTTTCTGGTAATTTAACCTGGGAAACTGCAGAGCAATCATGTTGGTGGAGCTGGTGTTCACCAGACACAACGTCAGATATTGCAGTATCTGCAAGTCTTTTGCTTTTCTTCTGGGATTCAAGTCTTAGCCTGTTGCTTTCTCCTCTTGGTCGTGCAGCTATTTCAGTCCACTGTTACTGAGTAGCTTTCGTGCTGTAGGATGCAGCCTGTATGTGCAGGCAATCACAAAACTTGTGTTTCATCTTGGGGGGAAGAAAAAGCCATGTGGTTTTTCAGCCCCCAGGTGATGATTCAGCACAGACCTGCCGAGGCTTCCAGCCGTTCCATGTGCTGTGCACCAGGGCACTGTGCTACAGGCTACCCAGGCACTGCTGGCACTGAGAGCATGCTGCACAGTGCATCGTGGCACCACCCCAGGCACAAAGCTGAGCTTGGGACCCATGTGTACATTAGTGCATCCCTGACTTCGTGGCTTGCCTAAGGACCGTCTGAGCAGCGACGTCAGAATCCGCAGGGTATCTGCAGTCCTCTGGATTTTTCTGAGTTTAAAGGAGAAATGGAGGGATCTTTCTCTGAGTAGCATTTTTCAGACAGGCTAAAAGGTATTAATCTCAGATATTTTAGAAGAGTGCAAATAAGCTGCAGTGAAACCAAGACAGCATTCCATATCAGTACTGGTGAAACAAATACATGAAGGGAAAAGAAAGTTAATCTGTACGGGCAGGGTTTGTAATAAACAATGCAGAATAAGTTCATGCAGTGCTTCTGGCTTTTTTTAAGCATTATGGGTGATGATATTGCAAAGCTATCTGATTAAGATACAGTTATGCTACAGTTTATTTCTCAACAGAAGAGATATAAAAAAAATACTTGTAAGATTTAATTAAAATCTGTTCTCTCACATTTAATACTACCTAATGCTTTTAATTAATCTGAATATCCTTAATTACTTCGGTAATTTTTACCATGTGTAAATAGCTAATTAAAGTATTAACCGCCATCAAATGTAGGCTAGAATTAAATATATAAATGCTCTGTGGCTGATTAAGAGGATTACATGGAAAAAATAGTCTGCTTTCAGGTGTGAATGGTTTCCGAATGCAAACACAGAGATTAGCTGTAGGAAGAGGGGAGGCAGATGAAGGAGATGGCTGTAGTTTCCTGTGTGAGCCAGCCGATATAAGGCATCTGTAGCTGCGGTGGTGTTTAGAAGTTTGGAGGTTGTTCTAAACTTCGCTGGTTTGTTACAGTTCTTGAGGGACTGTCTGTCAATGGAGATGGCTGGAATGCAATATCCTCAGCCTCCTTTCCTGGGTTTCAAGGACCAGATGGTAGGGGACGGGTAGTTATGACCTACATCCTCTGAGAAAACTTCCCTTCACATTTCCAGTCACACAAAAGGAACAGAGGGCTTTTCTTGCTCCTGGAGGTTGCACTAAAGAGTAGCCTCATATTTGTGTGAGCGCCAAAACCGGAGGGTGACAAATGCAGCGCAAATGTTGAAGGAGAACAATTTGACCTCTTCCTCATGATCAGCTTGGGAAAATCATCAACACACATTCAATAGGAAGATATCCTCTGGCATAGCTGTCCGCTGTAATGAAATACAAGCCGGCAGCCCCATAGCTCAGCCCAGCCTGAACCAGTAACTTCCCGTGGTGTCTCTGCAGTGTGCTCCTCAGCCATCGTCACTGGAACGAGCCCATGCAGAACTAACCCGTCCCTGTGGCACAGAGTTGCCATAAACAGGAGTAATCTTAGGAAATGATCTCATTTTTTTTCTTAATTTGGTGAAAGTAAAAGCTGCTTCTCCAGACCGACACAAAGGTTTTGCGTAAGAAGGCCAAACCAGAAACTCGATTTCAGTTTCCAGTGGGATTTAATTATTCTGGAAATTTATCTTTTTATGTTTTTAGAGTTTAAAGTCAGTGCTCCAGGTCCTTCTGTTACTCAGGAGAGCATTTCTCCTCTTACAAACGCGTGGACTAGACATTATCAAATGAGGTGTTTAAACACAGAACAATTATTATTTTTTCATCTTCTATAGATAAATTAGACAATTAGCTCTTTTTTGTAGACCTTGCTCCCAACGGTCATTCCAGGTCTTTTTTCAGAAATGAGATGGTGCAGACTCTTGAGTTGGCAAAGCCTCAAGCTAGTCATGAAAAGCTCTTTTCTTTCAAATAGACTCTAATGCTGACAAAAGACATCTCTTATATAGAAAATCTCATCAGGTTTTCTCTTCATTATTTGAATAGCCTCTCAGATATAGCACATTGTGCTTCCTGCATAGGTTTTTTTTATTATTTTTTTTTTCTTTTTTGCTGTTAATTAAAGAGTGGCAGACAGACTGTTTTTAGGTGCTTTCTAAACCTTTTAGTATGGAGAGCTAAACTGAGAATAGAAGGAGGTTGCTTCTTGTCCTGATGCTCCTTTGATGTTAACCGAGCGTTTGCAAGTAGGAGCCGTTATTTCAAGCACAGTGTTCCTGGAAACCTTTCCCAGTATATAGGTGTTCTCCATAGGTACATCCACTGCTGGTAGTGAGGCATGGCTCTAGACCTCGTGCAGTTTGCATTTCCTTTTCTGCTTTAGAATAACTAGGCCTAGTCTGATATCTCAGTTCTACAGATATGACAGATTCAAAAATTAATTTTCTATTGTCATCTCTTTGTCCCAGCTGATACTGCTGTAGCATGTGCTCACTGTATATAGCCCCCTCCCAGACAGATGGTTAAACAGTTTTGTGTATACCCTCTGTCTTCCTGAAGACCTGTAAGGCTACATAAGGTAACCCTTCAACTTCTTTCTCCTGGCAGAGAATCTTTATTTCAACTGAGAATTGAATCCAAGTTAGTGGAGTTTGGGGTTTTGTTTGTTTGTTTTTCTTCCCATAACACAAATCAGTGGCATTAGAAAGTATCATTTGGCTCATTAAGCATTTTATTGCTGCTTAACCATTAGACATCTTTTATTGCTTTATAGTTTAATTGATGTGGGCTCAAGTTAAGTTACAAACAGGAAATGAATATTTTGATTAGTCTTTTACATAAACCAGCTTTTTGGAAAATTGTCTACTTTGAATACTAAATGTTCTGTCCCTAACTGTGCTGAATGTTCCACTGGATGTTGCATTTGAGTTTTTGAAGTCATCCCCTGAGATACTGGAAATTTTGCAGAAAAAAAGTTCAATTTCTTTTGTCTTCATTGACATTTTGACTTAATTAGCTAAAATGATAATATCTCCCTGAAGTACGGATAATTATATTGATATCATTTTTGCTTAGAGTGGTGGCATATTGCAAATCTCTAAGTTTTATTCTGAAATGTGTTCGAAATTTGTGGTGGTACTTTCAGAATCATAAGATTCACTTTATGTACATTTATTAACTCACTATGTCTGGCATCCTTTAGAAAACTAAAGCAAATCAGTGGTGATAGTACAGTATGAGATTTCTCCTTTTTTCCTTCAGAGTCAGGACACGGGTACTCCAATGGGAATCATGGGCCGGATGGCTAAAACTCACCCATAAAAGCTGACTGAATCGATGTTCTCAGGTTACTCAGGTGTCACGCAAGTTTATCTTCTCTGTAGCATCCCCATCTTGTTGGTTACAGAAGATTGAGAACATCAAGGGAATGATGCAGAGGTCTCTGGGGGAAATAGTCTCATGTAAGGCAGCTGGATGCTCTGCTGGAGAACTGGCTGTGTCCCAGCCTCTGCCACAAAGTCTTTATGACACATAAGGCTAAAAGATTTTCAGATAGTTGCCAGCTGTCTGTTTTTCATTTAGTTGATGTCTAATTATTCAGTCTGATTCACTGAGTGCTGACTCCTTGCGCAGAATTTGGTGGAGCTGTGCTTGGAGAATATAAAGTGCTATAATAAAAGGTAGTTATCTAAATGAATCTTGAATTAGGTGTCTAAGATAAACAGACTTCTTGTTTACCTGATGCTTATTGTACCTCATCTGTGAAATGGGAATAATATAGCTGTTTCTTCTGTCTGAGTCTGTTATGAAAATTAACTTATTGCTTGACCAGCAAGTGCTTACAACCACATAAAGAGCATTAAAAATGAAAGGAACTCTTCCAATTATTTTCAAAGCAAGGGCTGAGCAGAATATTCAAGCCAGCCATGTTTTACTTGCAGAGAACATTGGAAAGGAGAAATTTTAACGTAGCTTGTCTATGATAACAACTGGAGCTGAGATTTCCAAAGACTTTGTATTCTTAAGATTGCTCTTAGAATTCATTGTTTTCTGAAGCACCACACTACATTACTGTGTAGGAAAACAGCATAACAATATTGACCATATTTCATTCTCTTCATCAGGATGAACCTTGAAACTTGAATCTGTGTAATTAGATTTAATGAGCAATTATGTGCGTTCCAACTTTAGGAAGTAAACCGTCTCTTAAATCAGGTGATGAACGCATTAAAAAAAAAAAAAAGAAAAAAAAATACATGTAAAGGTAAAAAGTAAAATGAAAAAGCTGCCTGAGTGCTTATGCCCACCTCTCATCTGATGCAGGGTTGGGAGGGCTCCTCTCCCTCTGCTCAGGGAGAGCTTGCTCAGGGAAGGCCATTTTGGTGAACTACACAGCAAAGTTTTGCACACAGATCCATGTGAACAGGCATGAGGCAAATTGATTTAAAATCACAGTGAGGATCAGCAGTAGGACTTCCTTAGTAATGTTAACCCACAAACACTGGAGAGGAGGGGAAGGAATGATAAAACATCAATGGAATGTGTCAGATAAATGATTTATTCCTAAAACGATGATGATGTCCATCTTGTCCTATTTTTCTTAATTCTGGCTACAGCATGCAGTGAGATTTTTGCATAAATACTTGGAAATAACCCAGGAAATTCAGGTCAAATAGACTGAGTAGCAGTAATGAAACCCAAATAGTGTTTGCAACCTGTAAGCTTTAGCTTACATTGGTGGTGTTTTGCACATCTTAAACTATTGCAAAGCCTTACTCCACAGCTGCAGGAGTGTTTGTTGTTGTTGTTGCTGTTGTTTTTAAGATCTGAGGAATTCTACTCTGCAGATATATAAACAACTGATATATTCTTGGCTGATATAAAATCTCAGATCTATAACTGATTTGCTTATTGTTAATGTAATTTTATCTCCTTGGCTAGGGTCATCATTCTTGTTGATTTTTATAGGAACAATTCTTTGAAATTTGAAGTTTAATTTTATTTATCTGCTTATTTATTTGTAGGTAAAATTGTTTAAATCTACTTATAAAACAAAATATTTCTCTCAGTCAGGCTTAACCATAAGAAGCCTCCTGTCTACCAGTTGTTGACTTCTGTTCACGATTGTTAGTCTAACTATTGTTAAGAGAAAAAAGAAAATGGTTTTAGTTGTGTAAAAAAAAAAAAAAAAACAGATTATAAGGAAAAATGAGTTTGAAATATGAAGTTTAACAAGTCTCTATGGCTTGTTTCAGAATCGGAGAAATTTTTACTTTCATGCTGATGGTCAGTGCCATAGGGCAAAATGCAGAGGTTTTTGCTTAAAGGCACATTTAATATGGGCACAAGTCTTTAATGATGCCAAAACAAAAACACTTTCAGCAATTGAGCAAATAAATAATATAAACCAATTTCTACTTTAAAAAAAAAAAAAAAAGAACGGTTTCTGGATGATACAACAGCTTTTCTTAGGATAAACAGCTCAAATGTTTCTGAGCTTGGGGTGACATTGAGTACATCTGCAACACATGCTCAGCTAGATGCCAGAAAATGGCAGTGGGACATGAGCAGCATCTGTCTGGAGGCAGTTTGCAAATCTGAGAGCATGTTGAAAGCAGCTGAAGCAAGGGAAGATGTTCAGCTTATTTTAGCTATTTTAGCCCTCTGAAAAGGAGGATGTCAGAGAGACCATAAAGAGAAACATCTGAAATGAACAGAACAACGGGAGAAAATGGAAGTGTAGCCCAACTATGCTTGCACCTGCAACCTCCTACTGTTTCAGTGCTGAAATGGGCACAGTTGTTTCTCTTCTGTGTGTATTTAGCTGGGCTAACTTTGCAAATACTCTTTCTAGGTTCTCCACTGCAGCTTTGGAGCTGCTGCCCTCGATTCTGTATTTCAGAAATTCCTCATGTCACCTAACATTTCACCATCAAATGAGGGTGATGCATAATTTGCTGGGCTGGGATTAGAGAATAAGTTAATTAGCTGTGAGAAGTTATGACTTTTTATAGTAGAATAAAAGCAACTGTAAAGTATTAAGCCATAGCTATCATTTCAAAAAAAAAAAAAAAAAGAAAAGATTTAAATCAATTTGTTCTCAGTGGCAGTTAAGGAATATTGAGGAATATTGTGTTTAGAACTACCTACAGTAGTTCTAATTCCAGAGTTTTAAGTAGTGTGTATAAAAAAGAAAAAGATGCCCCCAAAAGCTAGGTGGTTGTATTTTTTTTTTTTTTTCCTCCGAAATGCAAGGGAAGTCCTTTGCTGTGAGACCTTTATGGAGGGATCTCTGAGCCCTTATGGACAAAGGTTGACTTTTCCCATGCTTTTTATGGAGACAGCAGTATTCAGGTTTGGTGCTTTTTGGTTCATTTTGGTTGAACTTTTGATGGCAGTGTTTTTTTGTTATGTTTTGTATGTTTTAAATAACTCTATAGCCAATGTAGCTGCAAAGATATAAAATCTAACCTGCATTCAGATTTCATGATGGACTTCAGCTGTGTCTTTTCTTTAAAGGAATTTGTAATGTGAAATTATTTCAGGATATTTTTTAATCTCCTTTTCCTGTCTACAGCTCCTTCTCTGCTGATAGCACCTTCCTGATGAAACAGTGGGATTGAGTGTGATAACAGATAGATCATGTTCGGATTTGTGCATGCTACTGTGAGAAAGTAGGAAAATTCCAGGTGAAGAAACAAAACACTTGAACAGGAGGGGGCTTGTGGTGGGAGGGGGCCAATTTTGTGACATTTTATTCCCAATTAACCGAGTATTTTTAAATAACTTAAAGATAATCATCCTGGCATTCTTTTGGGAACTGCTGGCTCCAGGTGGGAGGAGGCCTGTTGTTGTCCCTCAGGGCACTGTGATGGTGGATGTGCTGCGTGGGGGTCCTGGGGCCTTGGAGCTGCCTGCTGAGGCCAAGGCCCTGGTGCTGAACCCACGCTGCCTTGTCACAAAAGCAACTGCAGTCCTCACTTGCACGATACTGATGCTCTATACTACTTAGGAATATTCTTTTTTTTTTAGGTATACCACATATATAATCTTTGTGCATTGTAGCTAAAAATCTAGATTGATTCTCCTTCCAAAGGGCTCTTTCAGCACAGACTAAATCTTAAAATGAAAAGTTTGCTGTCTCTGTAATCAGCCCATTTGAAGTTTCGTATCTAAAAATCCAGCAAAGTGAGCCAAGCTTTAAACACAGCTACATTTTGAATTTTAATAGACTTTATTACGAGGCTTCAAATTAAAAGCTGTCAGGAGAGATAAAAGGTTGGGGATTTGGATTCAAAGGGACTTTGATTAGACATAAAGGTCAGCAATGGTGGCAAAAAGTCGATGCATCTAAATTAAGCATAAACCTCTGGAAGAGAATATGCTAATCTTTCATGTAGAGTACTTGTCAGGCTGATCTTGGCTCATATCCACAACAGTTAAACTATTTTCTGTGATGGAATTTTAACAAATGGTAATCCATTTGCCTGTCAAGTGTGTGCCATTTGTTTTTGCAAACGTTAGATTGTAACTGTAAGGAATCATATTACACCACATAATCTGCTCCTGATTAAAGACTTTGTTTTAGGATCTTTAGTACAGTTTTTAACTGCAACTTTTTTTCTCAGGAATGTAAAATGTAAACGGGGAGGGGAGGAAAAAGATAAAAAATCTAAATGTCATTGCTTTTTCTAAAAATAAATAGAAATTACGCTTTAATTAAGCAGCTATTTCAGATCCCGAAAGTTATAGTAACTGTTAGTATTTCTGAATGTGAAATTAAGATTCTGCACTGTTAGTGAGCAAACTCATTAAAGACATAAAAGGGAGACAGGATGAAAAAGGATTTACATTTGTAGAATCTTCTGTAAAATTATGAAAAGTGACAGGCTCCATTTTTTGATGCTGGAATCAAGGTTGCATGTCTAAACCACAGTGACACCATGGCTGGATTTTGCATAGTTGAAAACTAATAGGAAATTAATAGAGTGTAATACGGGCCTATTGAATTCAGCCTAACTTTTCAGCTTTGATGTGTAAGAACAGAAGGCATAATTTCAATCTTTGTTTAGTGTCCTGGACAGATAGCTTCACTAACGTCTAAGTATGGTCAGGATTAAAAATGTGATGGATAGCCCTATAGCATCTTCATGACAGCTTTTCTGTTCAAATACAAATTTCTGTCACAGCCCCAGAATGTCTGAAGGAGCGTTCAGAAATGAAATATTGTAGCTGCAACAAGCCCAGTGTGAAGCTATTATGTTTTGAAAGGAAAAATAATTACAAACTGTACATCTCCTAGGCACATATCTGTATTAATAATGCATAGTAATAAATACGCTGGAATATACTAATGAAATGTTATTGAACATTAAAGTTTTGGGAACCATAAGGTTATGAATCTGTCAAGAAAAATGTCAATGCATCTGTCTAGTTCTAGGTTTTCTACCTGTTTTAGGCAAATAAGTATTTAGGAGAGTTGTGATGGATCATGATTTATTCTAGCTTTCATAATGTCTCATTGGGATGTTTTCTGAAAGTTGAGATTTTTTAAAATATCCATCCATTTCTTCCCCCAAATAGTATTTTCTTTCATTTAAGACTGTCACTGTTCCCTCCAAAAACCTGTGGTAAAAGGAAGATTTTTATTGCAATGCTCTGTAGATGGAATATAGTCCTTATTATAGCAGCAAAGTAGGTCAGAACCTCACTGTTTGACAGATGTGACACACAAAGTCCCTACCTCCGTATTAATCATGAATAAAATAGAAAATAAGCTGATTAGAGCAAAAGAACGCCTGTATTTAAAGAGCTAATACCTGCAGCGATCTTCTTTATGCTTAACTGTTAATGAAGGAGAGACTTAGACTCATCCCATTGCAACTGATCCCCACACAAGCACAGCGAGTCCGTCTGACACTGCAAGATGGCACAAAGCATTGCAATGTGAGCCGTTGATTTAGCATGATAAGAAAGCAAATCGAACTGTATGAAGTGAGAATAAATTGTCTGACTGCTGGATCTCCGTTGTGAAAGTTCATCTCTTGCCCACGTGCTGTCTGTGACACGTGGCCGCTTGTCAGCTCCCAGAGCCGCAGCTCTGCTGGCGCCATGAGGTGGTGGGGGGCCTCGGTTATCCGGACAGGGAGACACAGATGAGGTTGCTGTAGATGTGGAGCACTCAGTGTTCGTGCTTTTTGTCAAATTTAAGCTTCAAGCAACTCACGTGTGGAACAGAAGTATCTTCGGCCTTAGAGTGATGATAAGATAAAGATCACAAAGATGATAAAGGGCCTGGAGCATCTCCCCTATGAGGAGAGGCTCAGTAAGCTGGGTCTGTTCAGCCTGGAGAAAAGAAGGCTGAGAGGGGACCTGATCCATGTTTGTAAGTATCTTAGTTGCGGGAGGCAAATGGAGGTGGGGAACCTCTTTTCGGTGGTCAGTGGGGACAGGACAAGGGGCAATGGCCTTAAGCTGGAGCACAGGAAGTTCCGCACCAACGTGCAGAAGAACTTCTTCACGGTGCGGGTGACGGAGCACTGGCACAGGCTGCCCAGGGAGGTTGTGGAGTCTCCTTCCCTGGAGATATTCAAGACCCGCCTGGATGCCTACCTGTGCAACCTGCAGTAGGGAACCTGCTCTGGCAGGGGTGTTGGACTCGACGATCTCTTGAGATCCCTTCCAACCCCTTCAATTCTGTGATTCTGTGATTCTGTGATACGTGCTTTTTTGAGACAACATTGATGAAAATATCGTTCCGTTTTCACCCAAGTACTTCTGCAAATCATTCTAAAGATAAAAGCACAGGCCTTAAATTCACAATATAAGGGCAATTAACCTGTCACTTCAGCAAAGTCTTGGTCTTATTGGGATTTATTTATGTATTTCTAAATATTGTTGTTAAGTGGGCCTTGACTGTGCTCGGAAGAACGGCTGCATGTTTCCCAGCCTCCTGAGGCAATTCAAAACAGAGACCACCTCATTTCACACAACATTGGCTGCATCCTTGCTGCAATAATGTACTAGTTTATTTATTCTTGCCTTAATCTGTCAACCTTCACACTTACATCAACATTTGGGATCCTCCCTATAAAATTCAGTGATTGATAAAGCTGCTCTGGAAGGCTGAAAGACTGAAGTGCTTGAAGAGTGTTTAATGTAATTGAAAACACTGATATATAAAACAGGATGGGGGATTGCAGAGTGGCAGGTATGATGAACCTATTTGGATGTGCTGGGGTTTGTTTTAATAATAAAATGAGGATAAAATAACTGGAATTAGGGAGTCTGATTAGCTACAAAGAGTTAACAGGCTCTTAAAGTAGAAGGGGGATGCAGTCAAATGGTAACTCCTGTTGCAAGTTAAGCTCTGAGAAAGCACACATTGAAGAAAAGTTCCTTCTGTCTCCTTTACTCCCCAGTTCTGTCAAACAGTTTTATGCAGTCTGCTGTTTCGCTCTCTTTAATGTACTATAATTGTTTGGGTCTGAATTTAAAAAAAATATATAGGTATAAAAAATAAATATCCTCATCTTCTTAAATATAATGAAGTGATTTGGAAAAAAAATATCTTGTTCAATTATTAAAATAAGAAATTCTACTGAAGCAACTAAAGCTGGCTGCAGATGGCTAAGAAATGTGTTCAGGTTTGGACTAAAACATCACATCATACACTTTCCTGCAGTTCAGTCCTGCTCTTTCAGTTGGCACTTCTACTTTCAGTCCATCCTTTTAGCTGGTTGTAGCTGACCCTCGTCCCCTATTTTTCTAAGGAAAAAAATGTTTTCTTATATTGCCTGAAACTTGCAATTTTTTTTTTCCACTGAAGTAGAGAGAAGGAGCACATTGTGATCTGGAGTTGTGTGATGGATAATATCTTGACACTAGTCTCTTAAATGGAAAGGACTTTCAGGCTTGAATACATTCTGTAATACCATTTTTTATGGAGAATGTGATCCTTGAAATAGGCAGGAACCTGAACATTAAGATTTTATAAGTAAAATGGAAGACCTTAAGCTTCATTTAGAGGACAGCAGAGAGAGTGCTGCAAGGGGGCTTTTACCTGACTCGTGGTGATGCATGTCCGTTGTCCTTGATGTGACAGGCTGCCTTGGAACATGGAGTGGGGGACTATTTTCAAGCATTTTTTTTCCTTAAGTTTATTTAGAAAAACTCAAGTTTATAATTTTGGCTTACATTTAAGAGTCTGATATATTTCCCTAAATCTTGAATGCCTGGCATGTTAGGGAGCCTTCTATTGATGCTTAAACATCGTAGTCATGGTTCTAGTCTGTAAAATGCTGAAGTCTGGGAAGCAGCATGATGCTGAGCTCTCCAGGACACCTGTACGCAGTGAATGACCTGTGTTAAGGCAGGGTTACTGGGCTCCAGAGCTGCTCTTGGCTGTCATGTTTTGTCTCATGGGCCGCTGGGAGAGAATGGTATTGGACTGTCACAGCACCTGAACAACAGGTTCTCTGACAATAGTAAAAACATGTATCAATATTAGCTAATCTCTCATTTTCCAAGTAATTTTCAAGTTTAAACTTTTAAGTTAGCTATTCTCATTTGATACCAAGGCATTTTGTGCTCGGATTTCACTCACAAACGTGAGTTTCCTCATGTTTTTCCATCTCATGAGCATCTCTGAAGTTAGAAACAAACACCTTTACAAAAAGAACTCGAACTAATAGCAAATGCTATGGATACTTCTCAATAAAATATTTTTCATACAGCTTTTGCTTTGCAACCCTTGTTGATATTGGAGTGCATAACCTTTTGTACCTTATTTTCAACTATAAAAATTGGATGAAGTTCTGGTTTTGGGCTTCCATTTTCTTTTCTAGAATGTTTTTGTGACTAAAAGTCATCTGTAAAATGAGCATAAACATCTGTCAGTATAAAAATATAAAGCAAAATCAGCTTCTAACCCCCAGAAACTCTTTTCTGAGCTTGGTAGATGAATGTGTGCACTGACCCATGCAGCTGGCAGTTGAGAGTCTATAGCCTGCTGGGGGGAGAGCCTGCTCACGTTTTAAAGTAACACAATTTCTGATCATAGCTCTGTTGCTAAGGGAGCTCTCATATTTCTCTTCTTTCTTATTCTCTGTCAGATTTCGAAGACCAACAAGAAAAAATGTTGCATTGTCTGTGTGTAGCCTGTTCATGGTGGAGAGCTGTGAATGAATTACAAATGCAAGAAAATGTTTAAATAGACTATGCAATAGGTAGCTCAGTTTCTCCACTGAGGTTCTGTATATGAAATTATTAGTACACGCAGATATCTTCCAGATATCAGCCCTTCCGTGTAAACCAGCAGATCTGGGGGTTTGGGCTTCATGTTAAAGGAAATTAAGTCACTGGCGTGTTTCTGCCTAAAATAGCCACCTGCTTCCTGTTTTTTCTGTCCTGGTAGTGTGGCTGATCCAATGGAAAAATAACCCTGAAAGAGTACAACATTTCATTTCATAAGCCAACTCACTCCGTCTTTAGTTGGGCATGAATTGGGTCAGGGACTTGGAGACAACAGCAGAATTTGCTCAGATGCACCCTCTCCCCTAGGGGTGTGGTGGAGTCACCGTCCCTGGAGGTGTTCAAGATGTTCAAGGTTTTCAAGGGACATGGTTTAGTGGTTTAATGAGCAATCTTGGTGGTAGGTGGATGGTTGGGTTAGATGATCTTGGAGGTCTTTTCCAAGCTTAATGATTCTATGATAAAACCACATCTTTACAAATACTGGGGATCCTGAATGCCACATTGAATTTAAATTAAATATATATATATACACACTCATCTCTTATGCTCCATTGACCGTATAAATAATCTGAGAAAACTAGCAAAATTCTCAATTCCATTTATGTGAACACAAGTTAAATATGAAATCTCCAGAAATAGGCTGAGGGGACGGCAGGGGAGACTTCATGCAGTGAAGAATGCAAACCAGGGTCTGACATGGGGCTGCCTTCTGTGATTTTCTCAAAGATTATGTAAGCCAGGACATTACAAACAAAATAACATGGTGAAAATTAGCATTAAAATCTTGTACTGCGTAAAAGGAGTTTGATTCTCCATCTCACATTAAGATAGCATGTTAATAATTTACTTGAGTCTTAGTAGCCTTTCAGTTGTAGCCAACTAATGACAAGCTTGCTTTCTAATGTTCAGCGCCTGCTGCGCAAGTGGTACTTTTCACAAAATACATTTGCTGCAGGCTTTTTGACATGGCTTCACACAGAGATAAACACAATTAACAGGAACTATTTAAAATTCCTTTCTCTTGTGCTTGTTTATTAGCTGTCGCTTAAGATTTATTTTTGTTATTAATTTTAAGAAACATATAACAAATCTGATAGCACGGTGAGGGTGTGCAAGTTAAATATTTCCCTGTTGAGAAATGCCTGGGTCATCTCTTGACTATAATACCATATTCCTATGTGCAGGATTATGGATGACCATATTGGTCCTTCCTTTAACTTGCTCTACAGTCAAATGTATTCCAGCAGCGAATGTAGGATGAGCCAAAAGAATGCAGGCAGAATAGCTTACATAGAATGAAAATTTCATTAGAAAGTATTTCCAGTGAATCCTATTTTGTATAAGAAGTCTTATCTTTTCTATATGTCACATCAAAATGGCTTTTAGTAAAAATAGTATTGCAAAGAATGGCTGCTGGACGGGGGGCTGTGCTGAATATTCATAGCATGTAGTAGCACATATGCGTGCTTAGAGACCTTTTAGAATAAATACTTCTTTTTAGGTTAAGCTAGTTCAGAATATTGTTGATAATCTTCTTTACATCCTTCCAGACAGTCTGTGCAAGGCANAATGCTGGCCTCATTGACACCTAATATCACAACCTCCAGTGCTCATTAAAATCAGTGGAAGGATTCCAGTATGCTTTGGTGGGAACTGGAGCTTCATCATAATGTGCCCTTTTGAAGGGGTAAACGGGAAAGCATACGTGCCTCCGAAAGACAGATGTCTGCTACAGCCTGCAGGGCACAGCTGTTGTAGGTCCATTTTGTGCTCTCCTTTCCAGGTTGGCACCTCTGCTGCCTGACTGAAACATCTCTACTTACATTCCTGTTTTTACAGCAGTTAGTCATAACGTCTGCCTCGCGTGACAGGAAGGCTGCTCCTTGCATCCTTCTCCTCCTGTACACCTGGACAAGTGACAACTGCAACTGATTTTTTAATGACTGGATTTGAAAGAGGCAGGGGACTGATTGCATAATAGACAGATCTTCACCTTAATAAATTAGCATAAATTGAAGCTGTCCAGTTTAGTAATTTGAGTGCAGTAAATATATACTTGCTTATCGTGGTGTTTCTGCCCAGTGAATCCTGCGGCTGTTTGTGAACAGTTCTGGTAAAGCACAGGTACAAGTGAAATGCTAATTCTGACAAGTGACAAAACTGTTCAGCTGACTCTGTGGGGTAGCTGTGTACTAAAGAGGGTATGTCTGGGTGTCAGCTACGTGATTCTCTCATGTTTGCTGCTGAGATTGAGCCTCTGAAGAGAGAAGAGCTTGTTCTATTCCTGAGAACAAAAACCGCTCATTTTGCAGATTGCGCAGCACAGCAGCAGGTTGGCAGGGCTCGGGAGGCCTGGGAACTGGGAGGCTTTTGAGAGCAAGTTTTGTGTACAGCGAGGGGCTGTTGAGATGAATGAAGCTATAAAGTGTATATCCATGGTGCTTCAGTGCAGAGACCACATCCATAGCTGTCACAGCTTTTCTGGTTGCTTCAGTGCCAGTGGCAGCATCCCAAATCATGCTTTCCAAAAGAGGCAGTTAGGACACCACAGATTTCCTGGAAAATGAGACCAAGCTGTTTCATGCCCATAGTAAAGCAAGACAAGTGATGGAAAGTTGGATTGGCTTTGCCTTAGATGTTCTCTCCTGTGCTTTTTGCCATAGCTGAACTTGTTAGCATTGATTTTGGTACATCCCAGTAAGATCTGATGCTGAGAGACTGGGGAAGGGAGCATCAAGTACTGTGGAGGATATTTTAATGGTAGAAGAAATTGCTGGAGTAGAAAAAAATTTGAAGGAACGGACATCCCACCTTATTCCACTGCATGGACATGGTGAGAAGGAAACTGACTCGCTTTCAAACACTTTATTTTATTTGTAATGCAGCAGTTTCTCCCATTTGGGACTCCATAAACTGTCTTAATCTGGGTTGCGACTATAGAGTCTTCACAGCTAAGAAAATACCTAAGCTAATCTACTAGCTTGCACCCCAAAAATACTACAGAGCATCCTTGCTTGTGTCAGTGCTTTCATCTAGCTTCTTCAAAGTGGAAAAAAAATACAGCTCACACATCTTAGCTAGTGGATAGTGTCATTTTTTGGGCACCCCTAGTGACTTGGTTCTGCTGGATCTACAATGAAGCACAGCACCTGGAGGTGTTTATCCTAGTAACTTTAAATAAGTACTGTTCTGATATCCGCAGTGTCTACTGCATTGTTGTGATGACGCTACAGAGCTGTAGCCTTTGAGCTGTTTCTTGCTTGGAGAACATTCAGATTTAAGCAGAAAAGTCCTTTTAAAGAGGATTAATTGGTATAACAAAAGTGCTTTGGAGTGTTATATAACAACTATCAGAACTAGTGATTTCTTTAAGAGATTTGGATTTGCTGTAGTCAGGCTACTGTCTCTTGAACGCATGTGCCTGGGATGTCTGTTACCTTTAAATATTTATGGCTTTGAAGGTTCACCGAGTCTGTAATAAGCACAGGGGAAAATAAATACATTATGCAAAGGGTGATTAGTTTTTATCACATAGTCTTCTACAGGGCAGCTGTTTATTTTCAGTGTTCATTTTCTTGGATCAGTCAGGTAGACAGCTGTTCTTTTAGGACATTTTTGTTAATTTAAGTAACTTCTTTGAATTGCAAATCTACCACCAAATTCACTTCTAAAAATTCAGCCTCAAGCTCATAATTATATCATCAAAAAAATCTTTAGATCACTAATTCAAAAATATCTACTTGTCAGAGATATTTCAAACAAATGCAAAGCATACACACTGTAAATCACCCAATACATCAATGTCTATGGGAAGCTGCATATAAAATGCCCAGGTCTGCCAGGTTTCTCAAACCCTATAATATACATTATGCACATTCCCGCAAGGCCACAGCCAACTTGAAATACTGTCTTACTGTGCATGTCACTTCATAAACACTTGTTAATATCAATAGGCTTTTGCAAAGATAGAAATCTGATAAGTGGGCAGCCTGTAATTTATCTTTTCATTTTTTAAATTGCTTTGGATTTTTGCCCAAGTCCAGAGGACTGAGGAATTATAAGATGGGAAAGGAAGGGAATGGTGCAGACAAGGCTGACGTTTATCACATCATACAGGAGCAGTTCATTTTATGTTTTGGAAACTATCAGAAACAATTGCAGTACACGCTGTCCCTACAGTGCAGTCACCTGTGTAGTGCTCGATCTTGTAATATCCTTGTTGAAGTCAGTTTGTAACTATTTGGGTAGGCATTTTGCATTCAGGCTCTCAGGCTTGTGCTATAAATGTTTGTGCTCCTTTGATTTCATGTGAAAAGACAGATCTCAGCAACCATAGTTTCGTGAGGGCATTGCCAGAATGTTGCATTTAAATGAATTCTTTGTATTTGTCTTAGTTTCTAACAGAAGTTACTTCTCTCACAGTGTCTGGTATGAAGCTGTGTTTTTGTTCCCAGAAGAGAAAACAACTGATAACACCTGGCAGTGTTGAACACAGCCAAGGACACATTTTTGTTCCTC
This sequence comes from Penelope pileata, assembly GCA_013396635.1. Taxonomy (NCBI): domain Eukaryota; kingdom Metazoa; phylum Chordata; class Aves; order Galliformes; family Cracidae; genus Penelope; species Penelope pileata. The sequence continues at coordinate 535,184 of WBMW01001084.1, read as the reverse complement.
AGNGTATTGTAAAATGCTCGGCTACAGAAAGTGTAACCTTATTGCTCTAGTAGATGAATTTTACTCAGTGAATGGAAATACTTATACTGAAATTGTCATCAGATATTTATTGGCTGTCAGAATTATTTTGATCATTGTAGACCAAACTGTGGTGTACTAAAGCAGAACAAAATATTTTTATTTCACTGTGAATGAGAATTTTTTTCAATTACAAATTTGTTACTAAGCTGCTTTATATTCAAAAATAGCCCCAGCTGGATTGCCCATTCCCAGCTGAGCCCAATTTGGAAGGCACAGTTTGGGATGAGAGATGTAGTTGTTCTTCCCACCTTCTGTTTGGTACAGCTCCTGAAGAGGCTAACCAGGATTACAGTCACCCTCCTTCATGCCGTACAGAAGCTGTCCTATCTCCAGATCAGCGAGGCTATCATGATGCAGCCACTTAGGAAAGATTAATTTCCAAAAATCTCTGCAGTATAAGGCTAGGCCAGCTTGGCATGATTAACAGACCAGAAATGTTATGCATCTGCTGTTTGGGGGCTTTGTTTGTTTGTTTGTTTGTTTGTTTACCACTCAGTCAGTCTTGGAGTTGCTCTCAAGCAACTTGATGCAGAAAATTCATTGATGCCTTAATGCCAGGAGAGGGAATGAGGTTTCATGTATTTGCTTCTCTGTTCTCTTGAGACACAACACCTGTACGCTAATACTCAGTATGTCGTGAGCATGTAACTGCATCCAGCACAGAATAGTCACTGACATACTTCTCCATTTTCGTCTGTAGTAGTCAGGAGATGTGTGGCTCTTGCTTTCTGAGAAAAGCACTAACTTGCTTTCCATTCCATAGCGATGATATCTTTTAGAAGGATAAATACTTGAGTTTGGGTAGGTTTCTTGGTGTAATTCCAGCCTTGCCAGATATAACATCAATAAATGAGGTGGAAGGAAAGAAACCAGCCTTGGCAGTGGGGGTGGGGTGCTCTCAGTAAGGTTTTGGTCATGCCCAGAAGGTCTGTTCAGCAGCAGTCTGCATCAGAGCAGAAAATACTTTTGTGTTGGCTTGCAAGTATTTATTCTCATTCAACAACATTACTTTTAATTTTGTTTTGTTCTGTTGGAATTGTGAAAGTTGTCAGGAAAATCAACTGGGTCTAAAAAGCAAAATAAAATATGTGATTTAAATAAAAATAGAATCTCATAAAAATAGAAAAGATCTAAGCTTTCAACCTGTGGAGTTTTGTTTCTCAGCTGGTTGATAAACCTTGTGTGTTTGTTAGGACTGGAAGGTTTTCACAAAGTACAAAAACAACTCACTTAGATACTTACCCTTAATAAGATATATTGCAATACTAGCTGTTTTAATTGTGAAATATGTGGCATATCTGAGAAAACTTAAGATATTATGACATAAGTACAGCTGGCATTATGCTAAATTGGTAGAATGTGGTACCCACAGTTAATTGTAGAATTGTGAATGCTATAACTAATTAATGTGCTAATTGGCTAGATAAAAAGGGGTATTAAAAGAATGCAATAAGGAGCTTGTATTTTTCTATTTTGCTGTGCAAACACAGCTCCCCACAATAACTTAATGTGGAACTATTCAAAGGAAGAAAACTAACAGCAAATGAATTAGAAGCTTAACTAAGTAATTACATGGTATTGCTGAGACCTTTTGGGCAGGGACCAGCACAGCTATGTGTTTAGGTTGTCATAACAGCCAGTCATACCAAGTGGGATAAGTAAATAATAAAATGTATTTGTTTGTCAGATTTTTTTTTTAAGAAGCAACCTAAGCAACATTTGAATTAAATGGTTATTATTGATATCAGTTTTCTTATTGATAGTAATGAGATTGAAAACATTTCTATGGCAGAAGGAGGTAAGTACTTTGAAGGGAAGAGAGCACTGACAGAAAAAAAGGGCAGCCCTCTTTATGTCTCATTAAGACAGAAAGCAAGCTTCCAGTCAGCCTTTAATATGCTAACAGGAAAGGGACTGGTTTTCAAAAGCAAAATGTTACATTTCTTCAGAAATACTGAACGTCCTGAACTTAGAGTCTGTTCCAAGGCTTCAGAGACTGGTTTTCCACCTAGACTGGAAAACCAATGGAAAATCCTAATATTGTGGCACAGAGAAGAAAGATCCTCAAGCCAAAGGACAATATAGGCCTTAAGTGAAATCCACAGATCTATTATGGGCTAAAATAGCAGCTAGAAGATTTCAGAATGGTGTAACAAAGCAGGAATTCGTGGGTAAGAAAAATGCCTTTACAGGTTTAACTGCTTTATTAGCATTAAATTCGTTGTCTGTGAACATCTTTCCTCAGCTGCAGAAAGCCAGCCAGTATTTGGAGTTTTCACTGCTGTCAGGAAACCATGCATGTTTTAGGCTTGTCAAAATTATGACACTCTGCATACTAGAGAAAGCAATTTGACACTGTACGTTCTCTGCTGACATCCATGCTTGATAAAGACAGAGACTACCTCCTAATTGCTGCAGTCTGTTACTAATGGGCTTGCAGTTAATCTAAAAGCAATAGTATAGCTAATTTCAGAAGATAAACATACAAAAGAAAGCATCAAGTGAATCTTCCTTTTGTATTCATTCAAACAATTCAACATTAGAAAACAAAACACACGTGTGTGCAGAGACACACACAGCCCCACCTATCAGGTGCTAAATGGAAGCTGGGAGTTGATTTATAGATAGTTAAGTATAACTCTGAGAGTGGATAATATCAAGTATTCTGTGGTAGAATTTGTTATACAAGGACATTACTATTCAATGTTAAGGTAAAGCACCTGGGACCTTTGATTCAAATTTAAACCTTATTGCATGATTGCTATTGAGAAGCAGCAAGAATGATCTGTTCGTAGCATCTCAGTACTGATAATATCAGTGTGCTTAAAAAATTGGAATGTGACACCTCTCCCTCAAAAGGGAAACAATTTCCATCCTGCTCTCAGCAACTTCAGTGAGAGCAGGGATGAGTCCTAAAGGGCATAATTTTTTCAAGAGCTTGAATTATTTGGGATTGTAGTTCTCATTGATGATCTACATCTAAAAGCTGATGAAATTCTACCTATTGAGTGTTCAGGCATGTAGAGCCAAGGGAAAACTCAAACTTTGCTGAAATGCCTGGGGATGTTAGTCAACTGCTGGTTGAACGTGAGCCAACAGTGTGCCCAGGTGGCCAAGAAGGCCAGTGGCATCCAGAAATGGTGCAGCCAGCAGGACCAGGGAGGTGATCACACCTCTGTACTCAGCTCTGGTGAGGCCACACCTCAAGGACTGTGTTCAGTTTTGGGTCTCGCTACAAGAAAGACATTGAGACCCTGGATTGTGCCCAAAGAAGGGCAGTAAAGTTGTGAAGGGTTGGGGAAACAAGTCTTATGGGGAGCGGCTGCGGAAACTGGGATTCTTTAGTCTGGGGAAGAGGAATCTCAGGGGAGACCTCATAGCTCTCGGCAGCTCCCTGAAAGGAGGTGACATGAGGGTTGGTCTTTTCTCTCAGGTAACAGTGACATGAGAGGTGATGGCCTCAAGTTGCACCAGGGGAGGTTCAGGTTGGAAATTAGGAAAAATTTCTTCTCTGAGAGAGTGGTCAGGCATTGGAACAGGCTGCCCAGGGAGGTGGTGGAGTCACCGTCCCTGGAGGTGTTCAAGTACAGGGCAGATGTGGCACTTGGGGACATGATTTAGTGGGCGAGGTGGTGATGGGTCGACAGTTAGACTAGGTGATCTTAGCATCCTTTTCCAACCTTTATGATTCTATAATTCTATGAAACTACTTTTAACTTCAAGTGTTTTCCCCTTTTGAAATTATTGAACTATAGTTACTTTTGAAACTATTTTGAAGTGATTTTCATGGAAAGCTGAGGATCTCAAAGACAGCAAGCTCATGCAAACAGATGGTCCTCAAAATAATTGTCAGAGGTCAAGGCTTCAGTGGCTGAGACCCTGTCAGCAGTTTATGTGTATGTTCCTATTAAGGCTGTAGTGTATACATTTTATTAGACACCATTACATATAGGAGAGAAATATGATCAGAGTGTGCTCTTGGAAATTTTAACTTCTGTCCTTAACTTATTGGATGCTGAATCATCTATGCAAGAGAAAAAAAACAGACTCTGGAACCAAACTTCGTCAGTTCAGCTGTTCACAGAACGAGATGTTTCACATGTAAATACTAGGATCTCACACTGTGATCAATCTAGTGGGTTTGTCATTGCTGTTGTTGTTCAAAGAAATTGTTTATAATAACACTGGATGAGATAAGAACTTGTAAATTATGTTTTTATATATGTAAATACTGTGAGTTGCAGCTGGATTTGTATGTAGATGGTTAATTGCAGCACAGTCAGAAAAGGAGATGAGGGAATTCACAGAAGTGGAACAGACTCTGAAGCTCAGAAAATAATATCTTGAATGAAATACAACCACTTAAAAGACAGCATTACTTAAAACAATATACAGATCTCAATAGCTTTGCATAAACTCAGACCTTTAGTACACGGCTGTGTTAAGGTTGCCCAAATGTGGCATTAGGTAGAAACCATCCTAGAGGAGATTTCTTCTCTGCTAAAGAATTGTGTTCTAAATTCTCTCTCCTCCATTTCTTTTGCCAAATAGTAGATTTCTTTATCATTTAGTTTTATCAATAGGAAGTGGGTAAGTTTGGCTCACTTTTACTGTGAAAAGTGAAACTACAGTTAAACTTTGTGTCATTTTTGTCACCCAGAGGATCTCTCTGGCTTGGAGTTTGTGTCTAAATCATCAGGTTTTTTAAACATGTCTTCCATGTGATTTCAGCTTTACCTATGAATGACTGACATGTCTTAGGTGAAAGATCTCTTGTCCCCTGTGGTGGTTAAAGTCAGAACTGTCTTTTTTGAAATGTTTTCTTTTATGAGCTTTTAATCAGACCCCAAGGATATGTCAGGTTCTCTCTCTCCTTCTTTCAAGTATATTCTTATACAAACACGTGCTGTGGAAGAGACGCTGACATTTCTTCTCTCATTCCATTCAAAGCACATGTTCGTTATGGTAACGTAGAGGAAATTTAATATGTGATAATTTGGTGAAGTGTAGTCCTTTCTGAGATGCTGAAAAATTTAGTTGTAAAATAAGAGCAAGTGGGCTTGTGCTACTGCTAGAGGTGGTAAAGGACATGCTGGCAGTAAATCAAGCAATACAGTTATTCTCTAAATAAATATTGAGTTTGTTATTCAGATGGAGTTCTTTTTCCTCTCTTAGTTATCTTTATGATAATTCTATGAATATGAATTAATTTGAAGGCCATTGGGAGACTTTTTACTGCATGCTTCACCATTTTATAAAACTTTCTGTGCCTGAAGCATCAATTACTATATTTATAGTCAAACTATTCAACAGTTTTGAAATTTTGTTGTTGTTCAATTATTGTTCTTATGGATCCCACCCAGAGCATTCTTTTGTCTCACACAGCACAACCTGAATCCCCTGGGGGCACACACGTTTCTAGAGGGAGCCTAACTGCCTCTCTGTCCTTTTACTGCTCTAGATAAGATATTGTCCTTTTTGTTTCTGGCAGCCTTGTCTACAAAACTATAATGATGGCTATTGTGATGGTTGTTATTTTTGTATTTGTTATTTTTATAGCCCCATAGGCAAATAAATACATTTTAAAAATTAGGCAGAGACTTAGTATCTGGATCTCATTTAGAACACCAGGTTCTAAAATTGCCTCCTGTGAAACATTAGTAATGCCTTTGAATGGCTAGGTATTGAATGACTGACTTAAACGTTTCTTTTTGCTAAAAGGAGCAATGCTGCTCAGAGAGCTTGCAGTTTGTAAGATGTTTTTGAAATGTACATAGGAATGCCCAGTAGTTGCATTTAAAATTACTTATTGATGGAGAAGTAAGCGAAGGAGTGATATTTTGACTAAAAAGTATTTTCAGGAAGAAATATCCCCTTTTCTCCCTCAAGCTTGTTTCTGAATGTAAGGAGAAAAAGCAGTTTTACAAACCTTCAAAAATTTCTAAGGCTAAATTGTTGAACAGTGATTGCTTACTGTACATGGAACATTAGAAATCTGCAAGTATGTCATTATGTGAAGAATAGTAGGACTTTTACTGTAAGGCTGGCAGCATAGGCTGCCTCTGATTTGGTTCCATCTCTGTTTAGGTTAAAATTCATTCCCAGGGCTCATGCCAGCTTTCACTAGTACCACTATCATCTGACTTTGCACCTTATAAAATGATAATATCTATTTGTTCTTTGTTATCCAGCAGGATGAGGAAAGGCTGTGGTTGTAAAGATCTTGATAACCTAGGAACGACCAGAAATACTGGAGAGCATGATGCAGAGACTAATATGGATGACTATGCTCAGATTTCCTTGAATGCAAAGGTTATCAACCACGCTTTGTCAGCTGTGCTTGGTCTACACTGGCTCCTGCACAGCCTCTTTGCTGCATCTACACTGTGATCAGCTTCTGGTTTCTGGGAGGATGTGATGGGGCAGATAATGCAGAGATGTCTAGTCTTGTCTTTTCAGGTTCTGTTAGCTCGAAACCTGATCTCTGTGCCGTGCAAAGAAACTGCATCTGCTTTCAATCCCAAGCAGCTCTGTGAGCAGACAATCACATACGTGTTGTCTTTAGCTAATCAATTTTGTGAAAGCAACTATAGACTGGGTAGTCTGCCTGTGGGCTGAAGCTTTGCTGTTGCTTGCACTTACTCTGGGTAGAATTCAGAAACAAGAATATTTTTTAGGGAAATAATTTAAGGTTCCTCCAAAACTGGTCAGCCTAGAGACTTGAACAGTGGTTTTTCATTTTTTTTCATTCATTCTTACCCTTATTTTGACCAGAAATTCCCTCAGCATCTGATGAAAAAGTAATCCAAATGGATTATTTAGAGAAATGTTTCTGCAAATTTATTCTCTAGAAAACAAAGTTAAATTAAAAAATAATAATAAAAATTGCCTCCTTTTCTATTTATAAGCATAAATTTAGACTTTAAAACCTCTGTCAGTCTACAGCCCTCAATTAACAAACAAAAACAAATAAAGACACTTATCCAAACTGTCATTATGAAAAGAGCTCTTGTAAGTATATGGTCTTACAGAAGCTCCAAATGCCACTGTATAGGCTTTAGATGTGTCTGCTGCACTGAGTAACAGCAATACATGCAATTGAACACACATAACGATGACCAATTGCCTATTAAAAAGTGACTTTTGAATTCCAGTGGCCTAGAGTGGGTAAGGTGGTGGTATGTGAAGTTGGTTTTAATCCCAAGTTATCTTTACATATACTTGCTGTCCATAACAGCCAAGCGAGGAAATGAAACATAACCTTGTCTCCTGACATGCCTTTGAGAACCTAGAAAATTTCAGCTCTGTTGGTCAGATTGGCTACTTGTACAAATGACCATTGATCCACCAAAATCATTGAATCGCTGCTGGTTACTATCTGCAAGAACCTGGCCTAAGGTCTTTTAAAGCAGGAAGTTTGTAGATGTTCAATTCTCAGAAAAAGTTTCAAGGTGTTCTGTGATGCATCTGGGATTTTTGGTAGTGTCTGCCTGAGTTAAAATTATTAATGGAAGAATGTCTTGTTTTCAGAAATAACCAAGTTATTCATACTGTGAGTTATTTCCTTTTGTTGACTATTTAGTTTGCCGCTTGGCCGATACTACAACATATAACCTCTGACTCTCTAGAAAAATTGCTTTTATGGTTTACTTTTAGGGAGGTATTTATGTTTAGAGCCTTTTTCAATCTCAAGAGAAATGAAATTTCTTTCACTACCTTTTGTCTTGAAGCTTGAATTGTTTAGCATTATGTCTTGGTTGCGTTTGAGTCATATTGCTATACAGTGATTGTACTCTGTCAAGCATGGGGCAAGGAGTGTGTTATAGCAGCATAAGAAAACAATAGGAGGAATGTTATACAATAATGGGAAGGTGTTTCGGTGTTACAGAAGAAAGTCTTTTTTGGACTTAAGGCTTAAGTAAATTGACACGTTACTAGTAATTAGTGGACTATATATTTAGATGAAAACTTCTCACAGCAGTGCTTCGAAGCAGCTGTGCATACCTCACTGAAATCTTGAGAAAATGATTTTATTTTTAATATGATTTGACTAATAAATTTATACCTGTTGAAATCAAATATGAAGAAATATGTTAAAAGCTGCCTAGAACAGAATACATGAACTCACTCTGCTAGTAAAGTTGAATTATTAATGGTTTAATTTCTTATTTTTTCCACAGGATTTCAGGTTCCAATTAAAACTGTGTTTGGGCCATTGCTTTGCTTGCCAGTGCTTAATCTTTTCCGAAAGCCTCATCACTTACCTAAAACAAAAGAAGAACGAGGTAAGGAGAGAAAGTAATGAAATGCAGCATAGCACATCTGTCAAAGGAATAGAGAAAGTAGCTTTAAGAAAAAAAATCCAGGATCAATGACATTAAAATATTTGGTTGAGAACTAAATGTATTCATGTTAAGCATCTTAATACTGAGGGTCTGTAACTACCATTATATTCTTGCATATGCTGGAGCTTGAGTGGTTTGTTTAAGAGGTTTACTGTTGATGGTAGCTACAGAATACAAATGACAATTAGGAATAGGGGCTTTGGAATTGCTAAATGCACCTCACTGTACTGTGGAGTCCGTTAAAAGATTTGTTGACATCTTGATTCTGAACTTCTGAACATAATTAACATTTCTGAAGTTATTTAAAATTCAGTTTTGGGTCAGTCTGGATTTATGTTCTCTAAATACGCTTAGTGTGATATTGGGTGCTGTATTAAAACTTCAACATTATAGTACCTAGAGCTGTGATTTTCTTTGTTGTTGATAATGGATCTTTCTGAAATATCTGAAAATGACTTTTGCTATGTCACTTAGGATTGCAATATCCAGCAAGACAGGCAGAACTAGAGGTGACACGGTGTGTGATTTAGCTGTGATGGGATAAGGATGTAAGGGAGACACGGTTTGAAAAACAGGAGCCTTTTCTGAGTGTGAAAATTGTAGCCCGCAGTGGCCACCTTTGTAGTCATTGCTGACATTCAACACAAGAGAGTATTGGGATCTCACTCTTATCTTCCACATTCACTTCTCCTTTCTGCACTCCCGGATTTCTGCCATGGGCCAGGTTCAAACTAATACTAGCTGGTGCAAACCAGGCTTGGTGGCTACTTAACCTCCTCATATGAAAACCAGCAGACTACAAAGCCTGTTGGCTTCTCTGCTTTTCAACATACAATGTCATGCACTTGTTTTAGGATTGTTTAGCAGATACCTTATCTAGAGTTTAGAGAATACCATTTATAACTTTGCTCCTCTAGCTGTATAAAGGATATGATTGAGTAGCTGGAAAAAATCTCATGTGGCATCATCAGAGCATGTTGTCAGCCATAAGTAAAATTGGTTTTAGTAGATGTATTTTTAAAATGTGTGTCGCTGTTGGAGAGTTGTACCTCAAGACGTGGATAATATATGTAACTAACTGTTATGGGCATTCCTAAAATATTTTCTAACAATTGCTATCAGAAACTACTCTTACATATGAAGATTGTTGAGTATGTAAATCTTCACAGGCTTCCCAAATAATCTTGTGGTTTCTGAATCCCATCTTGCTGTAAATGTATCTTACAGCATCATCATGTTCTATACTGCCCATGTAGGACATTATTCTGCTAAAAGCTGGAGACTGTCGCAGGAAACCATTTTGACTGATATTTGATCTTTCGGAATTTTACTGAGTCCTCTGTTTGCTGAGCAACTACAACGCAGATCTCATTGTTCTGGTCTCTGAGACAGCAAAGATGAGACGAAAACGTTAGTATAATTAAATAAAAAATGACTTTATAGCATTGTGGATGGAGGGAGGGTGAAGGGCTTTTACAGAACTAGTTACAAACAGGGTCCATTTTCAAAAAAAAAAATCAAACTTTATATTAACCATTCATGATGAGACTTGAAAAAAAAAGTGAACTTTATCTATAGCTCTCCAACTTCCTTTTGGTACCTTATAATTACAGTTCAAAGCTATTCTTTCAGTAGATAGCTATCTCAAATTTAGTGCCTTAAAGATTTTCAGATATTTTATCATTTAAAACCCCCAACTATTCCACCTTTAAAACCTTCCTGCTTTTTCAAAACTCTGATAGTGAAGTACATTAACAACTTAAAACAAATACCTTATGATGGTGAGTGTGGATGATGCTTTTAAAGTTGGCATCTGAAATGAATAATGTGCTGTGTATACAGTTTAATTGGGACCACTACTGTTACTGAAAATGGTCAAAGTTTTGTTGTACTTTCTAGGCTTATATGATTACAATAATGTGTATTTATGAGTGGGATGTCTGTGTTTCTATCCCCTAATAATTTTTGACTTGACTGACATAAATTTTTTTTAGCCCAATGACTGTTATTAATGGGAAGATAGTTTTGAAAGAAAATTGTTCCTGACATTCAAGTGAAAATACATGGCTGTGCAGAGAAAAAGGATTTTTAAAATGTCCTAAGGGAAGGCTGCTTAGTAAGCAGCCTAAGACAGTCTACAAAAGAAAGAGACCTAATTAATGTGCCAAGCTTGGAGAAGTGTTTTAGTCAGAACCTGTGCCTCTTAAAGACAGGAAGATCCACAAAGGGGAAAATTCATGAATGCAGGGAATAGTCCTGGGGTTCTGCTCTGGAAATCAAACTGCCATCCTGCTTGTGTGCTCTGAACACCTTCCTCTTCCTCATAGTATATGTTTCCTATTTATTTATATGATGCTGATATTTTATAGCAAATAGGGCTCAATCTTGCAGCAATGGGAACATTTATTCTCAGGTTATACCTTTTGTGCTTAAGACCAAAAAGCATTATTGTGCGTATGGTTGCCTGGCGCTGTGCTTTATGGTTTATTATATTTGCAGTTTCAACTGTAAGCAGAAAAAAGAAAAAAAAAAAGCAACATTCATTTTACTTATGGGACAGCTTATTGTTCTTATTGAATGGTAACAAACCTTATTCCATGGATGAAAGAATTTGATTCATCTCTGTGATTAGACATCACTCTTATAAGCTATGTCTTACATTGCTATTTTATTAATTCCTGTTAGCTTGTACAGCCAGGGGAGGGTTCTGCAGTGAAGTCTTTAAGCATGTGCAATATATGTCAACGCACGATTCCCAGCCTTTGCCAAGTTTTGATAGTGTTGTATACCTTCAAGATGAAATGTGGTTTCCTGGATAATTTGTATAATGCATCTTTAAGGTATTAATATTTTCAAGATACGTTTGGATTTACAAGCTATAAAAGATAAAGCATGCTTTGCACTTTCTATTTTAGATAGAGTACTGTTTGAAATGCTTGAGGGTTCTTCTCCATATAGTGGATGGTTCACTTTGAGGATCTCAAACATTCATTTCTACTGGTTATCTTATCAGAGATTCTCCATTAATAATGCTGTAGTGAAATAGGAGACTGCTGGGAATCACCAGGAAATCAATGATAAATACTTTGCAACACTACTGTTTTTTTCACTTTCATTTAAGGTTGTAAAAGCAATTTACAAACAAATTAAAGTGTTACAGTAAGCTCCTAAGCATTCAGTCCTAGAAACTTGGAAACTGAAATAAAAATGAGTAACAACTCCCCTATAGCAATGAAAACTAGCCAGCCCAGTGCTGGGCTCTGTTTTCTGTGGACCAGCTTGGAGGTCCATGAAGCTTTGTTTCCAGAAATGCTCAGGAGCTGCAGCTTCCCAGGTCTCAAGTCTACTTTTTGAGACAGTTTTGATTCTTTGATTGAGTCTCTGGTCCGTATTGAGCTTTGTATTAACTTGATCTAAATTTTTAAAAAGTCTAAAGAATTGAAAGGAAACAGCTTCTAATGGGAGAGAAAATATATGTTCATTGAATCTCCCAAAGAATAAAATCATCTTTCTAAGGACAGTATTTACCTTGCCTAGGTATAGAAACTTTCTTAGAATGATTGTGTTCAGTGTCTGCTCTATGCTGTAGAAAGCCTAGACAAGTAATTGTGAATTAAGGACAAGGAGGAATCGCCAGCTACTCAAACTGCAAATGGCAAAGCCTTAGCTGTGTTTGACAGGCTGTTTCTTTCTTGCTTGCTTTTTTAACCTGTTCTGCTTCAAATATTTTAAGTGCAGCATTTCTTACTAAAATTCTGTAGTGTTTGTTTGAATTTTAGAGTGATTTCTTTATATTAATGTAAAACCTAATCTATATTTACTGCTTCTAGCCATGATGGCCAAATGTGGGATAGGAACTACCGAATTATCCATTTTCAGAAAGTGCCCGGGAAATTATTATGCTTTTGACTCAATAACTTATCTCACTGGAACCTCATTCCACCTTTCGCAGGCTATAAATGCACTAATGACATGTCATAGTGATTTCAAAATATTTGTATAGTGTTGGTCTGAGTTTGAGGTAGCAAAGTAGACAACTGTACACTGAATCCCATATTCTTTGTGCAACAGAATATTTTTGCTGTCAACAGCAATCCTTAATGCAAAGGTGACGTTTCTCACATTGTCTTGCACTGTAAATCACACACTCGTATATCCTGCCTTTTGAATTGTGATCTCATATCCTCCTTGTTTATACTTATAACTACAAAACACTGAAGGCAGAATTAAAACCTTTCTTAGAGAGAACTTGAACTATCAAGCAGTGAAATGTCATTACTTCTTTAATTATGTACATAAAAAAAAGTTGCTATAGAATTCCAGCAGTGCAATTTCTCAGTAATTCACCATGGAGACAGCTACTTGCAATCTTCCAGAGTTCTGTCTTTTAAGAAAAATGTATCCTTGTGCATTTTAAATTATTTTACAAGCTTTAAAGTCTCATTTTAGAAATCACTGATGTTTTAACCTAATCATCTATCTGAGTTTGGTGTAGCAAAAGCATGTATGTGGTAGAGCTGTTTCTATCAGCATGTTTTATAAACCAGTGAATCAGTAACAGGAATGATAAAAATTAATAATTAATAAGATAATGCTGACCAAGGACCACAGATGCTTACAGCATTAATATATTTTTGTTTTCTTGCCTGTAGGCCATAATTTTACAGATAAAATGTCTTTTGGAATAGATAAAAGTGATCACTATTTACCATATCTATAATAGCATGTGTTCTTACTAGTATTAGAAAGATCATGTGAGTACATTCTTTGATGTATTTTGCTGGCATCAAAAAGGCAATAAATGATTAAATATGCAATGTCTTCTGCCTGGCACATCTTAGAATTCCACAAAATTGTTTGCATCCTATTCTTTTTATCCTTTTAGTGGTTAATGTTTTCCAGCACGTGTGAAGGCCATGGCACCAAATTGAAGTTTCCCAGACTATTTGAATGCTGCCGGGGTCGAATGCTGTCTTACTTAAAAGGAAATCAGCCCTAAATTGTCCCTCTCTTAAGCTGTCTGTGAACAGCAGGGCTAGAAATATCACATCACTAGAGAAACTTGAATCATTTTAGGCACAAGAGCTCAAAGGTACCTCTTAACACTGGTGCAGTGCTACACAAGCCTGCAGCAAGATGGTCGTTTCAAGGTCTTCTGCTGAAATTGCTGAGCATTTGTACACGTCTGAGCCTTGCTGTACTCTGAAGTCAGAGCAGAGAGGCAGAGCTGTGTGGTGTTTGCTTTGTTCCTCAGTATGTGGTCTCTAAAAGACTGCTGTTCAACTTTAACTTTGCTGAAGACCACACAGAACAGCTTAATGCCTTTTAGCGATAATTTGATTTTGTTAGCAGCTAAAGAAAGAAGAAAAAAAGATCAGAATTAATGTTCTAATCATTCCTCTTTGAATGCAGCAAATTCTAATGCATCTCTTCCTTCTATTCCCAGAAAAATTATTTGTAGATTTTCTTGGATAGTAACTGCTATGTGGCTTTATGCTGGCATAGTATAATGAAGCTCTGCCTTCAGAGATTTAGATAAAACTATTTTAGTAGACTGATCTCATCCCAATCCTTGTTAGACATTCTTCTAAATCTTAGAAATACAATTGCAGTAATCTCAAAGTATTGCGGCTTTTGTTTTTTTAATTATATTTAATTTTAACTCGAGTAGCTCACTATTGGAAAGAATAGGTGCTATAGGTCAGAAAGTGTGTGGGTGGGCAGGTGTGAACAGTGGTAACCAAACACTGCCTTGGTGGTACACATGTTAAATTCAGCTGAAAAATCTAAAGTTGTATCAAATATGAAAAAAGCGTTTATGAAAACAAACTAAACCAGCATGTGTAAGCTCTTAATTTAATTACTGCAGATTTATTTTGATTTGTATCTGAAACACAGCAGGCAGAAGAGAGAGAAATTGTTTGCTAGAATAAAAATAGATCATTCCAATGCATGTATTTTCCATTAAGCTCTCTGTAGGCTTAGAAGCTGAAGAGCTGCTGTTTTTTTCTATTCCTTCATTTAAGGAGGTTTTACATTTTATTTTTAACATGCAACAAATTTCAGGATAGTAATACTGGTTATTTTGATAGCAGAGCATATTGTTCCTTATAATATCAAGATGGCTAGGGCCAGCCACTTGAGTCCATCTAGATGTCAGGAGATTTCTCTCACTGACTGTCTTAGTTTTTAGCTGAGGCAAAAGTTGCTTTTCTGTTAGGCTTTGTTTTGTTGACAAAAGTTGCTTTTCTGTTAGGCTTTGTTTTGTTTTCTTTGTTGAAGAAAAACAAAGCTGATAGCACCTGGCAGTGTTGAACAGAGTCAAGGACATTTCAGTCCCTCAGCTTTTTGTATCACTCTGCCAGCAATGAGTTGGGGAGTCACAGAGAGCTGGGAGGGGACAGGACCAGGGCAGCTGACCCAAACTGACCAAAGGAATACTCCTCACCATATGACATCGTGTATAAGGAAGGGGAGTTAGCTGGGGAGGGGCTGCTGCTCGGGGACAGGCTGGGTATCGGTTGGTGGGTAGTGAGCAATTGCTTTGTGTATCATTTATTTGTGTGTGTGTGTGTGTATATGTATAATTGCTGTTATTGCTTTTACTTCCGTTACTATCTTAGTAAATAGCTTTTATCCCAACCCACAAGTTCTACTCTATTTTCTCCTAATTCTCTCCCCCATCCCACTGGAGGTGGGGGGGTGAGCAAATGACGGTGTGAGACTTGGCTGTCTGCTGGGTCAAACCACAGCACTGACATTTCCAGAACCCCCTTGGAGGAATTTGTTATCCCACACCCCAGTGTCAGCAAGGCTTTCAACTGCGTAGCTCCAGAGCCACAACACTCACTAAGGTTCTTGGTTTCCATTAGTGGTATGTACAAAGCCTGCAGTTCCCACACAGCATCTGTCCAGTGGATCTCTGTGTATGTTCAGGCTGGCTGTATAAGTAGAAATGGAGAATTTCAAGCCTTTACCAGAGTTAAGACAGCAGCACACTGGAATCTTCACCATGCCATGCTCAGTGCTGTGCCATCCCAAATTCACCCTAGGATGATGCTGCACTCATTGCTTACTCACAGTGCTTGGAGAATCTCTACCAGAAATCCAGTGACAGAACTGCTGGGAGCCGTCAGCTGTTAGAGGGCAGAAGTGAACTTCTAGAATAAAGAAAGATTACTTGCAGGTAAAAGTTGTTCATTGAGTACTTAACAGACATATCCACATTTCACCTGTCTTTCCCCTCTCAGTCTCTTTCGAGTACAGTTAGCATTTCCTGTCTAGGAGAAAGGGACTGGAATAACTCTAAATGTTGGTGTAGAAGGGCATGTGTTTGTCGTCTTAGAAAGAGTGGTGCAAAGAACCATTTCATTGCAAAGCACGGATTCCAGATAAGTAACTGCAGCCTTTTATGGTGCCTGCGGTGCATCAGGTATGTATCAGGCTTGGCAGCAGTGCACTGAAGTAGGAGAATTCTAACTCATATATAAACAGCTATAGCCAATAATACTGCACGGACATTTTAAAAGCAATTTGGAAATGAAAATACAGAGAGATCAGGGGAAAAGATTGAATTGTAATTCAATGATCCTGTATTTATAAATTATCTAGTATCTATAATACTTGAAAATAGGATTTATTTGCCTTAATAATTCATGGAAAGTTCACAGGAGGTAATTTATTAATAATACACTGTCATCAATATGGAACTGCCCAATTCCTATTTCTCTTCTATTGAGCTTACTGGTCTGCTTCATTACGCAGCAAGAAGCTGCTGTTTTAAAGAACAGCAAAAAGATGCCTACTACCTTGTTTTCAAAATAAAATGTAGAGATGTTGGTGGAATATAAAGCTTCAATTTGAGGTCAGGAGTAACTACAACCATAGAATTAAACATACACTCCCGCTTAGATGGGTCACTGTGCAGTAAAATAATTGAAGTAAGCACATGCTTGTACTTGAGTCACACCACTAAAATCAGTGGGAATGACTTCTTTACCTACTGGTATAATTATACAATTAAGACACTTAAGTATTCTGCTGATTCAGAGACAGAATACTTGAGCATTCTGTAGAAGAAAAGCCTAATACACCAGAAATGTGCGATTTGCAGTCTGTTTACTAAATTCTTTAATATTCCATCAATAACTTCAGCTGGTCCCTGTATAAACTAGCATTGTCCCTAAAAGGTATTGGCTTACAAATGATACTCTGTTAACAGTAACATTTAGCGGGGTAGGGTTAATTGTTTATTTGCATCCAGAATTCTTTCTTTCTCCCCCCCTCTCCCCCCCCCC
>WBMW01001084.1:353696-518440 GCA_013396635.1 Penelope pileata | reverse complement strand
CCCCGCCGAATAAGTTTCTCAAGCTGCTACACTCAAGTATTGCATCTGAAACAATATGTTGTTGAGCAACAAATCTTGACACTTTCGGGAAAAAAAGCCAATTTCTGGTTAGTGTTATTGCTGAAAAGGCTGGAATTGTAGTTGTTAAGAAAGCAAGTCTGTTCATTCCCCTGAGAATGTTAGAAACAAATATGCACCAAATAAGTAATTCTGTCTGATGATTCCTTTTAAGCACTCTAACAAGTGAAAAATTGATAAGAAATGGAAGCAGTGGTATGGTTTGATTAGATCTATATCCAGAACTGCACAGTGTAGCAGCACAGGTGATTTTTTATTAGTCTGCTGCCAGTGATGATGCCAGACATACTGGTGGCTATCAGTTTCTGCTCTGTGTGTGCACGTGTGTACAGCCCAACTGCTCCATTACTTTTTGGAAAAGTAGGAGGGACACTTCTGTTGTACATATATACCTGAAGGGAGGTTGCGAAGAGGACAGAGACAGGCTCTTTTCAGCGGGTAAGGGTGCCAAGACAGTAGGCAAAGGGCACACACTGAAGCAGAAGACGTTCCCATGAACATCAGAAAGCAATTCTATGCTGTATGGGTGATGGAGCACTGGCACTGGTTGCTCAGAGAGGTTGTGCTGGTCTCCCTCCTGGGAGATCTTCAGAAGCTTCTGTACAGGGTCCGGGACACCCTGCTCGGGGGGGCCCTGCTGGAGCAGGAGTTGGACCAGATCAGATGGACCCAGAGGTCCCTTCCAACCTCCACCATTCAGTGATTCTCTATGACATTTAATTTTCGGAATTGGGATGCAAACTTAAAATACAAAAGCAATGCTTCATGGTAGATCAGCTTGTATCTTCTTTAACTTCACACACATCAAATACAAAGCATGAAACACATTTTCTGATATGCCTACAGACTGTGAATTGGAGGAGATGAGAGGAGAAATTTA
Organism: Penelope pileata; assembly: GCA_013396635.1. Lineage (NCBI taxonomy): Eukaryota > Metazoa > Chordata > Aves > Galliformes > Cracidae > Penelope > Penelope pileata. The sequence goes on along the minus strand of WBMW01001084.1, from coordinate 517,482 downwards.
TTCCAGAAATGTATTTTAAAAATCTTTCTAGCAAAAGTGTTACTGATTTTCAGGCATTTGTATTTTTATTCTTTCCCTTATCAATTCTCAGCCAGTGAACAGGGACGTATCATATTGCAACTTTCTCTGTGATTCATTCCTCATAAAACAATCTGTTCTGTTAGTGGCACTTGTTATTAATCAAGGTTTTCTCCCTCCATTAGAGTCGTTGGCTCAATCACTTCAGTATATATAATCACTAACTTTTCACAGTACACTAGTGAGTAGGTGCTCCTATATGTCTGTCAAAGGGATGTGCTGGTACATTTAGTGTTGCTTTGTAATTTCAGTGAGAACAGTAATGGTTGAAATGTGATCACTTTTTTTTTTTAATAAAAAAAATTACATGTTCCCCACAGAGAGAGTAGAGAGTAAAAAGAATGGAAATTTCCAAACTCAATTTATTTTTGTATTATTGAAACATTCAAAAGTACAAAGGAATGCTTCTTCAGAATCAATCATTTCATAATGTATCTGCAGAGATGGTAGACTTGCGTTATCCTAAAGAGAATATGGAAAAGGCTAAAGTATCAATTTTGTACAGCAGTGCATGTATTTGCAGAGCACAGCACAAAAATTCTCACGCTAACAAATGAAATGAAGAAGGGAGACGGAGGGTGCGTGTAGATAAAACATTCTTTATTGATATGGTATTGTTTTCTCTGCTTCTGCCTGGAGCAAATGGAGATAAAGACAGATGAGATGTAATACATCATCAGTTAGATATTGATGATATATTTTAATGCAGGAAGGTAATTGTTGAGGTATTAAGAAAAAAATTTGAGAGAGACGCCAAAAAGGAATCTGTTTCTTCATGCAAGCAATGCATTAAACACTTGGAGACTATACTGACAGGCTACTTTAAAACCAAGACAAAAGGAAGAAAAAAGAAAGAAAGAAAGAAAAAGAAAGAGACAGTTCTAAAGCAAATGTGTGGCTACATAGCTTGTTCTCAAAACTGGTCATCTGATGTTTTCTCTGAATTTTTCGGTTACCTTTTTCCTGATTTCCATTAATGGCTGCATTTTTTTTTCCTTTCCAGACTTCACATACTACCTGCTTTTTCTTCTTATCCATTTTTACCTGTGCTTTTTGATTTTTCATTCTATAATACAGGTAAATTCTGTCTTTTCTTTAGCCTTCTCCTGTCTTTCACCTTGCTTGACCATTGTTTTGTGGCGATTTGATGAGAAATCTTCCATTCTCACAATTCCAGCCATTATTAGTTTTTCTCTTTAAGCAATTCTACACCATCCAGCAGCTAAAGCATCTTCCAAAGTCCTGATATAATTTGTCTTTATCTCTTAGCTCATTTAATCTACCCTGCTTACCCTTTGTGCATTTTCTCCAATTAGGTTTTCATCTTTTAAGCTTTGCCTCTTTTCTCATACGATTCCATACTCCTGTAACAGCATTCTCTTTACCATTTTCTGTTCCTACACTCTGGAGTATTCCTCAGAGCCATCATAATCCTCCTTACACATTCATATACTCTTATTGAATATTTATCCTAACTTATTGGATAATAAGCTCGTTGTGAAAGAGATCTACTGTATGGTTTTCAATCTCATGTACATTTACTCAAGTACTTTAAAAATATATATAATATGGTGCACATATGGTATATAATGTAGAATGTTGCTTCATTGCTGAATTTTGTATCCTATGTCTTAGTAGTAGAACTTAAAGGCTTCAAAATTGTCATTATAAACAAAATAGTACAAAAAAATGTGATATTATAATTGTCAACATTTTTCAGATACTTCCATTTATCCTGGGCATACACATTGGTCTTGAAAGTACAGGAAATTCCCTTTCTCCTATTGCAAATCCTCCTAATGTGAAAATGTAGGGTCAGAAGCAGCATAATTAAGAAGGGGAACTTGTCCCTTTGAATTTAATGTATTAATAACTCTCTCTCATGCAGTGTTTCAGTGACCATCACATAAGCAATGAAATCCTTGCTTAGCTTTCTATGGGCATGACAGCCAGCTCCCAGATGAGTGGCCATTGTGGAAGCAGCCAGTTCTGCCCACCGCTGGGCTTTGCCTGGGAGGCAAAGCCTGGGGTGCTGCGTGCATGAGGAGTGACACTGCTGCCCAGGGCTTCTCTGCCCCATCGGCACTGAGCAGCCACGGCCTCATCCACACACAAACAGCTCCAATCTGTTCCTCAGATGGCAACTACTGCTTGTGCTGTTACTAATATTTTGTTTGTGACGAGGTAGTATTATGATTATTGTTACTGTTACAATATAATTTCTCAGTACTGAGGTTGATGTGATATAGGGCACAGTGGCTCATCAAATCCCATCTCTGCTCTCTTATATTCCTCTTAGAAAAGAAAGAAAATCAAATGAAGTCTTTGAGTATACATTTAATTTTGTTGCAGCATGGATCATTATGTTGTGTAACTACCATTTAGAAAATGGTTATTATATGGATCCTGATGGATTTTTGCCTTGGAAGACTTGTGAAAGCATTTTGTCCCTTCGGAGGCAAGCTTGCTCGTGCGGGGCAGCTCTGGGCTGGGAGAGCTAACTGAAACCTCCCCCTCCGCGGCACCAAGGGGCCTCCTTGTTAGTGGGTGATTAGTGTTGATTAGCAGGGTGATGACTACCCTAATTAGACTCTGAGGGAACCTGGAGAACAAAACTTTGCAGCTGAGTTACAAAGCTGGACTAATTAGAAGGGCACTGCAGTGCATTAGGACTATGCAGTCTGATAAAAATGGCTGCTTGCTGCTGGAGCTCCTGAATCATGTGGTTTTTAATGAAGACGTTCTTAATGAGGAATAAAATTTTTCTCCTGTAGAGTTTTCCTTGGTTTGGGGAGGAGAAGAATGGCAGATGTCGGAAGACCCATCCAACCCTGCCCTATAGGCCCTGTTCATTATCTGTGCTGCGTGGTTAGCTGGGTGACAAAAAGGCCTGGGCGCCAAATTACTAATGATTCTGAGACAGTTATCTTTATTTTTTTAAATAATTGTTTAAAGCTTTTAATAATGTTGTGAGAAAAGAACCTTTTTTGAGGTATGTGATATTCTTCGTTGTATAATTTATCTCTGTGTAGTTTCTAAGAAAGTTAATGAAGTTGTAGAGTAATTAAACCACATCCCTTGCAGCTTTGTTGGCTTCCTGTATATATGAAACAGGCATTGATATATTAGATGCTATCTCTTACAGTAGGAGTGCAGAATATTTTAATAGCCATTGTGCAATTATATTTTGAGTTACACAACTAATGGGATTTATTGGTTTTCTTGTATTTGCTTTGTTTTCATTTATGTCTAGTTTGGCTTATATAAATCTACACAACGTAGTGGTTTAATTGCCAACAGAATCCAGGCTGAAAGCCAGATTTTAAGGAGTACTAGTCTAATGCCAAAGTAATGTAGTGCCTCAATCTGGTGGGAGGAGAGGAGGATGCAGGAAAGAGTGTATGGGCTGTGGTTATAAATTACTGTTCTGTGTCTGTCTGTTGGAACATCATCATGCTGTAACCACAAAAATCTGAGGAAAGCTGTATTTTCTAGATAATTGTGGTGTTAGTTTTACATTTTTTTCTAGTCAGTGTTATTGTAACAGATCTTAGAGAAAGAATTTTTCCATGGCAAGCTTTAAATAAAATGAAGCACGAGTGAAATGAGTTGGACAGGATTTTTGAGAAAGCAACTCTAGACCTCACCTGTAGGTTACTAGCATCTGTTAGATGTTTGAAGAAGCAGACACTTTTCTTAGTTTTGTGCTGCACTGCAGTAGTTTCTCCCTGAAGCACATACTTCTTTCCTGAGAAGTTTGTTTCCCCATCTCTGATGAAGCATTTCTGGAATTGCAGAGCAGAAACTTTATTGTGTAGAGTTCTATTCTATTAGACAGCTGAAAAGATGATTAAACTACAGTACCTGAGGATCAGTCCCGTGTCATGTCACAACCATGTCAAAGATGCAGCCTTCCCCCCCACAAAAGCACAGGCTAGCTCAGTTGAGAGCTGTTGGAAAAATTAAACTGGAGGGGTAAGTCAAGTGTAGGTTGAAAGAAAAGGAAGTATTCAATTTAAAATAACCCGGTCTTTTCCAAAGGAATGCATTGCTTCACAGTCATAGTTAGTACAGATACGCTTATCTTGATTAACATAATTGTTTAATGTAGTATAATGAATGTCGCTTTGCTTGCTTTAGAAAATCAACTATAGCCAAGATTTCTGATATAAAGTGAGATGATCACAGTTGCAGAAAAGATGTACGAAATGTTCACAAAATGTGAAAAGACACATGGTGTCATTATTAAATAATGATATGATTATAACATACTTCTCTTGCATCCCTCTAGGGACACCCGCACCCTCTACTCCCTTTTCTTCTTTGAAGTGCCTATATTACAATGCATGCAGAATAGGGAGTAAACAGGAAGAATTAGAGATGTGTGCAATCACAGGGCCGTGATCTCACTGTGATCTTGGAGGCATGGTGGGACAGCTCTCACGACTGGAATGCTGTCATGGCTTGGTATATACTTTCTTGGGAAAGACAGACCAGCAAGACGAAGACGTGGTGTTGCTCTTTATGTGAGAGAGCAACTGGAATGTACTGAGCTCTGGCTTGGGATGAATGATGAATGAGTGGAGATCTTATAGATAATAATTAAGGGGCAGGCTAATGTGGGTGATACCATTATGGGTGTTTACTACAGGACACCTAATCAGGAGGAGGAATTTGATGAGGCCTTTTACAGACAGCTGGAAGAAGCTTCATGATAACAGGCTCATGATAACTAGTTCTCATGCGGAGCTTCAGTCACCCCGATATTTGCTGGAAAAGCAACGCTGCCAGGCACATACAGTCCAGGAGGTTCCTACAGTGCATGGAAGATAACTTTCTGATGCAGGTGGTGAAGGAGCAAATGAGGAGAGGTGTGCTGCTGGACCTTATTCTTACAGACAAGGAAGAACTGGTTGGAAATGTGAAGGCTGGGGGCAGCCTTGGATGCAGTGACCATGAGATAGTGGAGTTCAGGATCTTATGTGGAAGAAACAAGACAATAAGTAGGATTGCAACCCTGGACTTCAGAAGAGACAACTTTGACCTTTTGGATGGGATACTTGGAGGTATCCCATGGGTTAAAGCATTGGAAGGTAAGGGGACACAAGAGAGTTGGTTGACGTTCAAGCACCACTTCTTTCAAGCTCAAGATTGGTGCATCCCTAATAATAAGAAATCAGACAAAGATGGTAGGAGGCCCACATGGATGAGCGAAGAGCTCATGGAAAAACTCAAATGGAAGAAGAAAGTCTATGGAATGTGGAAAAGGGGCTGACCATTTGGGAGAAGTATAGGAACATTGTCAGGGCATACAGGGACACAACAAGGAAGACTAAGGCCCACTTGGAATTAAATCTGGTGAGAGAGGCTGTGCTGCCATTCAGTGAGACCTGGACAGGCTGGAGAGTTGGGCAGTGAGGAACCCAATGAGGTTCAACAGGAGCAAGTCTTTCACCTGGGGAAAAATAACCACACGCATCAGTACAGGTTGGAGGCTGATCTGCTGGAAAGGAGCTTTGCAGAGAAGGACGTGGGTGTCCTGGTGGTCAACAGGTAGACCATGAGCCAGCAGTGTGTCCTTGTGGCCAAGAAGGCCAATGATATCCTGGGATGCATTGCACAAAACATGACCAGCAGAGTGAGGAAGGTTCTCTCCCCCTCTGCTCTGCTCTGGTGAGGCCCCATCTGGAGTACTGTGTCCAGTTCTAGGCTCTTCGTTTCAAGACAGATAGGAAATTTCTTGAGAGAGTTCAGTGGAAGGCCACAAAGGATCATCTCCTGTATGAGGAAAGGCTGAGAGACCTGGGATTGTTCAGCCTGGAGAAGAGAAGACTGAAAGGGGGTCTTATCAGTGCATACAAATACCTAATGGGTGGGAGTAAAGCAGATGGGCCAGGTTCTTTTCAGTGGTGCCCAGCGACAGGAGCAATGGGCACAAACTGAGATGCAGGAAGTTCCATACAAACATGAAGAAAAACAGCTTTACTTTTCACTGGAGCAAGCTGCCCAGAGAATTTGTGGAGTTTCCTTCTGTGGAGATACTCAAAACTCTCCTGGATACTTTCCTGCTCTGTACTGTAGTGTACCTGCTTTTAGCAGAGGGATTGGACTACAAGATCTCCAGAGATCTTTTCCAACCCCTACGATTCTGTGATTTTGTGATATATGGATAGCAGCATATATATACAGAAGTTGCTATGAAGTATTAACAAATAATGTCCATTATAAATACCATGATTATTTATAACACAAGGCTGAAACAAGCCTGTCTCGTGCCTTAGTGTGTGTGTGCAGTGTTCCACCTGAGACATGCTTGTGCATTGCTTTAAGAATCCACTGAATTTAGTCGTATTATTATTTTAGCTGTTTTCCAAGTATTTCTTTGTCCTTTCCCTGTAGTACAGCAGACTTCTTAGTTTTTTCTTGTATGACCTGTTCAATGTAGTCTCTTGTACCACTGAAACTGTAATCTTGGACCTGGTTTTAATTCATGCAGTGCTACCAAATTTGTACTTACAAATCAACCTAGATTATTGTCAAATATACAACACTTATATTACTGTAACTGCAATGTGATTTATTTCTCTCTTCCCTTGTAAAGTGTGTGCCCTGTTTCTATGGCTGGCATGTCAGAAAAGTTCAGATGAATGAGCAGTGACAATCTGATGCTTAAGTTTGATGCTCTCAAGAAATCTGAATAAGGTAGACATTGCAGAAGGTGAATCCTTGCTCCATTCACATGCAAACAGACACATCACTTTTGCCTGCAGTTGCTCTAGGCTTCTGCTGAGGAAGAAATACAAGCACATGGAATGTGTGATTTGCATCCTTCTCAAATTCATTGCCTTTCTTAAAATACTGAGCTGAATTTAGTGCTCAGTTTAAAAATGTTATTTCCGTAATTGTTTAAAGGCCAACTGGCAAGGCACTAAACAAAAGCTATCATGTTTGTAAAGCAGAAAGCATTTGCTATAACAGCTTCTTGCTATTTTGTGATGTGGTGGGGGATGGGAAGGCTTTGAAACCTACTCTATGAATCATTCCCAGCATCTTGTGTTACTGAAACGTGAATATTATTTTTAAATGTGTAACTATGTTATTAGAGCCTTCTGTGATTTAGAGAGAGCTTTCAGAATACTAAAAAGTCATTATTTACTTTCTTCCAGTCTATTAGTGCAGAACAATCCTCATGCAGGCTCTGCAGTGGCAGGGTTGATTGGTTCTCGGTGGACTTGTCTTGTTAATAGGAGAAAAGAGGCTCTTGCTGGTATTTCTGCTCCCGTCTGGAACATGACTCCTCTAGACAGCTAATTGCATTGCATTTGAACTGCCTCCCCAGTGTGACAAAGCAGATATCCTTAGACCTTTACATTAAATAACTGCCTGCTCCTCATAGGTGCCAGTGCTTCCATAGCTTAACGAACAAGATGCCTGAGCCATGGTCACTGAGAGGTGTCATCTTCCTTCTGCTCAGTGAAACTCTGGGGTTGGGAAGCTGAGAATGCCTCTAATCTGGGCCAGGTTAAGCAACTGTGTTGGGTCTCATCATTTTTCCGTTCTAAACTCCTTGTACATTTTCTTGGAGCTAGCAAATATTTACACGGTGGGACTGGATTGCACTTAATGCGCTCTTTGTCTCATCATTAATTAAACTTCAGAGATGCTCTTACATAAGGCTATGCAATGAATGTGAACTGTAGGAAAGCTTTTCTGCAGCAACTCTAGCTCTGCATCTGGGAACAAGCGAAAATGTAGCAGTGCAGTGGCTGTGTTTATGTGCAGTTCTTTGCAGTTTTACTGCCAGTGGCTGTTTATTGAACTTCGAGTACATGTGTAACTGCTATCTGTCTGAGGTGTTTGCTGAAGTGGCAAGACAGTACAAATTGAGCACTCTAAGGTAATGTAGGCTCTTGCTAAGATTCAAACAGCTTTTTTAAAATCATCAGAACGATAGTTTCACCTGTGTTTGTTAAACTGAGATCTATTAAAGAAAACCAAGATTTCTGTCAACTTGACTGCACGTTTGACAACATTGACAACAAAAGCCCTGATCAATGTATTTAAATTACTGCAGTTAAGAGGTGATGGCATCTCTTAGCTTCTTTTTGGAATGGCTTATAAATATTAACCTCTGAAATTATACAGTGAGAAAGTTTAAGGGAGAACTGGACTTTTTTCATGTACTCCATAGACCTGGAGAATCTTTCAAGAGTACGAGTTCATGTTACACCAGCTTATCTGTGCCTTAGACATAGCCAAAGTGTTCTTCTACCGGTGTTCATTTTGCTGAAAAATGCTGTTCTGGTTAGTCTAAGAATCTATTCTTATTCTTTACTTCACATTTCCTTCATATGTGGTTTATGGGTCGTTTAAAGTAATGTGTTATGGATTTTTGGAGGACAACTGGAGAAGCATATGTAACTGATGGTATGAGTTGGTGTGCTCCTTCAGTCTGACAGCCAAGCAACTGACCAGCTTTTGTAGGAATGCATTATTTCAATGTGCTCGTAACTTCTAACAAATGGAATAAAACATGACAAGATAATCTTGGGTGTAGCTGTGGAAGAGAGACGTGAGTTTAGGTTTTGATCTGGATGATAAATGGAGCGTTTTCCATCCAATTTTTCATAGTTTGAGTGAGACTTATGTGGTTAAAATGATTTCAACAAACAATGTAAAATTGGTGGTGGCCATTTATAATAGGAACCACTAACAATTGAATAATAGTTAGTTTATTTTCTCCAGGGTATAGTATCTAGTTTATGAATGCACTTGTACTTCATAAATCATTCTCAAGAGCAAAAGGGAGAAAAATGAAAAATCCATTTTCCTTCAGCCCCCAGGGTCTTTATTTAATTTTTAATGAAATAGAGAGGATACTTCATCAATGGCAACAATAGAGCATTTTCAACGCACATCTTTGAAAACAAACAGAACCAAATCTTATACCACCACTAAAAATCCCCGTCCCACAGCCCAAAACAAATAAAGCAAAGGATCTGCCTTGAGACATGCAGCAGATTTTAAATCAAATGGATTTTTGAAGCATTTAAAGATTTGACAGTTACTTAATTTAGTTGTGAGATGTTCTTACCTAGCATATAGTAGAATAAAACCAGTGTTAAATGTTTATATGATTTTTAGGCGGTGTAATGCTTCAGAGCACAAACCTATCAATGTTGTGTATTTTCTTTCTGGTTCTGACTTATGTGACAATATGAGTTCTGGAATCAGAAAAGCTCTGATTGAATATGACATTTGTCATTTCATTATCTTAAATGTTGACTATAAATCTGTGTATATCATAGGATAGTGTTACTTAAAATTCAAATAATGGAATTCTGCTGAGTGAAATAGTATAAAATGTTAATACTGTGTGAGTACAGAAAAAGATTTTTCTCCTGTTGATTTAAGCATCAGCTTTCCCAGTCTGAGGCACAATAGCATCATGAGATAATCGAATTTAGCCTTGTGTATATCAGAGGTTATTGTATTTTACACTGTGTACCCTTGTATTTTCTTCTGTTCACACTGATGTCACTGAGCTCGTCCTCCATATAAGTGTCTGATTCTGATTTGAAGTCATCAAGGGTGGGGTGTGGGGGAGGGAAGGAGTGGAATGTATTCCAAATAATAATTATCATTAAAATATTTGCCTAATTTCTAGGTCACATTTGTCCTTCTTGAGTTGCTTTCCAGATTCTGTTTTGCTGCCAGATTTACACACTCTTCAATTTTATTGATTTCCCTTTGATGGACGCTCCTTTGTTCAGGCCAGTTCTCAGTCACCTCTTTCATAACTGCTCATGGATTCACATTTTCCTAATGTTCTCAAATTGTTAAATCATCCGTTTATTCCATTAAATGTGAACACCAGGCACAAGTTCAGTTGTTTGGTATCTGTCTCACCCTATTTCAGTTTAGCAGAATAAGAAAAGTCATTGGGGTTTTTCTTGCAGAAAATAGGAAATCCTGCTGTTAAATTTTTAGCAGGAAAACTAGTTTTGTCATCGACTTATCCTGTTATTGTTTTGCTTTCAGTGACATTGGTCTGTTGATACAATCTCTCTTACCTGCACTAGGAAGTCTCTAAGTCTGTATAGCAAGCCTTACCTAAAGTGGGAGAAGGAAGAGCTCTCATTCTCAGACGAATGGAATATATTTCTGTGAAATATTCTACTACAGCCATTGTTAAATTGATTTTCAATGCATCATCCAGGTTACAAACATCTAGTAGTTTTCAGAAGCTATGTACTAAATAACTTTTAGAAAGCAGGTGGAGAATCTAGATCATCTCTGCAGAAAGCTCAATCACCATTATATACTACTGCATTCTAAAGCACCATTTTAAGAAAAATAATTGGAGTTTGATTTACATTAATGATCAGCATGAAATTCAATCAAGACTAGTGCTTATCTTTGGCTCTATGCTGTCTCCTTTAAATGTTTCAACAAGTACTTCTTCATCTTGTCTGCACTGTAATACCTAAAACAACTGTGCTGGAGCATAAGTGAAGTTGCTGCTTTTTGTTGTCTAAGGTATAGATTTTACATTTGCTACTACTTACTACTGATGGCACTAGTATTATTTTTTCCTGTTGTTGTCACTGGAACATATTGTTGATCATTTCATTTTCTTTTTCTAGTGTACTTTCCATAACATATTGCAGTGCATGGTACTACTGTGTCACTCGTATAAACTGAATGTAGAAATTGCATATTCAATTGTAACACAGAGGATAGAGTCTGTGAAAATAAAGAGCAGCATCTCGAACGGCATTTGAAAATGTCATGCAGAATTCAGAGTTCCAACTTTGTTGTGTATCACTAGCAAAGTGACTGTATAACAAGCCTAAATGTTCTTTACATCCACTAGCAAATGAGACTCTTATAACAGTATCTTTTTCTCATGTACTGTAATTAGTTATTTTTCTGCCATAGATGGCAGTTCTGCTAAATTTTTATTGCTTCATGTGCTCATGGCTCATTTATTGTTTTATTTTTCTTCTCTGTTTACTTACTGAATAGATTTATTACCTTTGCATGAAATAATTCTTTTGAGATAACTGCTTACTTCCACAGAGGCTTCTTCAATTTGAAATTGTTCTGCAGGTTTGGTTTCTATTACTCATAAACAAAATGTCACTAGCAATCTGCATGGTTTCTGCAGAAAGGTGCAACTATCAGGATTAGAAGAAACTCAGTCAGAACAAAACCAACTTGTTTCATAAGCTGTCACAGTTAGAACTTTTCCTTGAAAATAAATTTTTGTGAACAACCATGTTTTTCAAGAAATTCTAGTATTGCATAGGGTTCTTGGTTTGCGTTTTCAGAAGTCTACCAGGATGCCCAGTGTTCTGAAGAGCTCCACTCACATACCTTCTTCTAGTCAGATATGTGGACAGATTTTCAAAAACCAATGCAGGACTGCACAACTGCGGTTTTTCTCAGTCTCATAACATTTGGATTGTGAGCATGCATAAAGTCTGTTCTGAAGCTGCAAAGACAGGTTAACAGTACAAAGCAAAGAGCCATTTTGCAAAATGAAACAAAATAACCTCTCCTAAATTCTATGTAAAAATCTTTTAGCAGAAGGGTAAACAGTTCATGAATGCTTTCACTGTGCAATCTGACCACTTACAGAAGATCCTTGTGTTAAAGCCACAGCTATTTGATAAGAAAGACAGCACACTGCAGAGCGCTTTCAAATTCAGACCAGCCTGCTTTTATAAGTTAGCGTTGTCTTAAGCTTGGTTGGCAATGAGTTCTGTGTGGTTTATCTATAAAAAATTGAACCTGTTGTCACCTGAAATACATGGTAATCTTAATATTAACATTAGGAATAGCCTTGCTGCGGTGAAAAACAGATGAGATGAGAACATATTCCCTAGCAACAATGCAGATACTGAGTTATATGAGCAACTGGATACCAGTCTTGTCACAGACACTACATTTCTCTATATCACTGAACATCAGCTAATTAAAAAGTGAATTTAGCCAGAGGAATTATTTTTATGAATTCACAAATATTCTGTAAGCAAATAAAAAGAAAAAGTAATAAAGCTTAATTTACTTATGAACACTCTAGCCCATCTGCTATGCCTACATAGCAGCGTTACGTTTATCCAGTATGATTGTAGCATACCTTTTTTCAAAGTATGTTCCACTCAAAAAAGGGGAAGATTAGAATTGCGAACTATGGAACATGACTATGAGAAACAAATTCAAACGATCATGAAATAATCAGTGTTTACTTTCCAAAGAGCAGTATTTAATATAACAGTGCTCAGGCATGCTTCATGCATTCATGGATGGAATTAAAGAAATTTCTTATCTTTTTATTGCTGCATAAAGTAACTTCCATGTCCATCCTTGTGGACAAGCGATTCCCCTAGATAGTGTTGATGAATTTCTTATCTTCTCCAGAAGGAGAGGAGTAAGAACAGCTGAGGACAGAACGATGACTTTTTCTCTCCTACATCTACCAGCATTTCTATAATTGTGTGAAATTCTGCTTGAGAGCGTATTTAAAATGTGTATATGTGAACCCTGAAACGTGGATGCAGAATGACTTCTGACTGCAGATCATGTAGACAGAGCTCTGCAAATCATTCCATTTATGATTCTGTTTCAGTTTTTAGTCTTCCAATTTTTAGAAAACTAGATCAACTAAATGAAACTAGTTGGTACTTTTTTCCTTCATATATCAGTCTATGAAAAAATCTGCATTCTGCTTTTTTACTACCTAGTAACTCACTAGTGAAACTAAGCGAGAAGCTATATACTCAAAGGTTTCTTTTGTGTGTGTATTCTTTTTTTCCCCCAAAGCAGCAATGATCTGTTATGTGGGATGAATTCTTCAGTCCCAGCAGAGCCTGATAGGTATTTGGAATCTTTGCCAGAAATTGGGAAGTGGAGATTTTAAATCCACTTCTTGCGCATATTGCCTTGAACAGGTGTTTGCTGCCTGTTGCCAGGAAGCAGTTACTCATCCAGGCATGCATCCGTATGCGGTGCAGCTTAGCACCCTGGCACTTGTCAAAAGAAAGTCCCAGTCTCTCTCCAACAAGACAGTTGCGGCTGGTGAGAAACCATCCTCTCCTGAAGACGTCAGGCAAATGATATAATTGCTCTGTACCTTTGGCTTAGGAAAACCTTCTGCTTAATTTTTAGGTGTTGGAGTAGTTCTCTCTTCAGCTACTCACTTCGAGAACCTCTTAAAGGAGCACATTTAATCCATGACAACATATGTCAACTCCAGCTTTTCATTGCGGATTGATACTTTGGGTGAATATGATTTAAAGAAATAATAATAAAAACCTAATATTGTAGTCATTTATGTTCACACTGCTCCATAAGCACCTCTTCAGCTTCTGCTTAACTTCTGTCAGTTATCACAAACATGAAGACTATCACTGTGAACTGCTGACTCTGACTTGAGCCATTTACTAAATAATTTTGTTGGCAATTCTCCTACTGCTGTTGCTGACTTGCAAATACCTGATTTATGGAGAAAAACACCCTTTCACATATGTCTACCAGTAAATTTTGCCTCTTGCAGTACTGTTAGCAGTCTGTTTTTCACACAGATGGGTATGAGCAGAACCGAGCTCTGTGATGTGTTCAGAGCCATGTGATTAGGAAAGCAGAAATGAACAATTTAGTGTGAAGCATTTAAGTTTTTTCTGGGGGAGGCATACGGAGAAGAAGGCGTGGGGATGTACAAGTGTATTTTTCATAAACTACTTGCTTTGTTCATGAGATTGTGATACTGAGAATGTTTATGTTGCACATTTGAGTTGAATAGATGAACATTTACTGGACATATGGAATTAAGACACTACATAGGTTTTGATAAGATGTTTTTAACTCTGTATTACTTTGTGAGTACAAAATAATTTTCATTACAGTCTCTAAGCTTAGCCTGGATTGTGCTTCTGTGTATGAATTCTTACAAGGTGTTCAGCTAGCACATATTTGCAGATATCTATGTCAAAAATGTATTCAAATGTTGTCCTTTGAATTCTCCACTATACGTCATGATTAATAGCAAAACTAGGGTCTGTCATTGGTTTCTTATGACTTTTCTGTTTTAAAAGATCATCTCTAAGTCTCTCCAAGTGTATCCTGCTTTTCTACTTTAATTTGTTTTTTTTAGAAAGCCTTGCTGTTTTTAAACCACTTCTTATCCCTTGAGCTGTCACCAAAGACAGGCTTTGCATTATTTAACATTTTTAATTCAATTTGAAGCATTTATTTAAGAAACAACTTGATCTATGCAGAAATATTTCCCCCTTCAATTTTTCAACTATTTGAGTCAAAAAATAGCAATTCTTCATGTAAAAAGACTCAAGATGGCATTGAACTGTTTCCTTCTACACATGAGCTCACTCTGAATGTTTAGTCTGCCTTTATTTCAGAGAAGAGCGTGAGGTGGTGAGGAGTGCTATAAAACACTGGGGACTGGAAATGCGGCTTTTGGATGCAAGGGAGTTAGAGGTCACGGGTAGGCAGCCAGCACTGTGAGGTGGAAGAAAACTGACAACTGCTACAAGTAAGGCTACTGCTAAAATGCATTGAAAGGAAAGGATTTCACCTTTGTCTTTCGTTTTCTTTTTGATAGTGTTGAACACTGCTGAACATTTGTTCCGTGGAGGATGTAGTCAAAAGAGTCTGTTGTCTCTTCGTTGAGAGAACAAGGGAAAAGAAGGATTCTTTGAGCAATGCTTTTTCTTTGCCCAGAGGCTCTATATTTGAAGTAACAGAACTGCATGTAAAACAAAAGTGATTACAAACCATACCAATGTAAACAATGCTTCTCCTTTTTGCCTCCTGACATTATTCTATCTTTGATTCATTTCAGGGTCACACATTAGGGTTGCATTCCGGATGTTATTTTATTTTTTGTACTTTCTATTTTAATTTCAAGGTACTTTTTCTAGTCTCCAAAAATGCTTACATCTGCCTCAAAGTCTGTATCCTAATGAACAATAATACAGCACCAAAACCTGAACTGCACACAGTGAAATGCATTGGGAGAGTTTGCTGGTAGAAATGTCATGGTAGCTTTTCTTATGTTCCTACATTCTATCCTTGCATTGGCCCTTTTCATGTGTTTTGATGGCAGAGGAATAACAACCACATTTTTGACAACAAAAGAAGTGAGCATCTGGTGTAAGTTTTGGAAGTTATTATTAACAAATGTTTTACATTTTAGGAGCCAAGTTTAGAAAATCATTAATATATAGTTGTTACCAACCTAGTAGCACTCTTGGAACTTAATGTTAGCCAAAAAAATAATTAATTCAAAAGCTGCTTGCTAGCAAATTACGAAACCAGCAACTTTCAGGGCGGTAAGGTCTAATCCTTTGCAGTAGATTACAACAATAGTCCACAAAAGACTCAGCTTGGGAGAGACCTCATTATCCCTGGTCCTCTCCTCATACGCCACATGCTCCGTCCAACTCACCACCTTTGCGGCCCTTTACAGGATTTCACTGCAGTATGTCCAAGTCCTTCTTGTACTGAGGGGCACAAAAAGAGAGCCAATACTTGACATATGTGGTCTTATAGGTGCTGAGTGGAGGGAAGGGTCACTTCTCTCAGCCTTCTGGCTGCACTCTTGCTAATTCAGCCTATGATCATGTTGGCCTTTTTGCTGCAAGGATTCCACTGATGGCTCTTGTTCAAACTGCCTACCAGCACACTCAGATCTTTTCTACAAAGCTACTTTCTCTCCACCTGGCCACGCCCCCATGTCCTTTTTGTGGGATTCTTCCATCCAGAACACAGGACTTCATATCTTCCTTTACTGAACTTCATGAGGTCCTTTCAAATAGCAGCTCTGCATGTTGACCATTTTCCCCCAATTTCGTATTTCCTACAAAGTTACTGAGTGTGCTCTATTCTGTCATCCAGGTTATTTTGTACCTTCAAGGCTTTAAATGCAGGAGCAGGATGATAACTATACATTTATTAACATTTTTGTTAATTATTTTAAAGAATGTGTATGGGACTATTATCAGATGTTGATTGTCAGTATATTTATGTAGATACCCAAACATGATGTTACAAGAAGCCAAGAAGTGAGATTTCTCTCTCATTAATCTTGACCTGCAGGGAGGATTTTAAGGGATCATGTGGTAATTCTGTAATAGTGTTTCAAAAGCAGTTTTTTCTTCCAGGTGATGTGTTTTGTTGGGGTACATAGTTCTGTTTAGGAAACATGTACGTGTCCACAACATGGAAAAAAAACATAAAATATTTTTTCTATCTAAAGACCTTTGAGATTGGCACTAGATGACTTCTATGAGGATCAGAGGATAGATATTAAATCCAAGAACTCCTGAGATTTCATCATGCTTCTCCATTTTCAAGTCTTATTGTAACAGGTGTATTCATCTCATAGTTGGAGCAGATCCACTGGAGGTATCCAAACAAGAATGGAACCTTTTAGGTTACAGATAGTTTTAAGGAGGAATGTGTAATGGATACATATTATATTTACAGTTATTACAGAGAGAGATTCCTTTACTTTTTATTGCACACTTTCACTTCCTAGCTGTTCAACAGCTTCTTGTATACCTGAATTTTTCAGTAGACTCTCATTTCAGCTATTCTTTATGTTAACTTCAGCACTGGAATCACATTGTACAAACACAAATTACAATGCACTGTTTGCTTCCACACATCTTTTATTTTGATTGAATTTTTTTTAATTTCAATCAACTTTGTTCATTTGACTCTAGAATTACTAATACTCAGTTACCCAAGAAAATTGCTGATAAGAATCAGGATTCAATCAGTTGATTGACCTTGGCTTCATATACTCTCTAATCTAGTACAGGAGATATTTAAATGTGGAGGAAGATGTCACTGTCCTTCACACATTGGCCTTTAGTTTTCTTCACTAATAGCTTTAGTCATTTCATAGCATATTTTACAGCAAGGTCAAGTTAACAGGGACTTTTATAGGCCAATATCTTACAGGGAATCGGTGAACCAAAAACTGTAATTATGCATGGGAAATAATCCCTTGAATAATTAGTGATGATTAACTGGCTGTTATCATTGAGACAGGTTATAAGGATTTGATATAAAAGGAGGTAGAAACCAACTTCCAAACCTATGATAAGTGTTAGGTATTTCGTAAAGGTCTCCATCTGTTTTTCTTGCACCTAAACAACAGGGCGGGTACAGCTCTATTGTGATTTTTAACAACTGTTATTGTGAACTACAAAAACACACTTTTGCACTGAGTGTTGCTGAAGGCATGCCAGTGAAGTTTGAAAGGCAGTGAGCTCGTTGTCAGTATACAAGATTAAATGAGCGTTAGCAGTGCTCAAAAATTGTCATCTGGTTAAGCATTTTATGCACAACCGTAGTTCTTTTCAAACTGGGTTGTTTCTGTGCACCAGAGCACAGTTGCATAAGGTTGCTAATTGTCACTGTACAACTTCCAAATAGGATTGAGAATCATGTGAACAGCAACCAAATTCCATACCACTGAAATCAATAACCACCCCCGCAGAGCACTAACCGGGGACATGAGGAAACCAGACAGAACAAAAAAAAATCTTTGGGAAAAGAATAACTGTATCCTGGCTGAAATGTGCATTCTGTCATTTCTGATAGAGCCCAAGTTACATGTCCTGAAACTGCCTTATATGAGTCCTCCCACATCCAGGGATGGTGTACTGGAAATATGTAAGCTGAGGAGGAGGAGTTCCAAGTGCTCTTGAATAGATTATTAAAATTGCAATGATATCCAAGAAAGTTGAAGTGTGTTTTCAGAAGGAAAATCTCGTGCTCAGCGGAATATTTGGATTAATGACAGAAAAAAATGAGACCAAAGGAAATTATGTTGATTTTCAAGCTAAGGCTAGAATCACAATGAGGATATACATTTACAAAATACTTTCTGGCAGCTACAATGCACCTCTCGTAAATATAAGGTATGGCCCAAATCCATTCAACTTCCTTCATAGCAAATGTTTGAAGTAATTCCTTTTTTTATCTCAAGTATATTGCTAATGTGTCTGTCAGTAGAGTTCTGAGGTCTCTCTTCATCTCTCCCTCTGAAGCAGTGTCATTTCATATAGAATAGCTAAATTTTCATTAGAACAGGGACTAGATCCCAGATGTCCTAGTTATCAGGAGACTGATCTCATTACCTGTTGTGCTCACCCATCTCTCTCGAAGAGCTGTTTTGTCAGCCTTCCTAACCACACATTCACTGGAGATTTTACTGAGGTTTATATGTCTCAGTGCAGCATATTCCCCTACTGATTGGCTTCAGCTCACACTCAAGGTAATCTCATAGGGACTGTTTACAAAAATAATATCCTAACTACTGATTATTTTGGTAAAATTATTCTATAAACTGTCCGCCATTTCAGTCTCTACTTATCTTTAAGCATGTTATGAACTTCTAGAATGATAAATGCTAAAGAAATGAATTAGATCTGTCTATAATTGCTTGTGTGATTCCTTTAAGAATGCAAATTCATCTGGCACAAAATTAAAAAGAATAAATTTAATAAATGCTACACCTTTAATTTGAGTAAAAGTCAAAATAGTCTGAAACACACATTCCAGACGTATATATTATTTTTACAGTGCAGAATAATTTCTGTTTTGTACAGCTAATGCTGATTAAAAGAAATTCACCTCATTCAATTTAATAAAACTAGCTAATTTAAGAACAGTCAGGGTATTAAAATTTACTGTACATGACAACTGTTCTCATTTCAGAATGCACCCTACCACCTCTGTTTGATTAGATTTCTTATTATAAGTTCTGAAAAGGTTAATGAATACCTTAACAAAGCAGCTCAGGTTCTGTAATTGGATGTAATAAGCAGATATGGTGATGGGCTCCTTTGTTGATGTAATTCAGAACTTCAAAGTGTTATAAAAACAACATAGGAAGAAGTGTAAAGAAAAATAAGATCTCCTAAGTTCTTCATGGTTTGCAGATAGAAATTGTTTTATACTCTAGCTGATGTAAACAGCTAACAAAACTCTCCTCAGCTATATGCTCTGTATCGGCAAGTATGTATCTCAAAGGCAATTATTATTTACTCCCATAAGCAGAGGCCAAAAATGTCTGTTACAAGGAATGAAACCATTTAAAATGGTGTCTCCTGAACTCATCTGAAACCCTGTTATGCTTTGAGTTTCTGCTGTGGGATTTCAAATTGCCTTCAAAGTCAATCTTTGCCTTTCACTCTTCAGTTTTGTTAGAGTAAAAATGAGAGGCCGCCCATCCTTGCTCAAGCCAAGAACCCAGTTTCTTGATCATTTGGGGAACTTATCCCGAAATCTAGTTTCAGTCTGCGGTGCTATTCCTTGAATATGTGTGATGAATTATACACAGGAGTACAGCTTGCATAAACTAATACTTCTGTTTATATACTGAGCTTCCTTCAGTCAACTCTCACTGACTGCATTTGGTCATCTGATATCTAATCAGGTAGCACCTAAAGATTTTTATTCTTTCATATTTTTCTATTTCATGTTCTCTCAACTCTAGCACATGCTTTTGTTAATAGTTTCCAGTTCTCTAGCCTTACCTTGCTTGCACTGCTGAACTTCATTTTGTCTGCATTACATAAGTCTTCAAGGACCTATAGTTCCTTTTGTATGATATCCTGAGTCTTTTCTGCACTGATGAATTCTTCCAAATTTGTTCCATAAGAAAATCCAGTACGAACATTCTTTATTTTTATTAAAAATAATTATATTAGCGAGAATGCTTCACAAGATGGGTCCATAAGCTCTTGGGGATGGGGGGGTTTACACATCCACATGTAAATTTGGTGTTTATCTATGTAATTGAAGAAAGGGAAAATTAAAACTTGAATTTAAATAACTATGAATATATAGGATCTGTACTTATTTCTTTCATATGTGTTTCCCCTAGTTGAGTCAAGCTGTAGGGGAAGAAGTTGACTGAAGAACTTCTTTTATTTAGGCAATTAGTGTAACACCCCTTTTTGTACGTTAGATTTCGCAATCCATTCTTCCTGAAGTCTCTTCCAAGGAAAATTGATTACTTGTTGCTTTATATTTCTAGTAGTGCCTATGATATGCAACACCTTGTATAAAAAGGAGGACAGCACGGGTTTGACTCAAAGCACGTACATCTTAGAAATGACATGCCCTTAACACTCTTAAATCTGAAAGTTAAATACACCATTTAAAATAGATTAGTTCAGTCTTCCCTAGGAGTATGAGATGGTCAGAATCCATCTGCCTTATTCCTTTAGCAAGATTACATTTTCAAATTCCATTCTCTGTATTTAAATCAATGATTTCTGTGTAGTTTAGTTGGATATGAATGTATGTAGACTTCTATTGACTGCTTTTCAGCTGGTGTAAATTGTGATTGTTCCCTAATCCAAAATCCAAAAATGGATTTTGCTTGAGAATCCAAAAATGTTTGCTTGAGATGTGCATGTGTTGGTGGTGAGCTAGCAGTTTGGAGGGGCCATGTAAGGAAATTTTATAAGTGAATTTAAGAGTCCTGGCCAAACATACAATTTGAAAAAAAGAAGCAAGAAGCTACACCCATCACCTTTCAGTGTATCTGGATTTTAATCAGCTGAATTTTACCAGCTTATAATGGTCAAAAATACATAAGCAGATAAATTCTCTACATTCCTGTTTAGTAATGGTTGGGTTTTTTTGGTTGTTTTGTTTGTTTGTTTTGTTTTGTTTTGTTTTGTTTTTGTTTTTTAATTTTTAAAAATGACTTCATCTTACAAGCAACTCAAAGTCCCTTGCAGACTGTTAACAAGGGTTTGTTTTAAAATCAGATCATCTTCATTTCTTTTCTCTGTCATTGTATCATTACGCAGAGCATATGAGCGTTATTTAAGAAGCACACTCACAAATCAACATCACCTATTCCAAAAATATTTTGAGTTACAAGAAGTGGATTTGAATATGAAAAACATATGGTACACTTCTGAGCTCCACTCATTAAATCATCACCAGGAAGAAAGCCTTATTTTTAGTGGTAGATGAAAGTGACACAAGGAGTGCTCAACTAATTTGCTCTACTGATGAGTACTTTCAAGTGAGTCAGTACTACTACTGATTATAACCTATCATAGTGAAAGCACATAAAAATTTACTTAATCAGTTACCAAGGGATGAAAATAAAACAAGAAAACTTCTTCAGTGCCTTTATTTGAGGAAATATTTTTTTGTCTTCACTCTGCTGACTGGTAGAAATCCGAGAGGTCAGATGTATGACTCAATTGTCTGTGGATGATTCATTTCTGTGTTATTTCACATCTTGCTTGTCATCTTTCTAATTAGAGGGCTCAAGTAATTTACTTTAATGTGGGACCATACATTCCTTCTGTCCCCTGCATACTCCCTGTTCTACTTACAAGGTAAATTTGAGTATGGCATTTTTCTTTTTTCCTTTGGATATTTAGCTGATCCCTTACCATAAAATATAGATGCTATTTTTTGCAGTGAGACATATTGAGAGTAATAGCACAGCAGCAGCAAAAATGACGCTAAGTATAATGGAAAGTTAATGGGAGGATACTCTGACTGCTGCTAGGCAAGCTCGTGTCAGAGGGATTACAATAACCAGTATTATTTCTGTTATCTGAGGCCTGTTATGATCTTCTGAGTGCAACTGTGCTTTAAAAGTGGGGATGGGATGTTGTATTGAAAAATTACTGTGATAGAAGACTATAGAGTTCAGTGCAATTCTGAATGATTACAGCACTGTTTCTATACTGGTTTTAAAAAATCGTGGCCTCACAAAGGTTTGTGACATCTTTGCTATGTATTTAGAGCAGGACAGTATACGTCAATCTCTCTCTAAAATGGCACGAACAGAATATGGTTTGCTGTTATTTACAGGTTCCCAGGGAGTTTATGGAAGATTGAAAGATGGCAGTAAAGTGGTGACAATTCAGTTTAGGACAATGAATTACTTGCATGCCTCTCATGTTTGTGCATGCAGTTTCTATAGACAAAAAGCAGGCATTTAACCTTCTAAATGTAACTGCTAGCTTGCTTTATTCATTGATTCTTCATTTACTTTCACTTGCATGTTGTCCTCTTTCTGCTTAATAAATAAATAAGTAGACTTTAAGTGCATTGGTCTTCAGGTGCTGTAAGTAACTGACTTCAAAGCACTTCATGCTAGACTATTTCTGTGTATAAAAGAGTTTACTGCTTTACTTAGTTGGCGAGGATATTGAACCAAAAGCCCTGGCCAGCCAATTTATCCCATTTGAGACGAAACAAATATATTTCAGCTGATCAACCCTAGTACTCCTGCATTAGGCAACTTCAGATAAAGCAAACTTCATCTCAAACTTCATTAGGTTTTCACATTGTTTAAAAAAGCATACAGGAGAAAGAAATGAGGTAAGAATTTGTGTTAGAAAAAAGGCAAAAATGTCTTTTAACAAGAAACCTAAGTGCTTGAAAAGAAGCCTGAAAAGGATTGGAACATTGAAAATATCCTTCCTTACTCCTATAAAAAGCACTGCTGTGAAGGTACCCTAACTTAAAAATTATTTAATTTAGAATTCAGTGAATGCCATGTGATTTAAACTGAACTAACAAGGAGTTGACCAGCTATTATCCTTGAAAGGGTGGTGATGAACTAACAGCGAGTACTAGGAAGACTTTAATCTCTACATTAACCTAGTTTGGGGTTTAGCATCTGTAGTAGTAGGATCACACTGAATTGGTGGCACTGGGTAGAGTAAGGAAATATTGTTAAATGGCTTACTATAGGATGCTGCTGATAATAAGATAATACCTATCTTCACGTGGAATAAGTAGCAGGACAGAACTATTACTGTTTGTTTGTGTCTTCAAGTTTCTAATGATGATGGTTCTTAAACAGAGGCAACTTCTCTTTCGGATTTGTAGTAACTTTTTATTCTTGTTCAAACTCTCTATGTCAACAGTGCTCTCAGCAGTGTGTTCATTTCCAGTGTCCAAGTCAAGATGAATGTTAAAACATAGAGATGCTCAGGGATTTGAATGATTAAGGAGAAAATGCCATTCATAGAGAAAACTTTCAAGAAGCTAAGTCTTGAAGTGTTTATCAAATACAAGATGTTGATCAGATTTTTCCTAAATGTCAGTGTAGTAGAAAATGCCTAACAGATGTACCCTCAGTCTAGTAGAGAAGGATTTAAAAACATATACTAAAATAAGTCTGATAAGTGGAAGCTGAAGACTCTCAAATTTAGGGCACAGATAACAGTGATGATGAGGCAACCGCTGGAAAAACTTACCAACAGGTACTCTTTGCTTTTAATCAGGTTTGCAACTTGTCCTATAAGAAGTACTCTTTGGAAATGGAAATGTATTATTAATACCAAGAAAGAAAAATGTAGCTGACACAATTTTTCTTGCCAAATGAACGTTTCTTGTTTATGCACACCTTCAGAAAGACTGGCTATTTGATAGTGATACTTTGCTCTTTACAGATGTCAAAGTCAGAAAGGAAGCCCAGCAATTCTCTGGATATTCCCTTCTCTGTTCCAGCAACCCTTTACATGTCTTCATTAGGTTCTCGAGTATTATAAGTTCTGAGACTGGCTTTCTAGAGTAGGGTACATTTAATTTGCCAACTTGAATATTTCTAAATGATCCAATTTCTTGTATCTGTTCTTTATATTGGCATTAAGAAAAATATTTTTTTTAAGTCAAAAAAAAAAAAAATCTACAACCAAACAAGCTGCCTGATCATAATAATGGTTTTCAGTTCCACTTCAAGGATGATATTTTGATTTTCAGATCCCAAAAGTGCTCTTGAAACAGCCACATTGGTTGTTGACTCAGAAATTAGTTCTTCCTCACTAATCAAGTCTATGGTAATCCTTCCCAGAACAATTTCTTCCATATACCTCTAAGAGTTGGTTTTGACATCAAGCAGAGTAAATGCTTCTGTATCTTGCTGGTGTGCTTTTCCAGGAGAACAGCATGGCAAAGATTTCTGTTTTTACATACTCACTGTCTTGGCATGCATCTTCTGTTATTGGTGTTGGTTTCTTCGCTTGTTTATTTTCCTTTGCTTTTTATTTGCTTGTTTTTCAGAAAAACTGGGAGTTTTTCGCTTGTTTTTATTTACTTCTAAATAGATTATCAGAAATAAGTTGCTGGTGTGACACTACTATCCCAAGACATTTAATACACGTTATTCTCATTCTTGAATTGTAAAGCAACCATTTACATTTCCGTATGATTCCATTTCTTTTGCTTTCCTCTTTGTGTTCTTCTGTTTATCAATGTTTCTACCTTTAATTTCTCACAGTTATGCTGTCTCTTTCTAATATATTTTTGGTCTACTGTTTCTTAGGCCCACTGTGTAGGCATTTGCTCAGGCAACATAGAAGTGGCCCTGGTAGGTAATGTGAATCAATTAAAGACTCACACATGTTGCCTCNTTTTTACTACTTAAAGAAAAAAAAAAAAAAGGTTACTGCCTTCAGTTGTCTTTGGAGCACTGTTCTTAGTTTCAAGAGCAAAAGCGATGTGGATAAAATGAATGTCTGTTCTTTTCCAACACAAACTGTGCTATAGTCATCTCTGTATTCACTTCCAGCACCATCTGTGTTAAAGTATCCAAACTGTAATGGCATTTTGAAACTTTTGCAGAATGCAAGTGATCACTTCATAAATGACTCTGAGTTTTGCAGTTGCTTTTGGGTACTGATCTGAGAGTCTAAAGGCTCCTTTCAGATTCTCCTTCACCGAGTTAGATGTACTTGTCAGATTTATTGCTGCCTCCTAGGCCAGATATCTCTTATGCTTCCTTATAAATAGTAAATATTAAAAAGAAGATTCTTAGCCACAGAAGATGTTCATTCCTGGAGGTCTTTAGTACTTTGGGTTATATTTTCAGAGTAACAGGTACGTTAGTCTACTCAAGTGTCTGATTTCATCTGAATTAAAGATACATAAATTCTGAGAAGATTTGTGGCAATCAGCGGCTGTTTGGATGAGGGAATCTCAGCCCACTACCGTGAGTAGTCCACCACCTTCAGCAGTGCTTTGGGTGTCACCCTGTCATGCTTGAATAGCTGACAAGTAGCTGCAGCACAGCTGAGATCTGGTGATGGTCTCGCAGGAGATGCCAGTGGGATCAACCCTCAGAGGACTGAGAATACAAGTGTAGGAAAAACAGCCTCAGAATTGGTTCCATGTTTATGTGCTGTTCTGCTTGCTTACTGCTGTGAAAATGTTTCTGTTGTTTTCTTCCTACAAGACAGAGTTGAGTTTGAAAACAAGAGTTGGAGGGTCAGGCTTAAAAGGGTAGTTCTGCTCTGAATTAAGAAATGTCAGGTTTATAAGGCTCTGAGTATTATGAAATTAAAGAGTAACTGGAATACTTCTTTGTTGTTAAACTAGATTATGAAAGTTCTGAGGATGAATATTTTTCATCCTTCTCTGCAAAGAATTGTCATAGCTTTATAAAACCCAATCGAGATAAATCAGCCTTCTCATATAGTAGGTGTTAGGTAGAAGGGAAAAAAATTTGGAAGGTGCCACACAAGTTTAACTGCATTTTCCAAAGTTCAAGCACGTTATTTTTACTATAACACTGACTGGCATTATTAAAATACCAGAAGACATTGACTCTCAAATCGCTATTAAAATGATCTACTGCACATTGCCCTCCCAAGTTCAAGGGTGCATTTCGGTGGTCATATTTCTTTTGAAGGCTTGTGGGTCTGTCAGGACTGTGAGGGTTCAGTAAGTACACTCGGTAGACAATCTGAACGTGTTAAAGCTTCATAAAACAATGTTGCATTCAGATCAGTGTGCCTGATATAAACTGTTCATGCTGAAGATGAATTTGTGAATCGGGCCTCAATGCATACATATATTTTCTTTTCAATTGATATCCTAGTTGCATACAAATCTATCACAAGGGTTCCAGCCATAATCTTTACTGTTCTCCAGAAGCAGAGACAGGTATCACCTGTATTAGAAATTTACTAGTGTCTATTTAAAAGCAGCAGAAAAACTATGCACTCAAGATTGAGTTGAAAATAGAGAACTAATTATAGCTTTGTGGAAATGTCAGTTTTGTTTAGTAGTTGATGTGGGAGGAATTGGAAGAAATATTGCGGTTTTGTACACGTTTTGACTGCTGGGTCAGAGGATGAAGCCTTCTCAAAGTTTGAATGAGAAAAGAATATGTCATAAAGGCATAATTCAATAGATAAGTTTAGATCACTTTGCAAATTGGTCACCTAGGACACTCAGCTTTTTTTTTTCTTTATTAAAAAGAAAGATCATGCTTCAAGGCACAAAAAGATTTGCCATATATCAAAGACAGGAGGTAGTGTGAGGGGAATGGTGATGATGTAGTCTTGAAAAATATAATTCTGAAGATAACTGAAGTGCCAATGTAGTGAAACACAGTGTAATTTATCCCTGTGTGAAAAGATACCTGTGAGAGGTAGCTTTAATTCTTGTCTTTAAGTGCTAAGATACTACGTTAGAGTAGGTGCTTTGTTGCATGTGTATTACATGAATTAAGTCATTAACAGAGGTCATATTTTCAAAAGAACATTGAAATTGGAAAGGAATTGTGAAAATAATAAAAGAATTATCTGCCTTAAAATAAGAAGCTGTCTGTTTCTTTAGTTTTTTTCCAAGAGAAATGATGACTTGTGAAAAAACATCTGGAGATATATGGAGGAGAAAAGATCTTGTGGATTTCAGTGGATCTATAAACTAGCAGATAAAGGCAAAAAAAAAAAACCAGAGGTGAAACAGTAATACAAGAACTAAAATACTAATTTCTAATAAGGCTATTAAACAGTCTCTCTGTTTGGAAGTGCAGTGTGAGAAGATCCCTTTCGATTCAGAAAATCCAATCCTTTGCAACTTCAGGTAACCGCATAGTCCAGTTGCTTGCAGTCAATGTCTTAAGTGTGTTAAGCTTGGAGAGATGCAAAAGAACTTTTTTTTCTGATATGTCTGCATTGTGCACATTTCAAAACGTACATACTGAATATTATAAACTTAAGTCTAATTTATGAGACCAAAGCCTACTTAAGTCAGTAACAGAGAATAGAGAAGAACAGAGAAGACATGACGGGCAGCATCACTGTCCTCCATTGTAGCAGGGCATTTGGTAACCAGGTGATCCTTGGAAATCAACCATGCCTCATGGTAAAGGAGAAAAATGTTTTTGTAGGAGTGTGTTAGAGTTGCTGATGTGAGAAGTCATTAAATCAAAACCAAATGTCTTTTTAAAAGATAAAGTGTAGTTCTAACAACTCGGGCTACTGCATTAAAAGTTATGTTTGTTCTGCCAGAGGCTGAACTGGATGATCATAAAGGGATCCTCTCTGTTCTTAAAATCTTTGCATGTATGGAATAAATAGTTAAATGTGGTGACCTGAGAGAAATCCCAAAATAACTAAATAACATAATTTGTAAACGACATTATCTAATACTATTTTGCAATCACCTAAGACACTGTGAAGGGACCCAGGCTGATATAAAAATGACAGCAGGAGTGGTGTGTCTCTTCCAGGATACATAGGGCAGAACAGTCATATTAGAAAGATGGGACATCCTGTGCCAAGCTTTCACTGGCAGGTCCACAGGAAAAAACAGTATTAAACACTTCTGTAACATCAAAATTGAAACAGAAATCCTTTCTCCATCTACATGATTTCTGAGGCATTTGAAATGTTTCCGGAGTTCTAAATGTCAGTAGCTGGATTGTGTTGTTCTCATTATATCATCATCTAAACAGTATCTAGAAAGTGGTTTTATCAGAATTATTTTGACTAGTCACCTTGCAATTATGAGTCCTATATTGACTAATTATGTCATTTTGTCATAAGTACTTCTCGTAATTACAGCACTTGTCAGAAATCTCTAGACCAGATTATTTCATGCACAGAAAACTTTTTTTAAAAATCTATATCTGAATCACATTATATGCCATCCTTGATGTGGCATCACATCACTTCTGTTGACAGACGATGGCATTACAGATAAAGAAGCCTATCTTACCAAAGGATTATGCCTGTCAGGGCCTGGGAGATTTTGTGTCATCCCGAAGCTGATTGCAGCATTCTTTGTGCAAGTTTTGGGAGCTGGGGATAAGACTGGATGACAGGGCTATCACAATGAGTTTGCATCTTGCAGTAGCTTAATAGAAATGGACACACAGGTTTTTTTCATTTTAAAATTCTGTATTTGAGATTGTGAGTTACCACTTGAATCCTGAACAGCATGCCTGTGATAGACACATTACATTTTGTCCCCTTCTGGTTGTTAAACAAGCTTATAGGATGAAGAAAACGTTTGTCACTTCTTGTCAGCTCTGTGATGGTAATGTGATGCTTCTTCTCAAACCTGAGATATTGCTGTTTTTCTGCTTTCCATCTGTATCAAGGTTATTCAAAACTTAGAATCCTTCTACTATTTTGATAGATGGGACATTTTGAATTTTTTTTTTCCTAAAGCGTAAGACTGAAAGAAATGGCATTTCACTGTTTTTAAGCTTCTGTGATCAGATGTATATAACTGAAGCCAAACCATTTTGGATAACTGGGATGGTTCCAAGGCAGCCTGTTTCATTTTGCAGGAGAAGACTCGCTTATCTGCAGTTGTATCTTTATCCAAAACCCAGGAACAAGGGGCAAGGGTTGCTTTGAGCCTGGCTGATCATACACACTGCTGGTAGCTTGCCACACCCATGAGCTGCTCACCAGCTCAGGAGGCCTGTTCTTTCTTCCCGTGTAAGTCTCCAAGATACAAACATGTTTTTGTGTCACAAGATTTTTTTAGATAAAATGCAAGCAAACCAACAAGTTCAACCCATCCTGGGTTTTCTACTTGATGCTATCAATCACTCCATTTCAAAACAAACTGCAGGAGCCAGAGAGAGCATCTGGCCATTCTTAAATGATTTAGGTGACATCACCTTTCTGGTGCAGATACGACTGCCCTGATATCTCCTGCTGCTCAAAGGACCGAGGCAGCACAAGGCGAAGATCAAAGAGTAAGATCTGTGGAATCTTAGGTATGGTTTTTAACATGCAAGTACCTATGTTGTTTACATTTGGCAGCATATCATTAGAGGAAAAGTGTAGTAATTACTTAGAAACAGTTGTCTGTGTTCAATTCAGTTATTACACTTCAAGTCAACTTATGGCATTATTTAGATGGAAAGTAGATATAACGTATGAAAAGTATTTCTCTAATGCACAGTACCTTAAGCATGGTATGCAAAATACCACATGGTATCAGCCTGAGAAAAATAATTTATTTTCATTCTCCCACAGCTTGTTAAAAAGAATCCACAATGGTCTAATTAGGATGCTCTTTATTTTCAGCAGCTGTTGAAAAGCTGTAGAAATGGTTGTTTTAAAAGATAACTTTGTTTCATACACTTATATCTATTTCCACGATGCTTTACTAGCCTTAAATTACAATATAATGATTTGATATCATAAATGGTTGCCTAATGACAATTAAGGTTTCAGATGGGAAGTTAGCAGCAAAGATTCTTACAATATAAGTGTTTCAGGTAATAGCAAAAAAGAGAAGAAACAAGTGAGCAAATGTGCAGAACTGTGTTTCATTTTTGCTAATTACTGCTTCCATTAGCTCCCAAAGACTGTGGTTAATTCCCAGCTTCTGACTAAGCAGGTGTATGTTACACAGGGACAAGTTCTTCCTGTTGGTTCTTCTACTTGGTTGTGAAGGTCTAGAGTTAATTATAGCTTTTAAAACAAACAACAAAATCCTCTCAGCAATCAAACAGGAAATCTCAAGTTGTTCCGACCTCTGAAAGTGAAGCAAAATACTTGTAGTGATCGCTATTATTAATTAGGTTCATTTTCCTTGAAATATTTTTCAAAAACATTGAAAAGGAGTTGTGCAGATAGTATCAAAGGTGTCGGTGGGATAGATGAACAATTTCGTGGAGGGATTATTTCTAAGACATGGAGGAAATAAGGTTGATCTGTAAGGGGGAAAGGCGTTTGAAAGAGCTTTAGGAAAGACCACTTTGTTGATATTTGAAGATAAAAGCTTGAACTGTGTAGCACTGTGACTCCAATATTGGGCAGTGCTTTTGTGAGAGCTTGATGAAGAAGTTCTGTGATGTACAACAACCTGTCATTTAATTTAAACTGCTGTAGGTATATTTTATTCCTTGTTTGTTTTCTTGAGAACTGTTACTAAATGCTTAATAATTGAACATGACAAATGATAGCAGTAATCGCCAGTATAATGATAAAATACCTGTAGCTCCCTACATCAGTCACATTTGGTGGCCACTTGCTTTGCATATTATTAAATGTTTTCATTTTCTTCTGTTTTATCTCAGAGTTTTGTACAGCATTTATTCAGCTACCAAAATGGTTGCAAGAGCTTCAAATGCTGTTTGCACTGCTTCGTGTGCCATGTACGAGTGTGACAGATGTCGCATAGCTGATGATAAAACTGGTGAAGGTTTATTATAAATTATTAATATACTCTAGTCAGAATGCAAAAACTTGAACTTTGATCTTCATTATTCATACTAATGTTTATTACATAAATACATTGTTTGGGCTTAATTATGTATAATTTAAGGCTTATTTGTCATGTGAAGGAGTGTGCTACTATTTTCCTGTAGTGGAAGGATGATTTGTAGACTGACAGCGTGGGTTGTGTTAAGACATCATTTGCAAACTACTTTTTAAACATCTTATGTATTCAGAAAAAAATATATATGTATTGCATTATTTTAACATTTTAAAGTGTTGATTTTCATTGTAGATGATTTTTTTCCTCAAATATGGAAATCTCATAAACTAGTGTGCTGCAATTCTGCAGGCTGTCTGATTCCAATTGCAATCTCAGGTTTTTTCCCCATTATTTGGTGTCATTCTGTTTGTAGCTAAAAAGAATTTCAGTCAAGACCATACTTTTGAAAGCAAAAGGGGAGTTTACTTGACTTGAATGAGAGAGAAAAGTGAGAGCATCCTGATGGTTTTGTATATGATGCCCACTGCTGAACTGGACCACAGTTACAATTGGTCTCAAGTTGCCACAGGGAGGTCCTGAGATCTGTCCCAGATCTTCTCTCAGTCCAAAAGGGCAGCCCCTCACTTCTGCAGGCACAGGGCTTCCACATCCCCTTCCTATCAACTCCCTCTTTCTCCTCCTTCTGACACAAAATGTCAAGTTCCATAGTCCTGCATAATCTAGTGTTCCAAGCTTTTCCAGCTACAAGAGAGCCTCTCTCCTTTCTTCTTAATCCTAACACTCTTCCCATCTCAGAGGTCCCCATCCCTCTTGCCAGCTCCCAGCCTGATTTCCCATCTCTTCTTATCAGCTCAGTCATCTGTTCTTCATGTCCATGCTCAGCCCTTCAGCTCCTACTCCAGCTCTACGAGATGCCATTGCCATCATATCTCACTACCTTAGCGCCATTTTATGCTGTCACCTCCTGTCACCATATTATTAATGACTGCCATGGCCAAATTAGACTTCTTTGACAGCAGATCATGTGTTAAAGTATAACCTAGCAATGCTCATTAGCTTGGGAAAGCACCAAATGCTATTCATTAAACTATAAGCAGCTTTTCTTTTCATAGTGATGATGCATGTAGACAGGCTGGAAGTACTTTGTATTCCTGCCTTTGACCTTGCTCCCCAGAAGAATGCACAGCTTTGAATTGCCTGAAAGTAAATGGAAGGATGGTAATTTTCCAGAAGTGCCAGAAGTAGATTCAAAGAGAATAAAAACATCAGACCTACAGCTAAATTCTGTATTAAAGGTGTCTGGTTCAAATTTGTAATATGTTCAAGTTTTTATAAATCTTTACTCAACGATTTTTTTTTCCCTGGGAGGAAGGAACTGGATGTCAGGAAGGAAGGAAGCACAGGAAAAAAGATTGTAGCGAAAAAGGGCAGTTAAGTAAAATGGAAACCTCTGGTACTTCAGTTTCTGCCTTCTCTGAATAAAAGCTGATAATGAGACATCAGTGAAAAGCACTGCTGCAGTACGTCAGCAGATCCCAGACCTGTATTGTCTGAGCACGAGGAGTGAGATGTTTATCGTGAAACTTGTCTAGTTCATTTAATTGACAAAATGTTAGAATAATGATTGTTGATGGTAACTAATTTTCCTCTGGACCCTTAGATTTCCCACTCTAATGCATTTTTTAGTATACTTTTCGAGAAGACTCATGCAAATAAAATATCACAGTTCAAAGAAAATGAATGTTAAAGGGGAGAGGATCCCAGTGTAATTCAAATTAAAGATGGAATCTTATTCTTTTGTTGTTTTTTGTAATCTTCACAGTACTAACAAAACCCTATTTTATTTATGTAAAACTTATTTTTATAATTTCATTTATGTATGACTTAGCATTCCCTTACGCACAAGTTACTTTGCTTTGACATTTTCTCTGTTGTGCTTTAGACAAAAACACTCAGTATTTTACTCATGAATGCAGCAGCTGAGAAAGACTAGCACTGCCTTCCCTACCCATGTCACTCTGCCTTCTGAATCCTTCAGTATTTCTCCATTTTACACAATGGATTTCTAAAGGAATCTCTAAATGTGGAAAGGGGTAATTAGCTGTGAAAGATGAATATCAAGTGTCTATGCAAAGTGTGATATATAAACTAGAAAAGCCCTAGGGCGTCGCGATACTACTTGTCAGTTTTATACTAGTTTTACATGCCTGTTTATTCTTCCAAGCAAAAAAAAAAAAAAAAATTTGTTACCTTAGCAACATGGTTGTGTTATCTCCAAACATCTGAACCAAATTCTCAAGGCACACACACTGTTAGTCAGGTGAACCTCAATCACTGTAGGAACTTGATTTATTGTGTTGTCATATTTTATAGTGATTTTTTAATC
The DNA here is from genome assembly GCA_013396635.1 of Penelope pileata. NCBI lineage: Eukaryota > Metazoa > Chordata > Aves > Galliformes > Cracidae > Penelope > Penelope pileata. The sequence continues at coordinate 484,514 of WBMW01001084.1, read as the reverse complement.
TATATTCTTAAGCTGTGTCCGTCTCAGTTATCTCAGTTTTGTAGTTGTCTTTTCAAGATTTAATTCTTGTCAATTATGATCATAACATGATTGAGGGATTTTTATTAAATTAAACATGTCAAGCTCTAATTAAAAATGTGTTTTGCAAATATCTACGTTTCTTCAAAGAAATAAGTATGCCTTTGTTTAAGAAAAAGACATGCCTGTCTTATCTATAAACTAGTGGATAAAAGAGTGAGGACATACTATAAAGAAGTTCCTTGCCAAAGCTGTTACATAGTTTTGGCTGACAGGTTAAGTATGATATTGAATTAGAAAATAGCTAAGATTGGAAAAAAAAGAAAGAAAGAAGGAAAGAGATCGGCAGTTTTTGGAGTGTCAAAAGGTTAATACTATTGTCGAGAGACCTGAAATATATACTCGAAATGACATTGCCTGATATGTTTGCTACTCATCTGAACATTGTGAAGTGTCAAAGTTTGCAGAAAGCAGATTTCTTTGCAATGCTGTTGAAGATTGGTAAGTCCCACTGAAATTTTTGAGAAACTTGGGGAATAAGCTGTCTGTGGACAATGAGTTCCAATTTTGGTGATTTAAACACATATTGTATGGTGGAGAAACAATTCAGATATTTATACCTACTGCAAGGTTTTGACTATAACGCCTTGGAAAAAATGCATGGGTATCATTAGTATTAGTGGTATGTCACACCTCTGAGTGGAGGAAGACAAGATGGAAATGCTATTTGGAAGATTAGATAATCTAATCTTTGGAGTACAATAGAGTTATGTAGAAATCATTGAACAGAGTGAAGCATATCATGCCTTTCTGCTTTCCCCTACATCAAAAGAAATTTGAAGGAATATAAAAAGTACAAAATTAAACATTTAAAGAGGTAGAGTCTAAAGCCAAGAAACTGGATTAAATGAGAAATCTAGAGACTCAAATTTCCAGAGAGAACTGGCACTATAAATGAACAGTAAGAAAGCAATTACAGTTGATAAAGATCTATTTAAAGGAGACAAGACTCTAAGTTTTAACTTTAACCTGAATCAACTCCCTAAAGTGACAAAGAATTTCCTCTCAAGAGGTTATTCTGTCCATACACTTTTTTTTTTTTTGAGTTAAACTGAAGTTTCTGCTAGTAGACACTGTAAGAGATGACACACAGATTTGATGGATTACTTCTTTCATGAAAGCAACAATCATTATTTTAATATGGAAGTGCCAGTATGTCTCTCAATGAGTGTGACAATGGAAGGGTGATCTTCAGGGCTGAGTTTATTTACAGTCTTTCTTGAAAACTATCACTAACTTGATTTTAGGATTATCATGTATACCAAAGAGAAGTTTCTTGTTGCTGACCTCTTTTCTACTGATGAAAAAAGGCATCTAAAGGAATTGCACTGCAATAAACTAAGCTCTTAAGTTATGAAGCCTTCTCAGTTTAGCAGTGAGTGGGATAGTGTGGAGAGGTAGATCCCCTTTTCCTCCAAACGGAACATACCTCACCTTTGCTACAGTTAATTACTTAAACACAGAGAGTCACAGAGTATTAGCTTCTGTATTGTCCATTCTTAACCTGCTAATCTTCCTCAGAAAATCCTTGTGTCTTAATTCTAAATACATGTCAAAAATTATGTCCCTCGTTCACATTAATGTTGAGTTCATGGGCATATAAGATCATCTGTATGACAAACACGAAAATATACGCCAAGTCTATCCAGTAACTCTGCATTTTTCTCTGCTATCTAAAACCAAGTGCCATTTATACATTGCTTATGTGCAGTCAAGTATGTGTTCAGCTGAGGAGGAGTCTGCAGGATTCCAGGCAGGTGTGACAGTTGCCCCTGAGGACGCTAAACAACCTCACGTCCCATTTCAATAGGTCAAAGAACAAATTGTTGTTGCTCTAAAGAACAAATGGATGTTATTTTTCAAAACATGAATATAGCAATGCCGATTTGCATAAATGAAAACATACTTTTGGTTGCAACAGAATACATAATAAAAAATGCATATGAACTTAATAGATATTCTTGAATATTTTCCTTTGTACGTTTTTGAAGTGCTTTGGGATAGAGGTTGTATTGAAAAGTGAATACCATATACTTCTCCAAAATGTTCTGGTAATCATCTATTATGTTTCGACTTTTCAACAGCAAGAGTTAAATATGGTGTGCCATTGGAGCCCTGTTACAGCTCCTTTATTTATTTCACATAAATGTGGGATAAATGGAGTGAGTAAACGATCAAACATTGTTTTTCTTTTACTTGGCATTTCCTATAGCACTAGAACATTACAGTGAACATACACTTTTATGCAGTGGTAATGACATAAGAGTTGTTTGATTGCCTGTGCCCTTCACAAATCACAAAAACTTATTTCATAGCACTCTATGCTATCAAAAAATGCAGCCATGCAGCAGTGAAAATAAAACAATTTAATGTGAATAGGGGCAGCATGTCTAAAATCATTGCACTAAAAAGCTTGACTGCTGCTACTTAGATCAGCTGAACTTGTTGATTAGGAGGAAATTTGAAGAGCAAGTAAACTTTGAAGGTGACAAAGATTTCTGAATATTGCTTGATATCAACATTTTTCCATCACTTTCTTACTATACTAGTACCAAGAATGTTTTCTTTTTCAGGTGAAATTATCAGTGAGTATAATGTAGCAAGTGCTGTCATTGTACAAGAGAGGCCTTTTACAGCTATGTGTCTTTTAAGAGAAAGTCTATTGAATAGATAGTAAATCTGAGAAATAGATATAGTACTATTCTTGCCTTCCACACCTTTCCCTCACAGGAAATTTCAAAATGTTTTATCCCCTATAAATATTTCTCAGCTCTGATTGTGTAATTGATTCTCTTCTAACACATAAATCATCTGTTGCGTGAGCTTTTGTACTTTGATTTTTAATATATAGAAAATGGACTGCTAAATTCAGGAAGTGCAAATCTTGTTCATCTGCCTTAGTTGTTTCCATTAAAATAAAGCTTTATAACTGTTGATGGTGATATATAGCATCACATAATGTGCCTCTGACCTGACATGATTCAGTGATTACAAATTAGAAAATCGTTGCTCTTTTTTCTCAACATTCTTGTTATGTTAATGCAATTTAATATTTGTACAGGATAACATTGGACAGCTTTTCACTTGCTGCATTTTATGCCACTTCAGAGGACATCCCTACAGTTGTAGATGGTCCTGAGCCAAATCAAACTCTGTCTAACATGTACTGCTCTAACATAAAAAAATGATGACTTTCATGATGCGGTTTTGGAAACCATCCTCTTCCCTTTTATCTCAAGAAATAGTGTTATATTTAAGTAAGATCTTGAAAGCCACCTTACAGCAAAAATCCCTGATGTGCTCTTCCTTCTGGTTCTGTTCAGCAGTGGAACAGCTACGATGGGAATCTGTTGAGGTATCTTGTGAGTCAGCAGCCAGCTACAAGCTAGGTCAAGCACAGAAATGATAAAGTCATGTTTCCACACAATTAATGGCCACTGTACACTGGGAACAATTTCCTTGCCAATGGAATTTGGAAATATGCATTCTTGGCCTTTACTGAAATTTGAGAATGCAAATGAAGTGAGAATGGAGCTCTCTACTACTGACCACCACTTTAAAAAGATAGATGCAATAAATAGAAGGCATTTATATCCTATATGCTTTATGTATTGCTGACAGACAGCCATGGTGCATATAGGTGTTTTTAACTTCTACTGAATACATCATTTTAAAGTGGTCATGAAATTCAGGGGAAAAACAACTTCCTTTGTAGCTAAAATGACAGAAGCTTCAGTTAAAATCTTCACTGCATGAATTAAGTGTTCCGTGAGAGAAAATACATTTTTTGTTGTTTGTAACACATTTTCCATTAGTAGTATGGCAATGTGAAAAATGCGTTTGAAAGAAAAAGAAATAACACATCTTGGCACTGTGGCTTAAGTAGATTTCCTATTCATTGAACAGATAAATGAAGCCAGTATAATGTGTTACCGAAAGTGTTGTTTCAACTGCTACTCTATTACGCTGTGATATCCTCCACAGGAAATAGTCTATCACTGGTACTCACCATCAAATCCAGTTTCCTGCTGGGATGTTGTACCTGCTACATATATTTAAATGCAGTCCTGTTTTTTTTCAGTTGTATTTCTCTTTTATATGTAAAAATATAATGGACTATACAACTCGGAGCAGCTATTTCTTTCACAGCTAGTGATAATGGTCCTTTTAGCATGGCAAAGATTTTAATGACAAAATGGTATGCAAATATTTTAAAATTTTGGGAGGGGATGGTGGTTTTAGTTATAAAGAATAAAGTTGAATTGCATTGTGAGTGAGGACTGTATAGATTGGCATTTTTGTCTTGTCCAGTAAGCATTGCAGATACTGAGTTCAGTGGAACTTTCCCAGTTCCTATATTTTTTAGTATTTCTGAGAAAGTTTTATTTCATTAAAAAGGCACAGAAATGAATATGTTCTTTTGGCTCCTTTCAAAATATTGGCACAGCTCATATTGTAAATCATATTACTGAACAATAAACAGTTCAATAGAAAATTGCTTAATCTCTGCAGGAACAGTAACAATAAAAGAGCACATATTTCACTTTCATTTAAATAGTAGATTGGCCAATTTTAGCTGTTTGGTTTTCACAGAGCTTGCCAGCCTGAAATTAATTTTGAAAATATTTTTGGTAAAAGGAGTTCTGAAGTTGGAATCCCAAAGACTGTTACTGTGCTGAATCTTCTTGAGTTCACCAGAAGTTTTGTAGAGACTATTTTAGATTTTGCTTGTTTTGACATGGTGTGCAGTTGGATGCTTAAAAATTGTAAAATGTACTTGATCATTAGGACAACAGTAATTTCTGTACATGTGAGGTAAAGGCAGACTGGAAACTGATTCTCAGTGCTTCAATCTGAGCTGTGTGGGGGGCACAGAGGATGAGAAGCAGCTCCCACCGTCCCTTTAGTTTACCTTTAGTCAACCTTTAGTTTAGCTGCTCTTGCTAAGAGTGGAAGTGGGGAGGGAAAATGAAGCAAAGTTCAGAGAGAAGAATCACAAGCACTCAATGGAGTAAGTGTTGATGGGTAACACGTTGCAGCTTTCTACAGTGTAAGCAGACCTTTAGTGACTTGACTCCACCTGGGCAAGTCTCTTGAAGTTGTTTCACAGATTGTATGTACTCCATGCAATCAGGGTAGACTACACTGTGTCTACAAGCTTTTAGCTAAATTTACACACTAAGAAGCTGTAAAAATTTTAAAAGTATAATGTAAGAATAAAGTAAAGCCACAAGGCTTTTTGTTAATACTACTTCTGTACCAAGTGGCAGCCTTGTATGGCTGGAATAATTTATCAAGTGATGACTTTGTAGAGTCAGATCAGAGGTTGAATTAAAATATGCATTTTCATTTTCATTCAGCCTCTACTGAGGAATTAAAATAAAAACTTTTAACTAATAGATCACTTGTTTGGATGTACCTTGAACTTAATTATTATACGCAGCAGGGATATTTCTTTACTTAGCTGACGTGTGGCACTAATTCAGTGAGGGTATCTGGTAGCTTTTAGTAGGGCCTATGGACACCGACATTACTAGCCTGGAAAAGGCTTTGTCTTTCTTCCTGTAAATCTGACTTCTGCTAGAAGGAGTGTGCTAATATGTTATTTTCTAGCTTGAGTTAACAGAGTTACATTTGCATTAACCTGGCCTGAAGATTCTAAACTGACCTCCAGTTTGTAGCTGCCATGTAAAATGTTGATAGGTATGCTAGGGAGCATGTGTTTGTTTAATGACATGGATGACACCCCTTTCTTGCGCATGTACCTAAAGAAATCATTATGAGTATGATAAATATGAAAAAATATGATAATATGATAAATATGAAACTAAACAAAGCCAAGCACATTTATCTAAATCTATTTCGGGCAACATATTTGAACTACAAAAATTAAGAGGAAGCTCTGAATTTCATTTCCCATAACAATTTTGGTGTTCAGGCTTTAAGAATAAATGACTGTTTTGTTCTGAATCAGACCATGGATGTATCTACTTTGTCATGTTCTTCTCAAGCATAAGTCATGGTGCTGATCAAGGTGAAAGATACATAGATGTAGTGACATTGGGTGAGCCCAGCCCTAGAAAGGGAAGTATTCTTTCTGGAGTTGTAAAGGCCAATCTATCTTGTTGCATGGCAATAAATGTTATTTGTTTATCTAGCCTTCATAAAGCTTTGCACGCAGTGTCATATAACCACTGATAGTGATATGTTATCAAAGAAAAAAAGAAAAGAACATTTAATTTCCTTTGCTGTTGGTTTATATTTCCATTGATTATCCTGTCCTACTTGGATTTACTGCAAATTTACAGCTAAGCTCTGGACAGTCACCCTAGGCAGTTAATAAAGTTGACTGCTGTGTGACCATTATTGATCAGCAGCAAGTGTAACAGTTGTATAAGTACAGATAATTGAGAAAACGTCATTTCATTAGTAGATATTAATGGATATACTCTGTTCTGAAAAGAGAATTTTATGTAAATGAAACTAGGGAAATCAATTTGATTCTCGTCAATCATGTCCAGTTCACTGTGTCTCTTTAAATTCCTTTTGCTTCCTTTTCAGAGGTTGAAAATTCCAGCCTTTTCTTTCCATGCATATGTTTATATTCCTCAGATATACTCAGTACTTGATCCTTCTCTTAAACTCTTTGACATATGATAATTGTTCATTAAAATGTGCATTTATAAGTTTGTAGCTAATCCTAGGTATAACTAAAGCAATACACTTTGTAGACGATTGTTTTATTCTACAGATTTAATTGTTCTGTTGTCTTAATCTGAACAGCTTTCTTTTGACGAACTATGACAAAATGCATTCATCTTTGTTGTAATCGTTATGGCAACAATCTATAACAATGACAAATAAAGCAATTAACATACCAATTAGTTTTGCATATATAAGCAAACATACCTATGGAGTACTACGAGTTTATTAAAAACTGAATCCTGCTTTCTAAGCACTTTTAGTTAGGGAACTATTTATTCACATTATTTATATTATTATACATGTCTATTCAGAATTTAAATTATTTTACTAGGCTACAAGTATTTAGGAGAAATGTACTTGAACTTTAGATATTATCATAGGTACCAAAATACTTGTCTGAATACTACAAATTGTCTGCGTGACTTGAACACCAGAAATTTCAATTATCAGATTAACATCCAACTTCTAGAACATTTGCATAGTATAGTATTATTCTGACTAAAAGAGTCTTCATAGTGCAATAGAATGTCAGCTTTTCATTTACATCTTTTAATTAGAAATTGGACAGGACTTTGAATTCCTAGCTTACCATGACAGCTGTAACATTCAGGAGGAAAAGAGTTTACTCAAGTCATTTGTTTCTCTAAAGGTGAAGATCAAGTGTCTGTGATATCCAGGTATGCAGCCTGAAAATAACTGTGCTGGAGTAAAATATTGTTTCAATACTTTTCAAGTACTTGCAACTCACAGGTGTTAGGACAGCCATAATAAATAAATGGCTGGGGCTGATCTGTGCAGCAGGGCCCAGGTTTGGCCACCCTGGGGTCCCGTGTCCCCAGCAGCACACCGCAGTAGATGCCAGGGGGTGAGAATACCAGAGCACCTCATGCTCTTTTAATAAGAAATGTAAAATAGAAAGTTATAGTTCATTAAACCATCTTCTGGCCTCCAGGTCTGTATTCTATCAAGTCTTTGGTAACCATTCTTAACACATATCCATTATCTTCCTTTTTAAAACTCTCTTGAGTTTTGATATGGCTTATCTACTAAACCAACTGTCTCCTCCATTTACTCTTCTTCCTGAAAATGCTTCAAGTTACACCCATATGCCTGAGTAAACAAGTAGGAAATTTGCTGGATTAGACCTTAAAACATTTCAGCTACACGCTGTTGAGTTCAGGAAATGCTTCCATTACTTTTACATGTACTTAAATAGGACTGTGAAACCACAGAGTTTAAGAGCAATCCTTTAAGGGTTGGGTGGGTTTTTTACGCATTTAATTGAAATTGTCTCAAATATTTTATACAGCTTTTCTAAGTAGTTGCTTCCTCCTGACAAACCCATGGTAGAATATTGTCTTTTATTAACTATCAGAGAGAGGAAATGTATTTTTTTGAAAGACAAACAAACACATTTTGAGGTAATTTTAGGGATATTACTTCTGTGAAAGTTGCTTCAGGCAAACTCTGAAGCTTTTTCTGTTGAAAAGCCTGAAGCTGCTAGAAGTGAACCATATTTGGTTAATGATATATGTCTTAATGAATAGTCCTGTATTGAAATACACCCACGTATATATTTTTTCTAAGCAGTTCAACCCTTCTCTTCTTTTAATTAGTTTTATGATGAAAAACAGAAACTAAAACTGTTGTTACAGCAGAAAATTCACTTTTATGCTTGAATGGCTGGCTCTAACGAATAAGCAGACTAAAATTAAGTACATTTCCTTTTTATTGCTTTAACTTCAGTATATATACCGCTTTCATCTACCTCAAGTCCTCTCATTTTCTATTTCTTTCTTCCAAGAAAGAACAGTATTTTTAGTTTCAGGAAGCAGAATATTTTTTTTTCCATGCACTCTTCTCTTCAAAAATATTTTTACATTCTCAGAGGTTTCTTGGAAATTTTTGCTTCTTTTTCCTTCTTCACTTATTTTGATACCACCTCTACTGCAGATATTCATTAGATAAATTAAGTAAAATTTGGTCCCTAATCCTGAAAGCATTATGTCCTCTTATTTTAAAAATGTTAGCTTTGCTGTGACCTTTGGGTGTAGGTCATTTACATGACACAGTCGTATCTTAACTTCATTTGAGATAGTAATTCTACCTCCATTAGAAATCTTATTGGTGATAAATATGCTAGTGAATTAATACCTATGGTGTGCAAAGAACTCTTAGAAAAAAGTATGCACTGCAGTTATTCCACATGAGAATCCTTCAATAGCAAAAATAAATTAAAAAAAAAAAAAAGCCACAAACATTTTAAATGAAAAAGAGAATGAGAATGTTGGTGATTCAGCTTGGGTTGGTACAGCTGCATCATGGATAGATGCCCTGAAAACCATGTGAAGATAACTACAGAATGAAGAGAAACATACTAAGATGGAGCCCAAGTATGGCACGAAAATTAACAAGTTTAGTTATGAGCAGTGGTTGATCTCATTTCCTGCTATTTGCATTTCTGCTTGATCTTTGTAGAATTATTTAATTCATAGACAAGACAGTGTAATCCAGTAAAATAGCTGTCTAGAAAAGAAGTGGATTTATTAGAGCATTCCAGACAATTTAGTCTATATCTGATATTAGTGCAAGTTAAGATGCCAGTTGCAGAAATAAACTGAAAGATAAAATAACATGGATTGTTAATTTGGATTTTAGTCTCAGATTTATCTTAATCAGAGAACAAAGGTAAGAGCAAAATCTGCTTGACAAAAAAATAGCAGGGAAAACAAGAAAAGGTTGTACATTTTTTGCAAGCTGAGTTGGATCAAGCTTATTAATCGCTGCTTTGCAATATGTCCACCCAGACATGTGAAGACAGTATTGGAATTTGACTCTAATGAAGATGACTGAACTCTTGTACCCTCTTGTGATATCATAGTACTTTGTACTGCATATTAATTTTGATTTTGTCTATAGACGTTTGAAACTGATAGAGGATAATCCCTTAAGAGAAAATTCAAATAAAATAATATTAGATGATGTGCTTACACATTTCTCAGAAAGTTGATCTTTTTTCAGAGTCTACTGCCTGGCAGTTTCCAGTTTACCTTAAAATGTGATCTTTGTGATGCATTTTTAATCAATTCTGAAACTGAACCCGAGACAAACATCTTAGTTTTAAAACATATGCTTTCTACCAGTCCATAAAAATTGGTATAAAATTGTAATGGGTAAATAGAGTCCTCTACTTTCAAAAGAAATCTAGGCACTTGCTAAGCAATTGATGATTCTAATTCAGGCAATCAGGACACAGATATGATCTGTCACAAAGAAAAGAACAGCTGCTTTTATGACAAATGTTTTTCATTTCTTAAGCTAAAGTTCCATTAAAATGTCAAATAAAAACACTTAGATTATTTTTTTTGTCTTTCTCCCCCTCCAAAGCATTAAATCTTTGCTCTTTAGCCAAAATATGGGTACTCTGTTAATGCACACAAATAATTAAGTTCATCTTGCATTGTGAGTACTTGGTTGTTTTGTTTTGATTTGGTTTTGATTATTTGTTTAAGCCAACAGAGATCCAATGAAAGAGACAGAGGAACTTCCCCACAACCTGTATGGTGATGCTGAGCATACTCTGTTTTTAGGTGTTCTTGCAGTGGAGGATTATCAGTCACTACACGGTTCTCTGCTAGTGGTGAAAATTCTTTAATATCAAACTTTTCCTGTATCCTCAAATTGAATACTTGAGGAAAAGTTTCCACCAGAATTTTTGTTGATTTTTAAAAATACATCTGTTTAAAGTTGTTTGAATAGCTGTACTCAAAAATCTTTGCAAACAGAGACAATTCCTCAAGCAGTAGTTTTGTTACAACTTCTAAGTGCTCATATACAACTTAATAGCACTGCGTTGATGGTAGAAATTCATGGGGAGAGTGTCCTGTTCAGATCCTTGCTACTCATCTCCATCTTTCTCCAGACTTGTTTTTTGTGGATGGAGCAAAGGGGTGAACTGAATTCTTTCATTGACATTCATGGACGCTGGTGAGCATTGATGGAGCCCAACCAGTGGCTGTGAGCACAGGGAGGGGTGGAGGTGCCTTCCAGCAGTGGTGACAGCGGCAGTGGGGCACCTCCAATGGGGCAGGTTGTTATGAGTGCAGCATGCAGCTCTTGTTCATCACTGGTGAAAATGCAGAACTCGTGGTGGTGGCTGTTGTTGAAAAAGAGTGCTTTGTAGCTGAGAATTTGCTCTATCAAATAGTGTTATTGTGCTTTTATAGCTATTGTACTTTCCATGGAAATAAATAGGAGGCATTACTTTTGAAGCTACCTCCATATATTCTTGCTATGTGCACATTATGAATATATAAAAAGCCATTTTACTCTCGCTCCATCCCATTAGAAGATGATGCAACGCATTGCATCTGTGTAGCCTAGACAACTAGTGACTGCAAACACCAAAACTGATGAGCTCCTTCCTTGCTTTGATGGATGTAGCCTGCGCTTGGCAGCGAGAATTGTTGTCTCGAGCCAGTACGACTCAGATGGTTCTCACCATTCTCTTCAATTTGAACTCTTTGTAGACTCAGACCATGCATAAATACAGACTCGTAATAATTTACTTATTTGCCTGAGTAGAAAATAGTAGTGCCATAAATTGAAAACTCTGAATCTTTTTAATTGCAGACTAGCAGACATTTAATAGATAAATGGAATTCAGGTTAAATGATAACACAGAGCTGAAACTATCTGATTCAAACAGAAATTCTCTGTGATTGCTACAGTTGTTTCCATTATCTCAGATTGCCGAATAATAGAGTGCATTTCAAAACTGGGTAACTTAATCCTAGACTTCCTAAAATTTGACATCGTGATGAGTTACATGTTAACCAGAGATCTGATCTGAAGTCCCTTGAAGACAATATAACCCTAAACACTGATTCCAGTAGGTTATTTATTAGACTTCAGAAACTCAGGATCCTTAGGGAACACATCGCTCTGGATAAACCTGGAGATCTAAAGACAGAGGGGAACAGTCAGGTTTCCTGACATTGGATTGTCAATAGTGGAATAAGGATTAGCCTTCAGGAGACAAAGGACGCAGCTGAGCTGGAGACTTAATACTGCAGCTCTTTGAAAGCAGTGAGAAAGAAGCAGTGTCATGATTTTGAATTTTTGTGCCTTACTGTATTTCTGATGAAGATCTGTGTATGTCTGCTGGAGCTTGTATAAATTTGTGCTAACTCCCTCTTCTAAATGCTGTCTGTATGGTGTTCAACACTGGGCAGATAACAGTCTCGATGTTTTCCTGGAAGGATCATTGGATTGCCTGTTGCATAGGGACTTCTAGGCAGCCTGAACTGGTGCAGTACAATCTACCTAAAATAAGAGAGCTGGGTATTAGGAAAATTAAATAGTTTTTTTCAGCTTTGGAGTCTGCATTATGTCTGGAGAGCCATCAAGTATCAACATATTCCTGCTTGTACTGGATGGAAGGCATTCCTTCTTAGCTATCTTTTTTTCCTTCTTCTTTCTTCCTCTCTTCTTTTTTCTCTATTCTTTCTCTTTTTTTCCTGCTCCTTTTTCCTCTCCTTTTTTTTTGAAAAACAAAACAAAAACAAAACGAACAGCTAGATATGTAACGTTGTTGAACCAAGCTAGGTTCTTACTCTGTTCCATTGCAGAATTGTCGGCCATGCATTCCTACTCTGCATGCAAACACCAAATAAAAGAGATCTGGCTGGATAATGACCTTCAGTTAAATTTGGTGCAAACTGATATTGTTTTTAATTTACAATATGATAGCAAAGTTGAAGTGACATACTATTCATTGCTACTAAAGTACACATCTAAAGTCTTCATCTCTATTTTCTTTTAAAAAAATAATCTTTTTTTTCGTTTTAGATTTAGGGATGTGAAGGGGGAATCATTTTAGAGTAGGAACTTTTTTCCCAGGGCATTCATTAACATTGTTGAGCTCACTAAGATACAGCAGCTAAAGGTGCTAATCATTCTTTATTAAGAGCATAGCGGCAAATTTTCCATCTCAAGATGAATATGCTTGCTTAACTTCCAGGTTGGTCTCTACAACACCTCCTCATAAACAATTTTTTAAGATTTATTACTTCAAATATGTTCAGTAGCCCAAGCAAATAGGGGTTGCAAAGAAATACAAGGGCACCAAAGTTCATTCCATTTGCACATTTGTAGCTGTCATTGTCTTTGATCAATTAACCAGAGTAGTAAGAATATAAGAAGGTAGTTTATAGAGTAGGGTTCAGCTGAAAAGTCAGGAAAGTAGCAAGCAGACTGAAACTGGTTTAATAAAATCAATCAATTTAGACAACATTGTTTTGAAATTATGTTAACTCCCATAGCACAGTAAAGTTAAAAAAAAAAACTTTAGAGAACATTGGAATCATTCACACTTTGAATGAGACTTCAAGCTGGTGTCGCAGCAATTGTTAAGACTTAACTGCAAGGAATGATGAAGTTGGGTGAAATCAGAGTGATAAAAGCTGGAGCAGAACAAGGGAAGAAACATTTGTGTGTGTCTAAGACGACGTGAAATGTTGAATGGCTTCCTGTTCGAGCGCACAACAGCAGTTTAGGAGTTTTTAAAAACATTGATCTATCTGTCCGTAACTTCAGAGCAATTGTTTTTTCAATATTTAAGGTTTCAGTGCCAAGTGACACATGTTCAACTATCATTTCAATAGAAAGAGATTATTCTGGTATAGTTCAAAGTTATTCTCTATTTATTTGAAATAAAACCATTATACACCATGGCTTTTTATTTTTGATTGAAAATACATGCTAAAGATTTATGGCTTTGAGTTTTGTATCCATCTGAAAGTCCTTTTTCAATCACGCAAGTTAGTGATCCCAGCTTTCCAGGACTGACTCTGGTAGTGGCAAGAGGATCTGAATTCTCACCTCATTTCAGGATCTCATATAAAAAAGGTCTTGGAGGTTACTTCACAATTCTTTGAGGCTGCTTTGAGTGCCACGGCTTATATTTTTCAAACTGTTTTGTGCTTTGTACAGAAACTTCTTTCATTACAGACAGACTTGTATCTGGTAGAAATAAGGAGCCAGACTTCTGTATTCTTTTAAACCTGTTGATGTTGCTTATTCCAATGAAAGTGCTTGGATGAAAGCAAGGGCTGGAGGGTCCTTTCAAGATTCTATTCCAGAAATAAAATCCTAACTCTTTTAGGAAGAGCTTTACTGCCCACCCTGTCCAGAACCCTACAGTAGCTCCTGACCGGTTAGCCAGAAATGACTCTTTCGAGCAGATCATGCCCCCTTGTACAGTAGTTGTCTGGAAACACAGAGGAATTGGGTACCCAGCCATTCTGTTCTACGCCAGATTTCAGGTGAATCTGACTGTTAGATGTGGGCCATAGCATCAAGAAAAGCCTCATAAGAATCGTGATTCAAAAGCCCATCTCAGAGACAGTGAACCCATCAGTTGGAAGGACATTTGAGAATGGAGTGAAGGGGAGCCCTGACAAGTGTTAAGTGACTCTTTAAAATAGACCTAGGAACCTAGTACGGAATCTTGCTGCATGATCCTACATAAATAGGATAGCGCCACTGAATTTAACATTCTCCACCTGCTTCAAATCCTGAAAACTTTTATATCCCAGTTGGATTAACCTGTCACTCCTTTTCTTTATGATAAATAATTGGCTTCAAATCAAAAAATACACCCACATCTTTCATTATTTTGTTTTATTTGTTCATTGGTTTTTGACTGGTTGGTTTTTTTTAAATCAAGAATTGTAAGTATGAATAATTTCTTCTATTTTTAAGGAGTTCATAGAAACTGAAGTGATAATTAGGAAGTTCTGATGATGGATAGTATCACATACACAGTAAGATTAATTGTACTTTATAAATTTTTACTTTTTTCTTCCTTGTTTATTGCATATTAATAATTATTACTATGCAGGATTACTTTTAACTTGGACCAGGGGAATTTCTTATCAGATGTGGCATTATTTCACTAAGGTTATCTGAAATGGAAATGTAAACAGTGGGAATTTTTGTCTCTGATATATTAGGCATGTAAGGCATTCATTGATGGAAGTGGTATCTTACTCTAGTAAAATCAAGTACGAAGGTAGAGCTTGTCCTCGTAGTAGACCTACTTCAACTTTCTGCAGCTACTTTGGATTCAGAAGCATTTCATCATACACATATATTTATATAATTGTTATTTGTTCAAATTGTTAAATTGTTATTTAATCAAATATATTAAATATATGCACTTCACTCACTGAAGCTACTTGCATTTCCGCTACTGAACCTGTGTAAGAATCAGACCCAGTAATGCACACTGAAAGACTAAAGTAAAATCTGAATCTGTTGTTTATCTTCTCTTAGCTAAAATGTTTCTCAGTTTGAAAGTTACTTTAAAGTACAATGCAAACCAAAAGTACTTATTTATTTTGCAAAAGCAAGTTTACACTTGCGGTTGGTGATAAATGGTGTAACATTACCAAAGCTGATGAGGCACTGTGCTGATATTTTCCTCAATTTTCAGGGAAACATTAGTTACATTTGCATCTTGCTGCTAAATGAGATAGGAAAGAAGTTCCATGAATTTATTTTCGTGACATCATGGCAGAGTTAAGGTTCCTTAAATAGCAAGGCATCTTATTAGACATGCACAATTTTGAAATTAATTATACGCATTTTAATGAGAGGGAAACACTTTACTGTCATTGCTCTACAGTTCTGTTACTGAATGTGAGTAGAATCAGCTTTTTAATTTCTGCTTTCTGCACCATGAAATCATGAGTGCTTACAGTGTGCACATTGCTCGAGGAACTCATAGCTTCTATGTCACTGAAGGGAGGTGAGGCTGACCTGATGTTACGAACTAACTGGAGCAATGATGTTTCAGGGTTATTTAAGTAAAAGCATAAATATGTGAAACTTGATTTCAAGTTGACTGTGTAATGGTTTTAAATAAATTACTTATTGCTCTACTTTTTAGCACTTTTTTTTTTTTGTCTTAGCATCATTGAAATTGAATAAGAAAGAAAAAATAGAAGAGAAAGCAGTACTCTAAGTGCTTTCAAAGTTCTGCTCACAGCTTCCCTTTCCTGAGGCTGAAACTTAGGTGAAGGTTTAGGGAAATGGGAGGGAGAAGTGGACAAATTGACAAAGGGCTGGGTGTGAACCAGCAGTGAGCTTGTCTGCTTTCTGCAGCTTTCTCTCCTCGTCTTCATCCAGGGCAATGGTTGCTGTTGGAGGCAGTGGTGAAGGCTGGCAGGGTGGGTGGATCCTCACTGGGTTCTTGGGTGGGAAGAAATGAGAAACCAGTTAGATGAGCAACTGTCCCTGTTATCCTTCTAACTTACATTTCTGCAAAAATTATCCTTTGAGGCCTACTCCTCAGGGCGTATTTGCATCATTTTTGCATGATGGTTCTGAACTGTGATTTTGACTACTTTCTGGATATAGGAAGAAAAAAAGCCTGTGAAGGCAAAGTGGTAACTGCACCTTGAAGAGTGCAGTCTGCCTTGAGGAGGTGTTAGGAATGATTTTTAAGTTCTATCTTTGGTAAGTGGGGCTGTAATTTCATCATAAATGACCTAAAAGAGAATGATTGACACCTCTTTTCTGGTGTTTGAAGAAGATAAAGTAGATAGCAAATAAAATGAACCCATTGTAAAGAAAATATTAAACGTGCACTATAATTCAGACTGAAAAGCTCTATTTACTCGCTCAATTGGAGGCAAACTTTTGATAATACATGAATAATTTGTTACTTTTTTTTTGCTAGCTGCTTATTTGCCTTTTAGTATCCCATAGTCATTCTCAGACAAGTATTTACAGTTTGTTAGGGAAAGAGATTAAGTGCCTCAGTGAAGGTGAAAGGAAGACTAACAAAGCCAGGAATTAAACAGATCTATAATAATTATCTGATTTCTTATTTAACAGTTTCCTAGCACTTCAGTTAGGGCTCTTTGTGCACTAGCCAAAGTCAGACCAGCTTTCCTTTCTTGACAAGATATTCATATGTTTTACGGTTAATATTAACAACGAATATTTCTTCACTGATGACAAGCCATAGTCAGAGCCAAAGACTTCCTTAAACTATAGGGTATCATAAACTCATACTCTTTTCACAATACTTTGTTTCTTTACAAGACTTGATCAAATGTCATTTGTCGTAATTTCAAAATCAAAAATTATATTTTGTGATGCATTATTTCTAGAGAATTTTTCAATGGAGATTTAATTTGAGTAACTTATACTTCTTCATACAGTAGAGAAATACATCCACTAAAGAGTTATATTGTGTTTAAGACAGAAGCATGAACTGAAGACATAGCGAGAAGGGAATAAAAGTAGAATTCTGATGGCAGTTGCTTTCTCCTGACTTGCAATTATTTTACACTTGAGTAGAAAGAAGGTACTTCTCCTCTTTTTGTCATTGCTGAGATCTGTTGATGGTGCACAGACAAAGTGGGCACTATTTCTACATTTGGATGAACTGAGCATATATTTTAAGTTTTGAAATCCTCTTGAAAAGGATTTGTCTCTGCAGAAACTTGTTGAAAGTTAAAAATAAACTCAAAATCTATCTTTTCTTAGCTATTCTGTTCATATTAGCTATATAAAGCTGGCAAAAAAAAATGGATGACATTTGTGGATATTTTCACATCTGCTCTTTTCAAAGAAACAAATAGTATTCTAGTGCATGCATTATTTCCCTAGAAATCAGTTGTTTCCAGTATACCCTTCACAGCTGTTTGACCTTGCTGCTTTCCTGCACATAAAAGCCATATTTGCTATTGAACTGCCAGCTCTGTGAGAAACAATCCATCAATTTTACAGATGCTACAAACACTTCAATTCACTGCAATGTTAACAGTATCACAGTAAATCTCACATTACGGGTTCTATTTTCAAATAATTGACTTAGGAACAAGTGTTATTTGCCCCAGTCTTTGTCCATATCAGGCTGAGTAACTCCAGTGGGTCTCATAGCAGGTGCCATTGCTGTCATCCTGGACTCTCAGCCAGTTCCCATCTGAGATGGGGAATTTCAGAGAAGGACTGCAAGGCTTCATGACAAATACCCTCAGTCCTTGTGCCCACCATGGCTAACGTAAATATCAGCACGTATTTCAGAGAAACTTTTGAAAAGCTTCTTAAGCAACTTCTTTGTTATATGTAAACCATTGGGTTGTCAGTAGAAACAATCCTCCTGCCAGTATTTCCCACTTGCCTGAATTTGTGGAAAACTGGAATGCACAGCATGATACATGAGTAAGCAAGGAAAGCCACGGAGCTGGGGTCCAGTCTGTAAGCCAGAAAAAGTAAATATAGAAATCTTATACTGTCCCCATAGCTTCAGTAATGGAAGTTGTGTGGGTGTGTAGACGCAGAGATAGTGATCTGGATTGGGTAGCTCTTGTTAGTTTTGTTAGTAAAATAAAAATGTTGGGAAAGTGCATGTGGTCATCTTACAGCAAAATAATGTTTTCTAAATGGTATATTTTTGTTAACTTTTAAATGTTAGTTTGAAAATGTTACATGAGTAGCTGGTCTGCAGGCCTATTTAAATTGTTTGTAGATCTTTCTCTGAAAACTGTTTAGTTTAATATTTGTGATTAAACATACTTTGCTCAGGCTCATGAGGTCTCTTTTGCTTTGTTCTCTACCATCTTTCAGCTATATTGTATCCATAGTAGTTCTTCACCTTTTGGCCTACAGTCCTGATTCTGATAGATATTAAAAATCCAGTTTTCACTGGCTTCAGATGAATTATTGAGATATAGGTTTTTTTTCAGAACCTCAAGAAAAATCCTTGGTTAAACTTCAAAGGTATAGCATAAGTGTTTTGTCTTGGGTGCTCTCAGAAGGATAGATCTAGGATTGATCTTTAACAACTAAAAGGGCTACAAAGATGATGAGGGGCCTGGAGCATCTCCCATATGAGGAAAGGCTGACAGGCCTGCGGCTCCTCAGCCTGGAAAAGAGAAGACTGAGAGAGAATCTTATCAATGCTTATAAATAGCTAATGGGTGGGAGTCAAGCAAGTGGGGCCAAGCACAATTCAGTGGTGCCCAGCGACAGGACAAGGGGCAATAGGCAGAAACTGGAACACAGGAAGTTCCATACAAACATGAGGAAAAGCTCCATTACTTTCAAGGTGACAGAGCCCTGGAACACGCTGCTCAGAGAGGCTGTGAAGTCTGCTCTTCTGGAGATATTCAAAACCCATCTGGATGCTTTCCTGTGTAACCTATTGTAGGGAAGTACTTAGGCAGGGCGGTTGGATTGGGGATCTCCAGAAGTCCCTTCCAACCCCTGCAATTCTGTGATTCCGTGAAAGTGCAGACAGCTGGCTATGTAACCCGTATATTTAATACTTTGTGCATGAACAAGTACTAACATATTTCAATATGAGCAGGATCTAGATAATATCAAAGTATTATTTGTACTATTTGTAGTTGTCCAGTGTTTGATATATATGAAAATGCTGAGAACAGGCTAGTTTTAATTCTGCTACCCATATGGTGGTCTCTGTCACATGGGAATGGCAACATGCAATCTTACAGCCAGAGGTGTTATCTTTTCATTTAAAGAGCTGAGTAGGCATTTCTGCGTGTTGTTTAAAACCAATGATGGCAGAGCTCTATTTTACATGGCATTTCAGGAGATATTCCAAAGAATCAAAGCTGTTTTCTCTCTTCTTAGCCTGAGAGTACAAACCCATATCTCTCTTCTCAGAAGAATCGTTGAACCACAGGAAATATTCTCCATTCATCTCTTCACTCATTCCTTAGGAAAGAGCCATGCTTTGGCAGTATATTTAATTTTGACTGGATCATAAAGTGCATAATTTCTTAGTTATAGTGTTAAACTGATGAGAAAGGTTAGTATTTCATGCACTGATGCTAGAGGGTGTTTTCTATATTTATATCAATAATATTTTCATGTAAAAATAAAGGAATAATTTCCTGGAGCATGGATACTGCAGCCTAGTATTCCTCTCTCTTGAGTGCCTACCCAGAGGGCTGTGAGTCACATTTTTTCTGACTTGCTGAAGATTTGATTTTTCATACAGTGGGACAAGTTCCAGAGCTGGAACTAAGAAAACGCACACCAAGAAAATCCCTTCATCTTTGGGCATTTTCCTTGAAGGTCCCCACAAGCTGGGAAGGGCTGAAGGTAGGGCTCCCATAATTTGCTAAATAAAGGGTGATCACATGCGCTAGGTAGGGCTTGTATAATGATGAACTACTCCAAAATTCAGTCTAATAACTGTGAATGCATCTTTTCTAGGCACAGATGAACTGAGCCCAAGCTAACAGGGTCAACAACATGGGTGCACCATGAGCAGGGAGGTTTTTGATAGAGAATCTGCAGTTAATGCTTCAGGCGTTGCTTCATTGACTTTGGAGTGCATGCCACTGCTAAGAAGCCTCTGGTTAAGTTCATAAGACATAAACAATTTTTGAATCTATTCTGAATTGAGAGATTTATGGTGAAATGTTGAGGTTTTAATGATGTCAGATTTCATAAATCTAGCGAACACTGATATTAGTAAACCAAAATTACAAAGGCAGAAAAATATGTCTCCATTGTCATCGCTGCCATCTCTTACTTTTAGCACTCTGACATAGAGCAATTATTTCCTGAGCATTCATTTTATCAATTAAATAATGGTAGTAATGCTGCATGACTTATTAGTCAATACATATAAACACCACCTTATCTGGTGCTCTGCAGCAAAATGGTAAATAATGTATAATTTTTTTTTTTTTTGGTGAATGATCTGTGATCAACTTGCAATTTTCTTAAAGTGAACTCCTTATTTTTAAGTGTATGTTAAATCACGTGTGAATTTCTTTGCCAGTTACTCTAGCTGTAACCTTTGTTGAGAGCTGTCAACTAAGGCTGACAGCTCTTATGCCAGTTTTCACAAAAGAATTTTTCATACTAGGCTTCTTTATTTCACACCTTCATGAAAAAAAAGGCTTTAAGTAGGATGTAATTTTTTTTCTTTAAACAAAAATTTGACTGTTTTTTTTTTTCCATACAAATAGTATTCTTTACCATATTAAGAGCAGTTCTTATTGTCTGGAATGTAGGTAGAAAGTGAAGGGGTTTAGGGGGGATGGAAAACAGCAGCAGCCACAGTAAAATTTTTTAATTAAAATATCACAGTGTTTCTTGGAATATGTCATCTCCTAGCTGTGCAGAAGAATTGTATCCAGATCAACAAATAATATGCTTGTCCTAATGCTGGCAGTAATGGAGTATAATTCACATGTTTCAGTGGCAGGAGCTTTGCAATGTGTTTTTAAATATGTGTTATTTTCTTAAAGCAGTTTCTGAACATGCTTTTTAGAAAGGATAGCTACATTACTTGGATTGTGTTATAAGAACAGTGTACTTTTTTTATATATTCAATTTTCACAATACAAGTCAAA
Organism: Penelope pileata; assembly: GCA_013396635.1. Taxonomy (NCBI): domain Eukaryota; kingdom Metazoa; phylum Chordata; class Aves; order Galliformes; family Cracidae; genus Penelope; species Penelope pileata. Next base: position 463,320 of record WBMW01001084.1, on the reverse strand, counting down.
CTTCATCTATAGGGTATCTATAAATCTATTCTTATGATTCTCATAAGTGTAAACCAAAGATTATTTATGCAATGATTTGTAATAAGTGTAGCAAAAAAAAATACCAACCAAAAGTTTGTTGTGTTGTAGTACAGAATTTGAATCCAATTTTGTTGCAATAGCTGCTACATCAACTCATTTTACTGTACTGTTGTATTTTTGAAAGTTAAGGCAGAAACATGTATGATGCTATTTTTATTCATTGGGATATATTTTCCAGTACCATAGATAAACTTTATACATCTTCATTTGAAAATGCTTTTGTTAGTCAAAATGTGCTCTCTCCTTGTCATATCCCTGCCATTTCACTGGTTCAACTGTACTGAACTTAATGACATAAAATATTGAATTTATTTTTTTATTCTTAGACATTACTGAAATTAACTGAAAGTTAAGACTGAAGGATTCCACACTTTACCCTGGCCTAGGAAATGCACATAAATTGACATGCTTCTTCTCATCTTCATATCTGTACGTGATTTTAAATCTATGTTGTTTTATATTCATGGCTAAATCACTTGGAAATATTTCTATATGAGCTTAGTGGTAAATTGTTGTATACTTGACATGTTGCTTAAAATTTAGGCTATATTTGAAGAACTCTTCACAATTTTCAGAAGTTAAGAATATCAGGGTTTAAAATTATCTTGCCAGAGGAAGAGAGAAAAATGTTAATGTATTTTCTGTGTCATCTGCAATTAAGATTATTAAGGTGCTAAGAAAAAGGCGCTAGGTTTGTCTGTTTAGGAATGCATAATAATGTTGGTAAATACATTTGGGTGGATTTATGGAGAGCCTTTTGACTATGTGGATTAGAAACCACTGGACCTATCGGCTTAGTAAGCCAAGTACAACTATCTCAGATCCCAAAATTAGAACTGCCAATCCTGCATGTCCTGGTGATCTCAGAGAATGGCTTTGGTAGTCTCAGTAAACGTCCTATGAGGATACCACACTGAAGACCTTTCCAGATTTTCAAAGTAATGCACAGCATGTATTCAGTTTTGTTGATCTAGGATTTGCTTCTGATTTCCCATGTGCCTTCCAAAAAAAGTTTCATACACTCCTTTTAAAAGCTCTTATTGAAAGCGTGGCACAGAAGATTACGCTAAGACATACTTAGTTTCCACTATATTACACTTTGCAGGTTGTGAAAGAAACTAAGAGTGCTTTTGGCTGCAAACATTTTTACCATTACTGTAGGTGATGCATTAAAAGAAACAGATTTGTTCACATCCTCACTTAATGCAGCCTTTTCATGAAGTGTCCCCCGTATGACCCCATCTAAGTGTTTTTTTTTGTCATGGGACCGAAAAGCAGAGCTGAGCTTTCTGATGGACTCTTCATTTCATCCATAGCTTAGGCTTTTGACCTGAGCTCTGCTTTCCATCTTGCTGAGTGGTTAGCTTGATGAGTTAGATCTTCATGCTCTCTTGCTCCTATTTACATATCTTTTTCTAACAAAGCAATAACAGGAATGGACTTAAAATTTTTTCTGAAAGTGAATTCCAGCTCTCGCGTAAATTAGGAGATATTTCTACATTTCTTATAGCCTAAGCCTCTGGATTCTTCTGAGCACAAGCTTCATTCCTGGATGTCCACAGGGCACTTAAAACTTTAAAACGTGCCTTCACAGAACTGAGAGTGTTTGCAAACCTGAGTCCTTGTTTGCTCTGAATAAATGCAGCAGGTTTACAGAAGTCCTAGACAAAATGGATTATGTTCATCTAATCTCTTTGAAGAACAAGAGGAAAAGATCCTGATAACACTTTATAAATGTAGATTTAGTAAAGGGAGGAGTCACTAAGAAAATTGAGAGTTTTATCTGAATAAAAATATGAATGGCCTTCCAATTTCCAACATAAACACATTCCTGGGCAATAATTACTGTAGTTACCACTACTCAGATTTTTTTTTTTTAATGTATGAAACGATGCCACCTAGAATCCGTGGACTTGTGTAACATCTATGATGTCACTCTATTACAACTTTCTGGGTGTTCTCTAAATTCTATAGATCTTTTCTATCTCTTTGTTTCTAAATGAAGTGTTCCATAACTGTACCACAGGCAGCGCAGTCTGCAAATTATTAAAGCAGTGATCATTAGCTATCTATTTTGCCCATTCGGTCAGCAGCTAGTTTTCTCACTCCCTACCTAGTCACTTTCTCTTATAAGCAAAAATAAGGCAAAGCATGAAATAGCAGGGAAGCACTGTCATGATCTCCTTTGATGCAATTCTTGCATTTAACTCCACACAAAAACTTTCTCAGATGAGCATCAGTCCTGGGGTAAATATTGTAAGGAATAAAGGAAAGATTAGATAGGCTATTATGTGCAAGGAGATACAGTGAGGAACCTAATCCTAGACTCCCATACCATCACGTCTCAAACATTTCAGAGACTTTGATCAGTTTGTGAATGGAACAGGTTTTCAATCACTGCTTGACTGAAATCTTGTGAGGTCAGGGGTTCTGGCAAACTTGCAGCATTTCTGGAAGAACAACTTCTTTAATGAACCTCCCAGATTTAGAGAGAGAGTCTGAGATGTTTGTCTCAGTCCTGTGCAAAATTTTGGAAGAATGCATCAGAAAATATTAATATCAAATCTTTCAACTGAAAAAATTATTAATAGTAGCTTTTGTTAATATGCTACAGCCAAATTAGTTAATTACATAACAAGAGTAATAAGTACATGAAATGAGGAAGCCCTTAAAAGCTTGAGTCAATCCAGGTTGTAGTAGATTTTGACTCCTACTTTGAGCAGATAGGAGGGAGGTAGTCATTTGTTGCTTCAGGAAAGGGATTCGGAGAACTGTGGAGTTTACATATTTATGATCAGTTCTACAGCTTTTACAATTACTGAACAATGCTTTGAAAGCCTGTGTGCATAATTCACAGCGTCACTGAATTTCCATATTGAGTTTATTTTCTGTTTACCAGAAGCTGAGAATTTGAACTCCTTTTTTTAATAATACTCTTTGCAAATGTAATAATAAATAATATAATAGCTTGCCAAAGCATATAGGATATCATACTGTCATGCTAAAGAAATTATACCATGTATAAAAAATATATTTAATGGAATTTTTTGTCAAATGAAAAAATGCTTTGTATGCCGCCATAATAATGCCTTTTTTTGTTGAGATACATGTCATAGATGTTTATGTTTTCCTCAAAGTTTCTGTGTTTAATCTTTCTAGATACTTCATAAGTAAGTGAAAGATTTACCACAAAGTGAGCATGTATTTCATTTTTCTGACCCTGACAGAAGTTTGGAAAGTTTGAAATTTTTGAAAATTTCAAACTTTTATTTAAATGGTTCTATTTATTTCAATGTTTGGTACTCTTGTTGGTGTAAGGAGGATCTCACTGTAAGCCTTAACTGTAAATCTTTTCACAAAAGCTAAATGAAATCTTATTCCTCCCCCTCACAGTCTTATGAATTATGATGTGTTGATATCCTGCCCTTTAAGGTAATCCTCACTTCAACAGCTGAAATAAAAGTATCTGAAACCTGGAATCTGATGATAGGGGTGCAGACTGTACTGCAAAGTACAGTAAGTGTTGTCTCTACAAAAAGCAAATACCAGAAAGCGAAGGTTGTAAGTGCCCGTTTCATTTCTTTTGAGTTTCTGTTAAACTATAGAAAATGCTATATTCTCCTGTGGGTTCCTGAACTGCGTGCACCATGTCTGTGAAAGAATAGCCTGTTCCTAGCAGTTGAGCTGTCTTTATTGTTTCCTCAGATTTACTGCTCATGCTGTGAAATACAAATTCCATTTACCTCTTACAGAAATCTCTTTTGTGTATTTCTAAGTGGTTCTGTTGATTTAATTGGTGAAAGGAAATGATCAGCACAGCCTTGGCTTCGCAAGAATAAATCCTTAGAGGAACTCAGTTTTAGTGAATTGTGAAGTATCCAGGGGCTCATTTGGTTTCCTGCCTGGAGGCCAGGACCTCAGTTTCTCTGTACCTAAATAGCTCAGCCACTGGAATCCTTCCTATGCTATTGCAAATACATAAAATTTGGAATATCAGTGTTTCACACTCACTAATCCTGCATGTCAATTACAAATTATTTTAAAATGTATTTTAGGTTTAGATTTTAGCAGCTAAAACATTTATAGAAAATTCAAGTATTTGTTTGTTTTAAAGTGCATCCTTTTTGCAAAGTTTGTCATACAATAAAGACCTGTATAGTAGGCAAATTGGGCCCATACGGAAACAATCATTTCTGGTATCCCTGTCAAAATAATCTTGTTTGCTTATTTTCATGCTTTCCTTCAGACCTGCTATTTGGAAGAAAAGCAGATATGAGCTTTGGCAAGCCTATGGAGAAAGCAAAGTAAATTACAAAGTTAAAAACTCCTTTCCAGAAATAGACTGCTTTAGGCAATCTCAGCTTAAAGCATAGAGGTGGTTTTGTGACAGCAGCTCTGTAAACATGAGGGAGCAGGCAGTCACTAAGGTCCAAGGAGTACAAAGTATTTAACACCTAACGGATTGAAATCCAGTGCTTAACTCTGTGTGGAAGCTATTGAAAATCTGAAGTTGTATACTACCTTTCTATAAGTAGTTAAAACATAAACAATGCATTACATAAGGAAAAATCAAGGTAAATGTAGTAGTGAATGGCATGCAGAAAACAGTTCAATATCTGTTGCCTAGTGCAGCAGTGTCCATTACAAAATATGAAATCTTATATCCATCAAAATTATATTTCTATATTATAAGTCCTTTTACTGGAACACGCATGATTCTACTCTTTGGAAATTTGAACATGAATCCCTTGTGTCTTTTTATTGCACTTCTAAATGGTTTTGATTGCTCCTAGCTTAAAAGTCTAATATCTGGTACAAGTTTCTCATAATTAGAAGACTAAAAAAGCTTTCTAGTGGAGTCTTTCCTGTATTCTGCTATAGGTACGATAGTGTTCCTCTGTCTCTCACGCTTCCTGTACTTCCTTTCCAAATCTCCTTTATGTCTGCCAGGGAAGTCACTCAGGGCACCAACAACAGTGTATTGTTGTGCTTGGAACAGTTTTGTGGCTGTCATCAAGCTGTTTTTTGACCTTTGAAATATTGGCTCCTCTAACATTTTTGAGAGATCTATGTATTTCCCTCAGGAATGTGCAATTTTCATAAAAATAAGACTCTGTCCATTAATCACTGTTTCAAGCTTGTGTGGATAAATGCTATTCCCCTGAATCTTTAGGCTTTGAGTGGATTACTGATAGCAAAATTACCTCATGGAATTTCAAATACAAACTGCTTTGTTTAGTTTGGAATTTGATTTTTTTTGGGGGGGGAGGGTGCAATGAAGAAATGAAGTGGAGATAATCATAGAATCATAGAAACACTAGGTTGGAAAGGACCTACAAGATCACCTAGTCCAGCCGTCCTCCTACCACCATCCCTACCCACTAAGCTACTAAATCATATCCCGTAGCACCTCATCCAGACGCTTCTTGAACAGCGCCAGGGACGGTGACTCCCTCACCTCCCTAGGCAGGCCATTCCAGTGCCTGACCACTCTTTCAGAGAAAAAGTTTTTCCTTATATCTAATCTAAATTTCTCTTGGTGCAACTTGTGGCCATTCCCTCTTGTCCTGTCAGTAGTTATCTGGGAGAAGAGGCCGACCCCCTCATAAGGTACGGTTGTTCTTATGATGAGTGAGATTTGATAATTTTTTGTATTTGTCTAATCTGTTGAGACTCAAGCTCTGCTCTCCTATCACGTGATCTGTTTTCTCTCAGATCAGACAATTGTCCAAATGGTTTGTAGATGGACGTAAGTATCTGGAAGTAGCTGCAAGTCATGCAAGTCACTTCAGGCTGTGCTTGAGTGGCTAACGTGCATTAACCAAGCATGATGGGTACGTTGTGCTCTGCTATGAGGTAAATCAATTTGGAAAGAGAAGAACTGATTTTAGAAACATCACCAGAAGGTATTCAAAATAGTTTATGAAATTTATGCTCATTCTGTTCCAGATGGATACAGGGGAGCTGGTGTACGCTTACTGTGCTCTGGTTCAGGTTTTTTCAAAACACAAGATCAAGAAAGATATCATCACAGTTTGAAGGTTCCATGCAGTAACAGAAAACAATGTTGCTTGTTTAGTTACCATATAGATTTCTGATACATCTGGGATAGTAGAGACCATAAAGGAAAATGGAAACTGCTCATAATTCTTGACAATGCTATGCATACGCAGCAAAATTGCTCTCCAGTCTATTCTTTACGTCACTTTTCACTGGACAGAATGCAGACCATGCAGCTTTCTACATACAGTAATATTGCATGATAGACATAAAAAAATCATTTTTATCTTCTAAGATTCCTAGCAGTGGCTGCCTTGAAGAGATGGGACTTTAACCTAATATGCAAGGAGTAGATTCAACTGAATATTGGATTTACTTTATTGTATTCAGAAAAGCTATGTGCTTATTTTGAGAATAGATCAAAATTGTTTGAATTCCCTCAAGGGGCATTGGATTTTTGAATGCTACATCCAAGAATACAAATTAAGACAGAACTTGAAATAATTGTTGTTTCCTTTGCATTCCTGATGGTAAGAATAAGCACAGTAAGGTCATTTTATAAAAGGTATGTCGATATTGGAGCATACATTTTACAGTCTGCTTATTTCTGGTGAGAAACTAGATGGGAAGCCACATTATTGGCCAAACAGCCTCACATCTCAAGTATAAAGCAAGAGAAACGGATAAGTAACCAACTTTTAGAACAGTGTGTCATAGTTATTTCTGTAAAGCAGTTTCAAATGATTTATGTTGGACTTGAGTGCATTTAGCACCTCTTTTTAAGTTCTAGAGCAGTTTTTTTTTTTTTTATAAACTTCAAAAGTTTTGTGTGAAAAGTAGGGCACTTGTTTATCTAATAATTGAACACAAATGTTCTGAAAGTAGCTCTGCCTTTCTTTCGTATTTGCTATAGATTCCACCAATTAATTCTGTGGGTCTGAGGGATCAGCCTCTGGTTACGTCACAGTCTGAGTCCAATCAGAAAGCACACATGGAGGCTGCGTGCCCCAATCCACTGCCCACAGAGGGGACGTGGGATGTTTTCAGGGGCGACTTGGGACTCATATCTCTATAGCCTGGGGTGGACAAAGCATTCACATTGGCATGTGGGTTTCAATTGTTAAAGCTGGGGGTATTTCTGCTGTCTTTTACAGAGAAAAAGATTTCCACTTATGTTTAATCAAATGGTATATTTTGGCGGATACTGACTGTTGGCAAGCTATTACATATTAGAGAAAATCATACTTCTGTTCTTTTCATGACAAAGCTGTTGTAATATCCATTGGAGCTACAGTGATGAGGGTTTCTGGCCCTTTACATGACAATATTCTGTATGAGGTGACAGCCTCATTTGGCTAAAGCAGAACTCTGCATAAGCCAATTACATATGGTAATTCTATCTGGAGAAAGATCAACTTGAAAGTAAATCATCTTTAACGGTGATGAGATTTCTGTACAAAATGTTTCATTGTAAACTTAGAAATTCTTTAAAGTGCTATTTTTTCACTTCAATAGCTAGAATGCTTCAACTAATTTTTTTAATTCCTTACTTTTTTTTGTAAGATAGTATTGGTGATAAGAAACCGAAAACAAATTGTACATTTTTCATGTTATGGAACAATTTAAGATGTTGAGTAATTAGTGCAATACCTTCTGTACATTAAAAATAGGCTGCTTTAACTTTGTCAATTGTTTTCATAAACATTCATTTGAAATGCGTTAATACTCCTACTGAAAGTAAATCTATAGAGTTTCTTTATGCTTAATATGCATAGTCGATCAAAGGACAGAGATAATTTCCTAAGTGCGTTTTCCAAACTACAATGAACAGAATTCAGTAACCTACCCGAATTTTGTTTACTGAGTTTTCCTAATAATCTAAGAATAAAACAAAAATAGAGAAAAATGCTTTTAGTGCATTTTCCTAAAAACAAATATCTGGCACGCTTTCAGCAACATTGCGAGAGTTTTGAGAGAGAGGCAGGTGAAACTATGAAGCCCTGATAACATTTCTGTAGCATTTTGAAATATAACTGTAATATCCTACCTTTAGAATTTATAGTGATTTGAAATCATCTTCATCCAGATAGGAGAATCAGTTAAAATAGGTTGGACTTTGCCAATGTAAAAGTTGATTAAACACTTCAGAATCTGACTGAATGCATGTTTTGTTCTTTCTTGAGAACTTTATATTTCTGTCCGTCACTATAATCTCTCGAAAACTGCTTCTGTTATCAGTTCTTCATGAAACAACACCAGCATATCTATGAATTTCATTTAGAGGTTCAAGGCTTTTGAGCATCATTTTTTATAACATAACCTTGTACAAATTTTGGTGCCTTATTCCTGAAGTAAATGCCACCCACATGAGCAGTTTAAGGTATTTGATGTCTTCAGTTACAGTGTGTGGAACATAAAATCTCATGGTGTAATGATTATGTATTTGAAAGTATAGTCTTGGATTCTGACTTTCAACAGAAGCGTACGGATGTGTATTGTTCCCTATTCGTATAAATTAATAAATATTTATTGGCCAGTCAAGTAACTTCAAGTTTTATAGCTACTGTATTCCTACTTAATTTGTTTGGGAAATTTCTATAATATTTATTGAGTGAAGTTTCCTTAAGTCTTCAGAAAGTCTGATATACTTGGACTTTTTTTTTCCAGACTGTTTTCTCCTATCTTTTTCTTGACATTATTGAAGTAGATGAATGCAGCTCTGTGTTTTAGCACACTTCTAGTAAAAATAAGAACAAAAACAAAGTGGAAAATTTCTTTCCACTGGAAAACAAATGTATTAAGATAAGGAGATGAGAGCACAAAGAAACGCACGCTCCATCAAATGCGGAGATGTGTTTCTCAGTACCTGATTTTGATATCTGGATTGCAGTCAGGTGTTCTTGTTCAACCATATTTTTCTTTTGTCCTTATGTTTCTGATATTTTAAAACTATGTGGTCAGATTACACTGGAGGCTATTCTTCTAAAGCAAGTAACTACCCTAAATATGCTGCATGTAAACAATGGCGATTTGCTGTGCATTGGTTCTTGCTACTGTACCTGTGCTCCAAAGGAACATATTAATTGCCTCATTAGTCATAGTGAAATTCAGTGCTTTTAGATCTTGATGCTGCCTGAGCAAATAAAGTAAAAGCAAAGTTGTAACAATATCCTTTAATCTTACGTTACCCTGTAGTAAATGTGGCTTGCTTGGTGCGGGTTTTTTAGCTTTGTTTTAAAGAACAGATGTCTATTTACATAATGTTAAAATTTAGTTAGAGTTGACAAAGGAAAATTACATCCCTGTTGTACAATGTGACAAATGTATGTGTAAAGGATTAGATAAAGCAATCCAAAGCAGGCTATGATTTACACCTTCCTTCTAACTCACTCTTTGTACTTGAAGCAGTATCATGAATGTAAAACAGTGTAGCTAATTTTTAGTGGAGTGTATAAAGGTGTGCATTTTCCATAGAAAAATACTCCCCTAACCTCCCTGGGAAGTCAGATCATCTTGTTATGGATTTTATTCTCTTTCTTGCCAATTTGTATGCTGTTGAGCTCCCTTCCGTATGTTAACTCGGAACTAGAGATGATAGCAATATCCAATATAGCCAGCGTATGACTCCAGCTTCAGCTTCAATCCAAATTTCGGTGACTCACTATTTCTAAATCCCACTCAAAGAACAGTTCCTATTTCCATATCTTCATGCACAAGCTGTCCTTAGTCGTCATCTTGCTTTTCCCATGTCAGAGTGCAGTAAGAGCTGTGTTTTCTTGATAATTTTACTGGTCTGTGTAGTGTGCCTTCCCTCTGTAGCAGTACTCAGTTGTATGCCTGAAAATGTTTAGTTCCTGAGCTCCAACGATAGGAGGAAGAGGGACACTGAGAGGCACGGGGGAGCAAAGAACATATGCATTGTTCTGCATAGAAAAATTCTGATATTTGCCCTTGGGGAAAATTGTGTCCTCTATAAGAGTAAATTTGATGTGGGAACCAATAACCATTTGTGACATTTAGCTTCTTTGCCTCAAAAAAAATGAAGTCTCTCAATCCTGCTCTGTTTTCTGCCCTTGCAGTTTAATCTGGCTTAGGATTACACAGACCCTTGCCCCTGGTCATGTTGTCACTACTAAAGGTCTAATACTACTCTTCTTTCTCTTTAAGCTCGGAATTTGAGTCCTTGGTATAGGTAACTTCTTTACTTTATTTGCTGTGTGCTTTAACACAGAGCAGCTCTCCTCCAGTAGAGCAATTTACTGTTATTTCTGCATATTATTTGTTGATGTGAGAGTTTTCAACTCATTGTTTGCCTTCTACCAAGTTTCTGACATTCCTATTATGTTAATGAACTCATTTAAAAGCAGGTATTCCAAATCACATCTTTTAGATTTCTTGCATGGCTGTGGACATGCACACACACAATGTTAACTTAACTTTGTTCTACCCATATAAAATAAATAACGCTCTTAAAATAAACTGTGCTAATTTTTACCATAGAGCTTAAACCTGTGTGCCTATGGACCTTAACAGAAGCTTTTTAAATACTCTTTAAGATACTTTTTATATTTTTGATTTGCTCTTGGGCTCCTCACTGTTAAGATCCCATGTGAAGAGGACAAAGGGTTACTACATGCCCATGCACAGAAGCAGAAATGTCCTCACCTTGTGATCAGTTGGTTGCAGTACGACTGTTAATATCTAGTGTGACCTTCAACACTGACACTTCAATGTTTTTTTAACTGATCTACCACAATACAAAAGCAAAATAAAGGGAAATTCACATTGAATCACATCAGGAAAGCAAGGAAAAATTTAACACATTCAACCGTGTCATGAGTTTGACCTGCTTCAAATGCAACAGTGCAATAGCTCTTTAGAATTTGCAGTTACAGCTCTCAATGGTTCAAAGACTCTACATGTTCACTTCATATTATTCTTTGGTTTATTGTAAGTAAACAAAATTCTGGCAGAGGAAGATCTTGTTAAATAGAAATAGTAAAACAGGGGGGTGTATGACAAAAGTCAAATGTACAGAACAGAACCTTTCCTTCATTATTTCATCAGGTTATTCTAATCCTATTGACTTTTCTTATAATTACTGAAAAACATTCATCATCTGGCAAAAAAAGAAAATATTTTCTAATTGATTTTAAATTGAAGGGAAACATTTTTTATTTCTGTGTGGTAACAAAACATGGATACAACTGTAGCATCAAAAACCATGCTAACCTACCTTGAATGTGCAGTCAGTGCAATAAGAGACCAATTAGGCACGCACACGAACACATTCTTTAGGTCAAAAGGATTTCATTATAAAGGTATTTAGCTTCTAACAGTTAAAATATTGTCCGGGTGTTTAATTTCAATAGCCTATTTACTGGCTTGAAATGCCATGGAGTTTTACAGCATTACAGTTAATTTTTCAATTAAAAGATTTGATTAAATACTTTTTAAACATCTATTTAAAAACAGATTTTTTTCCAAAGCTGCATTATTGAACCCTTTGTTTTTAATATCTATTGTTCACAGATAGAATTTTTAAAGTGAGTTGTCACATAAGAAGAAAATAATACCCTAAATAGATTTCACTTTTAGTCATGAATTTTGGGCACAAGTCCTTCTGAATTAGACCCTTGAATGCATACATAGAAGTCTTCTGACATCATTAAGACTATGTGAATGCAGAGTTTCCCTTCAATTCATTTGTGGACTTTTTCCTGCTATATATTAGGCAGAAGTGAATTAATATGTAGCTTAAAAAGCTATAGATATTTCATTTTATCTGGTAATACAAGTTAATTTTAGAACTGATTTAATCAAAATTGCATCCCATAATTGTGAAGAAGTTTGAAGAATGAACAAAAAGGATACCATACATGGTAACTCATCAGAAATTACCATAAGTGTTTTTCTCTGACAATAGTCATCTTTTCTGATTCTCAGAGCTCTGGAAAGGTCTTTGAATTTTCTATGCTGGATGTGGTACCACATTCAAATAACAGAGGAAATTGATATGGTGTTCTCAAACATGCATAGGTTTATTGCATTGTCATTTCATTGTGCTTTATGGCTAAGAATGGATTTTACATCTGTTCATTCTATTGTCATTACCATATATTACATTTTTCTCTTTGTCTCAGCTGGCATTAATGAAGAGTCATCCTTTGGTTGAAATATTCCAAATGATTTACAGAGTCTTATATATATTAACACGGTATTAGTCATCTCCTAAAATCTTTAGCTTTTGTCTTCCCAATCACATTCCTGAAAATCAGACCGCTTCAGTCTGACTATCTGAGCAGTTTACGTTTCAGAGCTTGTTCTGCACAATACCCATTTTGCATATAAAGATTCAGGTTTCTATGCTACAAAACAAGAAAATATGAGTTACTGTATAATGCTATCATTTTAGCTCTTCATCTTCCCCACGTATTTGACGTTCCATATCCTGAAGGGCAAACTTGTGATTAAATATGTATGTATAAAAGCATATACACACCCATAAATGTAGTTATATATGCAAACTCATATACAAAATCTTCATTTCAAGCTTGTCTGTAAGAATAGGGAATTATTATTTCAATAGAATACTGCCTCAATTTTAATGAGGTTGTCTGTTATATCATATTTCATCACTGTATTCCTTTAGGTGGAATAAGGTGCTCCTTGGTCATTTTTTTTAACATTAACATTCATTTTTCAGCGGACACTTTGGCACATATTTACTAACGATATCTTTCTGGATCCATTCTTTTTTTATGCTTATCTTTGCCAAATTTCAGAACCTCCAACAACAAATTAATAAGTATCTCTGTCATGTTAGGTGCTTGCAGTGGTATGTAGTTTTTTGGTACCTCATACAAAGGAATGTGGTGCAAAGCACAACCGAAGTTTTAGTTCCTCTTTCAGCGAACTGCGATGTGATGACTGTTGCTTCTAGAGTGCATTGTATTCTTTGGGAAAGCTTTGTCTAAAACCCAAGTCCTATTCGTATTGCAGAAAGTTCTCTTTGCAACAGAAGACTAATTTCCGGTAGGCTGAACTTCAACGTTTGATTGTTTATTCCGTTAACTTAGGAGTTTGGGGTAAGAAGGGGATTCTAAAATTCTTGAAAGACAAGGTACAGGACAAACTTGCTGTGCTTGCAATAGCCTGTCTTGATCTGGAGAATGCCATTTCATGTGGCATGCTATACCATTTGCGTTTTCCTGAGAGCAGAAAACTTAGGACTCACTGCTGCTGTTTGAAACAGAATTGAGAAAGCTTCAACAGCTGAGGCCATGTCTTCATCTGCCGGAATAAGAATCCTTTGGCCAAAATGAGATAAAATTATTCATATACATAATACTGTGTGAAATGCTGGCATTACTCTGTGATCAGGATAACAAGTAAGGAAATGTTCTGTAAATGTAGGACATGCCTTAAAACACTGTCGTTTAGGGGGTCATGTTTTTCCAGTTTTGCATACCTAAGGTGTCCTTAAGTGTCATCACTGTTGGCACCATAAAATGCTGAACATGTTGGGTTAATTCAGAGTAGTTTGGAATTCATGATCCAGCTGTGATTGTTCAGGACAAGAGCCAACTGTCCTTACAGATATATGCTGGACTTAGTGAAAGATTTGCAATTTTGAGAAACAAGGCTGCCTGAAAACTCTATGAATATGCATACAAGGAAAAGTTTTTGTAAGCCTTAAATTGACTTAAGTGCTCAAGTATTGCTTTCAGCCATGATTTACCCACCTATCAGAATGCACCATTAAAACCACACCTGAACATGATGCCTGAGTAATGTTTCAAAAATGACTTTTAAGCTTCATGCATAATTTAGCAGCTTTAGAAAATTCAGCTAAAAGTACTCAAGGGAAACTTATGTTTCTGAAATGTGGTGAAGACTTTATTCTTACAAGAACAATGTTCTATTTTGATTCTGTTGCATTTTTCACCTTGCTCTATAAAAACTTTCATGTACATACTACTTGGATTATCATATCTTCAGCCTACTGACTGCCTAGTCTAATCTGCTTCATTTGCATTTATTATCTTACCTGAAAAAAATGTTTCAATGTTTTACGAGTTATCTTAATAATTAACTATTCAGTGTGCCTTATATTGAATAAGCAACTAGCATCAACTTATTCTGTAAAACATATAAGACAGTTTTTTATATAGTTCTATAAATCAGCTCAGAAAATGATCCTGTAAGTGTACCTGCCTCACATAGCAAAAATGGTTCCTCAGGAGAAAACTGAAATAGGTTCTAATGGTTCATTTCACATTTCTGAACCCGCCTTCCCAGAGAGGATATACAACTTTGGTGAACATGAAGGTGTAAATGCACGTATGCACTTGTCTAAGTAATTAGGATACTGTGCTTTTTATTTTACTTCCTGATCTTTTCAAATAATGAAATTAACAAGGAAGTTCCTATGTAGTAGACTAGTTTAGAAGTGGGTGGATGTGGTATTTAAGGCGCAGGTAATTAAAGATAGACCAGGTAAATGGAGGAGGCCTGCAGAAGTAATCTTTTTATTCATTTAGATATTCAAAATGCCCTTAAACTCACCATTTTTTTTCATTAAATATATAACATTCTATTCAGCTTTAAATTTGGTATGTTTTCCTATTGAAATTCAGCTCTTTGTGCATTTTGACCTTTTCAAGAAAGCCTGCTTCACGGTGAATTGTGGGTGCATTAGGAAGGTAAACACATTCAGTACTTGTTATTCAATGAGTTTGGATTTGAAAAGTCATTGTCAATAGGTTAATCCTTCTGTACAGACAGTCTCTTTGGCTAAGAGGCATCTTAAACAAATAAAGGTTTTACCAAAATGCTAATTTCTGAATCTTTCTGTCAATTGTCAAAGAACAAATCTCAGGGGAGGTCTTAAAATTGGTTGTTTCTAGTTTACATTCACTTCATGTCAGCACAGTTTCAAAAAAGAACTTCTGTATACAGAAGTCTAGTCGCAGACTATTTGTTACTCTGCTCAAGAAATCATTAAAGCCTGGGATTTTCTTGGAGTGCTTTATGAGGAGGAGGAAAGGGATAAGTTTATCTGCCTTCAACAAATATTTATAAATACTGTGAATAGCAAGGGTACCAAATTCCACAGCAGATTTGCTAGGCACTTTAAAAAAAAAAAAGAACTTAGACCCAGTCTGATTAAACGTCAAGTGGCTCTTGAACTCCATATCACATCAACCAGCAAGTTGATACATTTTAGACTACTAGTTAAAACATGGGTGTAGAAATTAGAGATTCTGAGAGATACTTGGAACAAAACAATTATTTAATTTACAACAATTTTGCATACAAATTCAGAAATAGCGTACATAAGTTTTATTTCACCTGTTCTTGTAAGCCCTTTCATTGCTTTACACTCCTCCTGCAGCTCCAGTATTTCTGCTCATTTCTGCTTCAGGCATGACAGACAACAGTACTGCAGAGGAATATGCCCATCCATCCTAGTAGGCATCAGTCAAGTCCTGATGAAATACAAAATGCCAGAAATTGCATTAAGTTTCGACGATAAACAATCCATGGAAACACATCCTGAGGTCATGAATGAGAGCCACAAGAGACCAAAATTATAGTGTGAAGGTGCTCTTATCTGGAGCTCTTTCTAGATGCTGTTCTGCATGAGCTACATATAGATTATGTCCCCCTACATGACCCCCCCCTCCCCTAGTTTTCATTTTCTTTTCAGTTTTGGGCTGAAGTTCGCAAATTCCCCTCCCACATATATTTTTTCCCTTTTTCATTGAGTTCATAGATCTCCAGAAAATGAGCAAGTCTGTAGGCATGAATTTTTTAGGTTTTCTTACATGAAAACATATTTTTCCACATCAAATTCTTATCTAATCCATAGCCTTTACATTAAACATTCTATTTTAAATACAGTGTGCGTGCAATAAAGTACTTCAACAGTCAAACAGAACTTTCTCCTTAAATATTCTAGTACTTCAAAGCTTAGATTTTTTCTAAGTTAATAATGCATTAATAATAAGATATGCATTTATTGTAAAGTGTATGACTATCAGTGCTTTGTTAGGATATAGTAAATATTAGAACTAGGATATAGTAAATATTAGAATCAGAATATTAGAAACAAAGCAATTCCTGAACTGCTTCAACCTTCAGTTTGCCTTCAGCAAACTGGAATAAAGTGGAATGACGCTTGCAGAGGATGTGATCTATTGCCTTCTCTTGTATCAGTCTTCATGGTTTATGCTTTTCTGGAGTTTTTCTTCCCAGATTGACGTTTACTTATATTTTTTCAGTATACTTCATATTTGCATGCACATTTAATTTTTTATTGAACAGCCAGGACTTCACAGAGGATGGCTGGCAGAATGCTAAATGATTGGCTAATTCAGGGGATAATTATGTGGATTCAGCTGGAACCAGAATGCGCCTGTTCAAAAGTCAAAGTGCATACATGTAGCTGTTTTGCAGGATTTGGGCCCAATTAACATGAGAAAGGTCAAGAAGGTGCCAATGCTTCCGGGAATGAAAATATGCTTCATTTTGCTTCTAAAAATATTTTTATACACCAGTCGGTAGAATCGAAAGATGATTTCTGGACATGCTTTGTTTTCCCAAGGCGTTTACAGCATGGATTGACAGCTGATTGTGCGATTGTGGCAGGGAAAATAGTTTTTAAAAAAATGAAGCAAACAAAAAACCCACCACACACCAATATGGGAACAGTTCAAATTATTCTGTAAAGTGAGATAATTTGGGGAAGTCTTGAAAAACACTTAGCTTCTATCAGAATAGAGCACAGTCAATAATTTTATTAGTTCCACAAGCAATGGGCAACTTCTATTTCAATATTCCTTCTCAAACTTTTTTCACAGGTTAAACTGGAGATTAATTATTCCAAATACCTCAGGAATTTCCATTAGTAGGGCTGATGGCTGTACTGATTGCATTCTTCCTGCTCTATCTGCCTATTGAGCTGCGTATTTGATCATTTTCAGATTCTTTTGGATTTCTAAAGCATGCAAGGAACAGCTACACAAGAAAATAAAAGGTCAGTTCCAATGCTGACCTGTGGAATGCTGGGCTAACTTTTAGTTTCCTTCCCTTGACAGAGCACATAAAGGAGGCATAAAGCTGTATTTTTGTCCCTGAAATTTCTTTCTTCAGGCAGGCATTTGTTAACAGCCTATATAGCAGCAAGCTGTGTTCCAAATGTTCTTCTAGTAAGAACATCAATAGCAACAGATATATCAATAGCATTAGGTCAGTAATAAGAAGGAATAACTTGAGCTCAGTAATAGGCACAGCAATAGCTGGAGATCTGGGAGAGCAGTCTGAAATAATGCAGCCCCTCAAAATATTCGCTGTATCTAGAAAATTTTTATTTTATTTAAAATATGTATATCAGTTTATTGAAATTTATTTTTTTTATATTTGTTTGTATTGCACGAATTCAGTCAGTAGCTTTTAAAGAACAAAGAGACAGGAGAAAACTAATGGAATATTGTTTAAAATTTTGGCTTTCTGAGCATGCTTAAACATCTAATCCGGTATTTGCTCTGTTTGAAATCTGGTTGTTGACTTGATCAGTGCAGGAGTTTTGCTCATGGGTTCCACTTTTCAGATCAGGTACTGTAAATTTTCACAAAGAATAGTCTTATTTTAAATATAACCATAATACCCTGTAATAGGAAAATATGAAAAAATCTGCTTAGAGGTTGGAAAGTATATATAAATGCTAACAGGTTAAAAAGTAAAGAAAAGCACAGTAAAACTAAACAGTCTAGTTTGAATGAGTGAAAAACAAAGATTAATTGAAGACTAACGGAAATGGCTGGCTGGTAGAATTTTAAAAGCTTTAAAACAGTATTTTCAGGTACACCTTCACCTTCCTACAAACACTTCCTTATGTGCTTTTCTTGAATTCCTGACATTGACTTCAGCATGGAGCCACTTGCCCTTTAAGATGAGACAATACCTGGTAGTACATTTAGTGTCTTGTAGTGTTAATATGATATTTTGATTTTTTGAAACAACTATATTTCCAAAGTTTTTTGTTATAATTTGTAATATTCTTTATTCTATACTACTTGAATTGAAAAAGGATTGGGAGAAAGTTGGTATTCATATTAAGTCGGAGATAGCGTGAAAAAATGACTAAAGCTTTGAATACCATCTACTTCCAAGCACACCAAGGAATTTAGAAACTTTTCAAACCTAAGAAAAGTGTTTGATTTGAGAAGACAGAGATGTTTGAAATCTAGACACTTCAAAACACAGAATAATCGGGCCAGTGCAGCTATCCAGTCAACAAAAATCACAATAAAGGCAATATTTTATTTTTGCTGATGATTATCAAGGTTCTTACTGAATGTTCAAGTGAAATGGATGAGCTGGCATAGTTTTAATATGAGATGATAAATGTCTGAATGTTTTTTTTCCAGGCTTTAAGCTTGTAAACCAAGTATGTTACTCAGTATGCATATTAAAAATAATTTCATCATAAATACTAGAAACTATAGTGGTAAAGGATGATGAGTCCAACACAGAGAAGCTGTCTCTTCCTCTTAATACAATTCTCTATCTACAGGCAACATTAATAGTAACAGGTATTGGTTATGCTTGCAATTAAGTCATTTGGCTGCAAAATCCACAGAAGCCAGTAAATGAGTTGGCAAACCACCAGTATTGTTTTGTAAGCAGCTATTTGAAGTTAGCTTGGGGTATACCTGCTGGGTCACAGTTGCAACAGAAGCATTATAGATACATCTGTTGCACTTGAGGCTTTGTATTTACCAAAAGATATACTTTTATATTTACCAGTGTAAATACCAGAGCTTGCAAGCCCTCCTAGTAGGCGCAATGATTGTCATGAGAAAATATTTCTTTCTCTGATGTGCATCATAATACACACCATAATACTGATATAACCAGTGCAAGGATGGACAAGGATGCAGCCACTGCCTTGTCATGGGATGAGCAGTGCTCTTTGCACTGCACAGAGCCGATGCATACCTTGCCTCACCCATGTCAAAGGCTACTGTATTGGGGCAGCAAAAGCTGGCATACTGCGTTATCACATGAAGCCTTCTCCACACATGCACAAATCAGATTGAGCCAATCAAAACACTTCTGAATTGTTAAGGACTTAAATACATTAAACATGAAAAAAATATCTGAAAAACTCTCCATGTTTTGTTTAGCTCCATCCCTATCCAAAGTTCCTGCTGCATTTACATAACCAAGCCATAATCTTACTTATTTAGGTGATAGTGAAGACACGACAGCACAAACATCAGCCCAGGCTAACTCCCTTCTGTAGGTACTTGAGGTTCTCAGTATTCTCGAGGTTGCTCCTGCTGTATCTTCACAGCTCTTGTTATCTAATCTAAGTTGCATATGTCTACCCATGTTGTTGGCAAGTCTCCTGAATGTATTGGAATCATACCAAGTTGCTAGGTGAACTTAAAATAATCTCGAGCTAGCAAGTGAAGAATTAATCTTTAAAGTTAAGCTTCCATAATTCTCTTGTAGCTTTCACCTTTCTTCCTCAGGTGGAGGTTGTGTGTCATAGGCAACGTGTATTTGAAGCTGGAATACATTGATGTTTATTTCTGGTGATCTATAAAATGATAGATTTAGAAAAGATTAAAAAAACAGGGAATCAAAATGAGAAATATTTTCATTTCCACCTTTCAAAATGAAATGGAGTTACAAAACGTCTTTTAAATTGAAATTGAAGTTATCTAGGGTAACAGGAACACTACAAAATTTAAACCTAGACCTTGATTGTGTTTTATTTTCGGTCAATTATTTAAAGGTTTTGTCTGTCTAATTTTAGCCCCAATCTTTTCTATAAGGCACAGAAACTGTTTCCCATGCAGATTAGTGATTTGTCCATGGTGCTCACTGAGAAAAGGGAATAATACCCTGTTGTAACATAGGGCAGTTGTATCAGTAGATTCCCACACAATTTATGACAGTACTTAACATTAACTTTATTGTATCTTGAAGAACAAGTAGAAATAACTCATGAAGAGGAAGGCAGCTGAGCTAAACAGGGATCCCTGTGGAGAATTCCATACTGGCACAGAAAGTCTTGTCATATTCCTTGACAGATGTGTTCCTCCATGTTCAATAGTTTTTTTGGGGAACTGAATGTATCTGCCGTGAATCAGCTGACAGCCACACAAGGACACTCAGTTCATGTCTTTGCTAAGACGTAAACCTCTACCCAACACGTAATTTTACACTGTTTGAAAAATGTCAGTTATATAAATAAAAGTAAGTGCTGTGTGATTTCACAATTAGGCCTTTTATGGAAGACACAGTATGACAACACAATCAGCTTTTCATTTTATAGTATGAAAAGTCATCATAGTCTAATTAATATGCTAACACGAGCCATCACTGTTTTCTTGCTTGTTATTTCACTGTTCTTGTCCAATCTTTTTTTCAGTTAGTGATCTCAAAATACTGCCATATGCCTACCCCTGCATATGACAGTATTTTGCATATGCCATATTATGCATCTGCCACAAATCATATGTCATCTTTGTCAGAATTGTTTAATTCTTGTTATCCATGATTTTCAGTGAATATCTAAAGGTAGTTTGGGAACACTTCCGTATTAGTAAGCCAAACATCCACACCATTAACATCTTACTGTCTTTTTCTCACAGTGTCTTTGTATTTACCCTGTTCTGTCACATATGGGTTAGTGTTTACTCTCCAAGTCCTGAGCAAGCAGATTAGACTAAAATGGATGGTGATTTAGTCATGTGGTTAAGGTTCTGCTAGGAAAGCATAATTAAAACAGTGGGAAACAGTTTCAATGATGATCTAGGTCCAGGAGGGAAAACTTGATAAATCCTTCCATGTTATCAGTGAATCCAAGCATTTAATGATCCCTGCAGTGAGAAACACGTTTGAAACAAAAAATTGACTTTCTCCTTAAGCACCCTAGTAGATGGATATATGTCTTTCAGATGGACAAAAATTTAAAAGAAGACAGAAAAGGGACCTCCTGCTCATTCTGAAAGCTGTGGTGTACAGCCACTTCTCCTGTATAGATTCTCCGTGAAAAGATCATAATGATTGCAGTCATTAGCAACACACCGTTGAGTGCATGCTCTAATTCTGATGAAATTGATGCCACATGATCTGAATGAGAAAAGTGGCATTTAATTCAGCCACACTTGAAAAGATAAATTATTTAATTCTTTAAAGTTCTTTA
The DNA here is from genome assembly GCA_013396635.1 of Penelope pileata. NCBI lineage: Eukaryota > Metazoa > Chordata > Aves > Galliformes > Cracidae > Penelope > Penelope pileata. The sequence continues at coordinate 442,013 of WBMW01001084.1, read as the reverse complement.
CAGAGGGATGCTCATAACTCACTAGATGATCCTTCAAAGAAGCAGCAAAAATATTTCTGTTTAATCTTTGGTCCTTTAGTGTAAGAGATCTTTTAACTTTAAGTGAATAAACTGTGTTTTATGAGTCAATATTTTAGAAAGCAGGATGATAAACAGTGCTATCATAAAGAATTTTGTTTCTGGCTTATGAAAATAGCACGGTGTTTGGTTGGCAAGCGCCTAATTCTGTTGAAATTAAATCAATCTTCATTATAGTTGCAAGGAAAAACAATAAAATGGTAAAATATCTAAATGTGCAAAAGCAATATTTACTATGCAAGTGTTACTAAATAAAGATGCAATTAAAACCAAAAAAATGTGGAAAGTAGCTCATGTGAAAGCCCATGCGTTATACGAGTGATTGCTGGCTATTACAGCAGCATATATTTCAGAGCATATTTCCTTTGAGAAGGGGAAAGATTTTCAAAGCCTAGTTTTCTGCAGAAGCCCAGTTGAATATTCTGACAGAGCATCTGTGAATATTTGGTCAACAGGGAGAGTTTCTGCATAGATATCTTGTGAGTTGCAGTACTCTGAGCTTTCTAGGTGCTAATCACTTAGAGAGGGCAAGACAGGGCTGAGTGAGAGGGCTGGATTGTCCATCAGCATTTTCAGAAGAGCTAAGAGGCCTCTAGAGAGATGACATTTGGCTTCTTAAAATGCAGTTCATGTGTTATCAACAATGTGGTGACATACATGCCCTGGGAAGATTAACAAGGTTTGCCAGATATGCTTGAAGGTAAAAATATGTTGTCAGAACTTAACCAGGCTTGGAACGATGTCAAGTGCAGGTGTGCTCTCAAACGATCCTTCTTAAAATCAGTCACAGTTAATTTGATGTTCTTAAACTTGTTTCTGATATCTGTGCTAAGAGGCATGCCAGCCTGCACCATTTTCAAGGTGATTTGGGCTGTTAGAAAGATGTAGCAGAAGAGAGGTGCTTAATTATAGGTAAGTGCATGAACAAAGTATGATATAAAGTAATAGAGTTAATAAAAGAGTGGTGACTAATGCAATAGTAATAGCAATAGGAGTTTGTGATCCATATCGAATAGACTTCAGATATGGTTGATAAAGATCATAAATTAGTTTTTTAATTAATTGTTTGGAAACAAAATATTTTTATTTTGTGTCCTACTTCTTTTCCTTGATTGCCCTGCTTTCATTTTAATTCCATGTTTCCACTTTTCTGCTCTATTTCTTTTTTACAATAATTGCTTCTGCTTCTTATCCTTTCATTTCTTTTCTGCAATTTTACATTGCAGCTAGTCTTCAGCTAGCATAGCACATGGAGTATCCCCTCCCATGACAAATGCCATCGATCCCTTGCATTGTCAGTCATTAGGCAGTGTTTCTAACTGGATATCAGCTTCCAAATCATTCTCACACCATCTGCTTGTTTAATAGTTTTCATAGTTCATGTTTTTGGTTTCATTCAGTTACTCTTTAAACTGAGAGGTTCTCAAAAGAAACATGACTCTTTTGCTACAATATTACCAGGGTTGATTTTTTTCACTACCTGTTAGTTTAGTTTTTTAAGTAGTCCCCAGTGCTGACACTGTAACTCTTGGCCTGCCCGAGTAGACTGCATCATTTGTGTAATTTCAGAAAACAAAATTTGCTTGTTTTTTATAGAAAGGACAAACAGTATTTGCAGGCCTAAAAACTTACTATCTGTTTTTTTCCTGGATTTATTTAATCTGCAGATTTTAACCCAAATGTTACCCTACCTGTAGGTGACATTGAGGTAACAGTAGATTTATTTACTTTATTTCTTGTATTATTAATGATTTCCTGAAATGGAAAAATGACCTTCTTGTCTCTCTGTGCCTTTAAAATCATTTCATCTGTGTAATGAACCCACCTACAGCACACTAGCTCTATGCTGTCACCCTCAGGTTAGTGGAGAGGAACCATGGGGTCACCCATTATCCATACTGATGCTATTTTTGCCACAAGTTAAATCTGGACATAGCAGAAATGAGGCTGGAGCTCGAAGTTCTGGAGACTCCAGGTATTATTTTAATACCTTCACTGGTAATGGAATGCTATTGGGAAGCAGTCAATTGGATTTCAGTAGATAGAGATGTTAATTTTACCAAGTTGAAGAATAATAGTTTGTTGCCTGATAGCAGAATTAATATTATTTTCAATATTTCTAACTTTGTAATTTGTTCTCACTAGCAGTTCAGATAAGAAAAATATTTGCAGATGCTGTAAAAAATCCATCCTTTCTCAACTATGAAAATTGTGGCACAGTGAGACATACAGGTACAAGCCTGACTTCTTTAGAGGTTTGTGGATTGTTTAGTTCTCTGACTATTGCTGTGCCAAAAGTAAATTTTCATCCTCACCTCAGCTTCTCTGTTCTCTCTCCTATATGCATCAATCTTTGTGACTTTTTTTTTACTTTATGAACAAACTGGTTATCATTGCTCATTCATGGAAATACTTGGTGCTCTGCAGACTAGACGGAATTACCAGAAATTAGAGCAGTTCTCTCTGGTCGTGGTTGAGTAGGTAACTTGTGATCTGATACTTCTCTCAACAGAGTGATATAACTCTTCAAGTTCCCTGTGCAAGTTTCCAAAACTAGGCTTCATTCTGCACAGATGCTTCCCTGTAATGGATCATGAACTTTTAAAATTTATATGAACTTGCTTGTTAGTAAGCTTATGAACAAAGAAAGCTCAATAGGCTGTCCCAGAGATAGCTTACAAAGATGTTTATCCCATTCTGAATTATTATTGTGATCGGCGTCTTCATCTTCTCCAGAATATTTTTCCACTGTAAAGGAACAAACATAAAATAACCCCAACATTTTTAGAGATGATAGCTTGCCTTCCTCAAATGTTATGATTGATAGTTGCTGTCTGATTATGAAAATCAACATTTCTCCATTGTAAGAAAATTGTTTCATTAAAGAATTGAATAATTGAGTCTTCTGATTTTTTTTTTATGGGAAGTTCTTATGCCTGTGCAATGGGAGGAACATGGGGCAGAGACTGGGCAGCAACTTACCCCCTGCCACCATGACTAGGGTGATCTCAGCCTCTTGTGCCGCTGTTTTGAAAAAAAATGATGACTCCGAATTGAATGTACTGAAATTTTATGTGTAATCTTGCCTTCCCAGGGAAAAATTTTCATTTCTTCTGGAAGCAAAAATGGTTAATCTCTTGATTGCATAAATCTTGTGTGAACTCTGGGTCCAAGCTGCTTTGTTCATCTTTTAAAAATGTACTGTGGTTGTACAGGGACTTGAGGGAGCTCCTTAGCTGGATGTGCTGTCAGAGGTCATTGAACGGGTTAATTGCCTGCACTTACCTTTTAAAGCAGAGACATAATGTTTAGATTAAACTCTTTTATAAAATTCAGTTCTTCACAACGGTGTTAGAACCTTTAGTATTCGTGCCATGAAACTTTCTGGCCTATCAAAATTAGTGCAATAATAGTAGTTGTCTGTTTGCTTTTTACCTATGAAAACTATAAATATACAAAATGAATGTACATTATAAAATGTTAGAAAATCAAAGACTTTTATTTTTCCCCCTAGAGATATTTCAAACTCTACAAAGTTATTCATTGTGACAAAACAAAAATGAGTTTGGCATTCCTCTTGTTACTTCTGATAGATATTTTGTTGAATTTGGATTTAAAATTATAGACTGTTATTGTTCCATTCTTCCTTTTTTGAAAGGTGCATTTCTGACCTAAATCCACATTCAGTTGTGAATTAATTCTTATCACAAGTATAAAAAAGCAATTTGGTTAAGTGGTTCTCCTTTGTAAAAATTAGTGTCCATACAAGTGAACTTGAGTTTTGAGAGACAGATATGAGTTGAATTGTTGACCACTTGTTGTTCTCTCACTGCTGTTCCCTGCTATCAATATTATTAAGGAGCTAACCTGTGGGATAATATATTTCAATATTTTACTAACATCAATTAGTTGTTAGCTTGCATTTTTTTCCATAACACACATTGGTATGCTAATTCACTGCAAAATCAAGAGTTAAATAGCTATTCTACTTCAATTAAAATTAGATAAAGTTGACTTAGTCAAATAAACAGGCTGTGTGCTTGAAAAGAGTAAATTTCAAAAACTGAGATATCCTTCTTATTTTAATCATTGTGTGTTAGGTGTTAGCTATTGTTGAGGGTAAGAAAAACAGGCATTTTAAGAAGCTGCTGAATACAGAGTTATGAGCCCTCCAAGACGTGAATGACTTCAAAATGCATCCTGCATTTTCTTCAAAGAATAATTTTGATAAAGTTCACAATCTAGCCCCTAGTTTTGATCCAGTAAGAGGTACCAGAAACACTGTACTTTGCCTTTAGAAGACCAGAACTAGTCCACGTGGTTCATACTAGCTGTGTATGAGTTATAATATCCTGAAGGCTTTCAATTTATTTTAACTTTTTTAATATATTATAGAAACACATTTCATTTTTTTTTAGACTTTTGGCATAGCCAGTTTTCTTTGAATTATTACAGAACAAACAGCTAGTGGCAGGTAAATTATTCAGAAGAAATTAAGCAGCACCAAAGAATTTAAAAGACCTTTTAACTTTCTTTGTTGTAAATTTGCAAAAGTAATGCAACTGTGGGATTGGAAATGAAACTTGAATACTAATACATTATTTACTCTCACTGTATGATGAAACTTTTTCTTTGTATCTCTTCCTAAGAGTTCCTCACAGTCACTAAGCCAATCAGAAAAGTTTATTCTTATAAGAGAGAGGAAAAAAAGAGAAAATAAATGGAAAGAAAGTCAAGAACTCATTTTGTTTGGTATTTCTTTTTCATTTACTGTAGTTCATCTCTCAAGCTGTCAGTGCACTATTGCAAACCATTGTCCTTGCTTTTCTGCATAGGAAAGATATTATTAGTACTGCTTAAGCACATGGTTTCTTTGTGCTGTTCATACATTACATGGCTCATAACTGTGCTAGATTTAGAGGAAAAACAAGGTGCTCTGTGTGTTTTGGTACGTGTGCACGCACACACCTAACCATATTTAAGTTCTCCCCGTTTAGCTGTCCACATGTGGCCCAAGAAGTTTTTGTTGGGTTCATCCAGACATAAAATACCAATTACATCTTTTATGCTGAAGCAGAGAGCCAGCCCTTCTCATCTCCCACTTCAGAGCCCTTTCTGTGGGACCACACTGCCTCCTAGTAACTGAGTGAGAAATGAAACTGCTACCACAAGGTTTTAGCAGCAGACATGGTGAATGGAAATGAAAGCTATGAAAATATGAGTGAGGAGAACATGGTTTTTCTTAAATATGAAAAATGTTTGGGGTTGATAAATAACTTAAAACACTTTGTTAGTTTGCTCTTAATCCTGTGCTGGAAAACCGAAGGGAGCTGCCAATACCCTTTATGCAGCTATCCTACAGAGTGCCTTATTACAAATGGGACATGCAGATTTTTGACTGCACCAGCCTTGGTTAATTCTTAGGCAAATGAATCTTGTTGCTTTTGAGTTAAAATGTAAGAGCCCTAAGAGAACAGCTTCCTATCCCACCATCAGCCTGAGAAGAACAGTATCTATCCTTGTAGCAGCTGAGCAGTTTGAAGAAAAAATTCCTAACGCACAGAATGATATAGAATGTGTCGTTTTCCTGAATGCTCTTTTACAGAGTGATCAAGAAGCTTTCATTTAGTGAATACATTTGCTCACTCAGTTTTGGAGAGTCGCCCTTCATTTATTCTTTCCCTTTGGAAATACTTTCGAGTGCAAATTACTGCTATCAGAAGCCTTGAACTGAGAGGCTATTATTCTCCATGCTCAGATTAAATTAATTTTGAACAGTTTAATGCAGCATGTCCGAGCTGCGAGTCCAAGTGGTGTCAAATCTATTTCTCTGCTTTTTTAAGCTGCACCTTCAAGGGCAGTATGATTCATGGTGAATGTGTTCTTCTAATGTCTTTTGCTAAGCGTTATTATTTTCTTTCATTTGCAAGTCATGAGGCTAAAATGTTAAGCATTTTCTTCCTAAAATTATATAAAGAATGCGTGATTTTATTGCAGCCTAATTTTCCAAAAGAAAGTTGTTATATTGACTTGCTATACAAGAAATAAAGGAAAAATTGTCATGATGAAAGAAAGAAGTTTAAAAAAAAATGGATGAAAAGGAGGCACCACAAGACCCTGCAACATCATCATTGTGTTAGAAAGGAATTATCTTGATCAAGGTCTCTGTAATAAAATTAAGGGTTTTTTTAATGATTGGCTATATAACTCTATTTCTGTTTTTGCCAAGTTGCAAAAACAAAATGTGACATAAACCTACTTATCTGTTCTCTTCAAGATGGAGCAATCTATGATCTCTTCACTGCTCTTTATTGCTAAAGTGTCATTGAAAGGCAGTAATGAAGCTTTCCATATGTTTTTGGAATGTAAATGGTCAAAAGAATGGCAATCATTTTTCCACAAATAGAAGTGGAGAATCTGGGAGGCTGACTCATCCAGAGTACTTTCTGTGTAGGGTACTTCATGGCCAAATAAATGTACAGACCTGGATTTTAAAGCCCAGTCTTTCACTTAGCAATTGCAGTTACTGTTTGCAGTCTTGCACTCTTGGGTATTATTATATTCTGATATTTAGGTATGTCAACACTTTCTCATGTATTTAAATACTTTTCCAATATCATGTTGATGTGAAGTGTCCTTACTTTTACCTCATCTTATATGTCAAGTAACTATTGCTGCTTCCATGATGTTTCATCAAAAATTTTGTGAGATTATGATATGATTGCATATGTTGTACCCTTTCTATAAAAAACAGCACATACACAATTAGATTATGAACATAAGAGGACTATGACAGTCAGTCCGACAAACAAAATATATCACCAATATCATTAGGGATGTGCTGTAGTGGTATCTCCTGTAATAACTGAAATAGGGGAATATATAGTTCTGCTTGAAAAGCAGCTCTTCTTTTTTGAAGAATGTCAAGGATGTATTTCTCTGAAAAGTCCAGTTGGACTTTTATGGACTGACAGGAGAAAACTTCCGCATTGAGCAACAGAAGACTGAAATGTAACAAGGAAAATAATCTGTTCTCTCAATTACACAATATAAATTGCCATAGTCCTATATTTGTTGCCTAAGGGATATTTTTTTTTTACCCAATCTGTACCTTCAAAAACATTTATTTTAATGGATTACATCACTAGCATTACAGTGCTTACAGTCTGTGTATTACTCACACAAGCTGACGATCCTATGGCTGAATATTGTGTGCATGATTTTCAGTAGCTTAGGCTATTGAGTTCTACATCTGCATCAGGATTTTGTCTGATTTTTTCGTAAAGTTTCACTTCAGTAAGCTATTTTTTACCTATTATATGTTGAGTCAAATAGTTCTGTGTATAATTTTAGTATATAGCTATGATATTTGCAGAGTGGTAGAATCCTTCCAGGGCAAGGATAAACTGTGCAATAGCTAAGTACCATCATTGGTCATACCATTGTGTCATTTTATCCACCATGAATTTTCTTTTTATATCTGGGTGAGTAATAATAGTTTCAAAATACTATAATCATTCCTGACATCAGAATATCTGCAATATTGCTTTTTCATATTTTTCTTTGATTTCTATCTCTATGGGGTATCATTTATCTTAGCTTTTTTTCTGAGAAGGGCCGGGGAGGAGAGAGAAGAGATTAGTATAAGGAATTGAGCCAAGAGCACGTCAGGCAATCTACTTGTTCTGTTTGGAAAAGTTGAATTCCTAGATGATTTGGGAGTATCATGGGATGCTAATTGTTTGGACAAGGAAAGCTGTAAGGGCACCTTCTGTGTTTCAGTGATGTACCAGAATCAGGGATTTGCTCATTGTGATACAGCCCTGTAGTGTGAGATCTGTTGCTGTCAGTAGGTAAGGCTAAGGCACAGCACAGCAGACAGTATGCTGTGCTTATGACAGTGGCTCTGAGAATAAGACCAAGGTACCAATATCCTGGCAAGATCTTTACTTTTCATAATTTAGAAGAAAAGTAGGAAAATAAAATGAAGCAAAGACATGAAAAACTGCACAAGTGTTACCAGAGGGAGAGATATTGGAGAAGCAGCAGAAACAGTGGCATTGATACACTAAAATAAGGCAATGTATAGCAAGCAGGAGATGCTTCCTTATTGTATTTGCTGTGGATAAAATGAAGTATAACAGAAGTTTGCCCAGATACTTCCAATGCAGTTTAAAGTACATCTGTTGTACATCCATGGTCCTCAGCCAAGTGAATTTTCAGACACCTAATGATTAGGAAATACTACAGACAGGGCTGTACATAAGGCTGCTGTGACTGTAAATTCTTTATTTTCCTCCTCCAAGAAGCTACTGTAATCTTTTAAATACTTATCTGTATTTTGTGGGAAATATACCTGTAATATTCTGGACATGCCAACTGAGACACGTTCAAATACATTTTGCTTAGATGTGATGACAAAATTTACAGTCTGTGAGATATGCTATAGAAATTTTTATCAAAGAGGCTGAAGACTGTTTCACAGTTCAGCAATGCTATCCCAGTCCATCAATTCAAGCAGAGAAGACCACTGAACAGGTCCTGTGTATCACAACAAATCTGATTAATGTTCTCTGTATGATAATATTCAGTGATATCAGATAGTCTTTAAGTCTTTGTTTTTACCTCCTGTGTTCAGTGCTGCAGTTATTCCCTACTCTCTTGCTATGGATATTCCTTTTTAGTAGCATCTACAGAACAGGCATTAGTTGGAAAACTAACAAAGAGTGGTACTTCTGATCTGTCCAGGATGAGAGGATTTTGTATTCCAGATAAATCCTGCCTGCCACTTTTCCTGTAGACTGTCAAAATACAGGAAAGATTAAGTCAAATGTCTGTTTCTATCTTTACTTGTCTTGTACCACAAAGGAATTCTGGATATCTCAAAAAAGAAATCAGTTCATTCTGCCTTGGGATGATTGGATGATTTTTCTTTGGACAGCCAATACAAAGAAAATCAAGAATGGGATCTTCCTGTGCTTTCTAAGTCAGTGTTGATAACAGATAACATTTTCTCATACAGAGTTCTGACATCTCTCCCCAGTTGTGGAGGAGATGGCATAGCTTAGTCATATACAATAGAACCTCACTTTTTCTTCCTTTCTAAAAACATGTCTGAGTACGAACATTAAAGTTTAAAAGAGAGATGAGCAAACAGTTTGTATTCCACTTCACAGCAGATCTGCTTCAATTTTTGTTAAAGAGACCGGACACAGTCCCTAGGTCCAATAATTGCATTTGGGACATAGACTGAAATCCCTGGAGTCTGGCTGTGAGACTCCATGTAAAGCAAATGAACATACTCTGACTTACCCTACAAAGTCTGGCTTCTGCCTGGATTATTACTTTTTTTGTTTTGCTATCCAAGTAAAATCCAATATTCCTATGTCACACCAAAAATTATTTTTGTTATGCTGTTTTGTTGATGTTCTATTAGTCTCTTCTCCACGCTTTCATGGATACAAGGATACAAAAGTGAAACAAACATCAGCTCTTTCTCACAGTCCATTCACAAGAAAAAATAAATTCAAAATTATTTACAATCTTAGAGCTTTATTTCTTGGCTTTTACAACCGGAAATTTGAAGCTGAATCTACAAGTGTGGATTGTGGTTGAAGTAGAAACAAAGATTATGACCTAGACAAGAAAAATATAGCAACAGTAATATTTAATGGTAGAAATATTTTTTATATTTCTATTGAAGGCTCAGTGTCCAGTTTATATACTTGTAAATTAGTGTATGTCATCACACGTTTTATTATCAGTGTTACACCAGTTATTGGATTACTCTGCAACAAATGCTGGTAAGAGTTTTTTCATTAATGATTTTACTGCTCTCAGCTCAATCTGCGAAAGAGAAGTCATTTTGAAAGAACCCAAATATACCATTTTCTGAATGTATATGTACCTCTCAGAATCTGTTTAGGTTTACTTATGGTACACAGTTTTTTGTAGTCATTTGTTACACAGATTGATTTTATATTTGCATAAAGATTTAGGTAAGTCCCAATCGCTCTGTTGAGATGTGGTTTGAGATGTCTCCAGAAGGTGATTTTTTTTATTTTACTTTTGAAGGATTTGATAAACAGAAGATGAGATCATATGGCAGTTGAAGCTGGGCAGAGAGGCTACATACAGGCATAGCAGAAAAGTTTTATTTTAAAGAGAGGGACGGAGGGAGAATGTCATTAAATCTGAGGAAAGAAATTAAAATTATTATAGACACATGGGGAAAAAAAGAGCAAGCCTTAGAAACATTTGCAGATCAGTTGTTAGCATTCCTCTAACCTCGTTGCAGGCCTCTCTCAACCTGATCATGAAAGATGCAATTATGAACATTATCTCTTGTATCTGAATTGTCAAAGAATATCCACTGTAGATTTTCCTTATTCCACCAGAATTTTTGAGGTTCCATTTTTAATATTCTTTTACCTAGCTGGAAACTTTCTGAGCTTTTAAGAGAATCTGGACCTTTTCCATTCATATCTGAATGGTGCTCTGCGGTCCTTCCCATCCTTGGCTGTTCCTCCAACCCATGTCCTGGGGCCTGAAAGTGTGAGAGCAACTGTGCCCATGAGTGTGCTGACATCCTGGAGGCAGGCCACAGTGCAGGCTCTGAGCAAGCCCATGGGATGCACGCAGGTTCACCTGTGTGAATCAGAGGGCTAAAGGGTTCACACACTAACCATAGGGTGTGCCTGCGTTCTCACGACACCGTATAATTCCTATGCTGTTAATATGGTGTGAGTCTGATTTATAGCAGCAATTTTCATAGGGCATTTTTGAGCTCCATACCATTCTAAAAGGTTTGGTCTCTAGGAACAGCATAATGAAATCACTAATATGATCAGAAAATCTCTAACAAGATAAACAGAATTCTCATTCTTCTTCCTGTCGCTAGCAGTGTTGAAAATGTTTTCGTTGCCCTCCTCATCCACCTGCTCTCATCTCACAGGGAGTATATTTGGCAGCTGCAGAAGCTGTGTGCCAAGTCTGGGAGTGCATTTTTCATGTGTTAGTAACTAGGTCTAGTGCTGACTGTGTGAGAGCCACGACACTCATTTATGTAAATCATATGTGATTTGTGAGGAATTCAGTCACTGTTGCATGCTCAATACTACAGTTTTTCACAAAATCCCTCATGAGCTCAGCTTACAAGGTCATGTGAGAGCACTTAATCATGGGAAGAGATTGCTTCTGATGCTAACATTTGATGCAGAAAAATGCAGCTGAGTCTTTATGGCCACCAATGCCCCTTTTACAGCTTCCCTTATGATTGAGTTTTTGTTTTAGTATGAACTTGAAAAAGACATTTATTTTGGTGTTCTGGCACAAATGTCAAGGAGGCCAAAGAGTGAAAAAGCATAAAAAATACAAATACAAATATTATCTGAATAGAGAGCACAGTCACTCTGATATAAAATGGCATGACACTACATTAGGACTCTAATTAATGTGTCTTTTCATGGTGCAGCTGAAGCAGCCTCTGAGAAATGTGAGAATTCTGATTATATGAACTGGATGATCTTTAAAGCCCCTTCCATCCTGAGACATTCTGTGATTCTATGATACATGTATCATATACCTGCAAAATAAATTTGGGATCACGTACTTGGTATGCACAGTTGGTTTGTTTTTTTTTTCTCTAGAACATAACTACAACCTCAAATTTTCTGATAGGTGCTGCCTCCTTTCTTCTGGGAAACAACATTAGAAATCATATGAGTTAGGGGTAAGAAAATCTTGTATTCTCTCCCCTACCCAATATTATGTTCAGGTCATTTCATTAAAAACTTTTCCACTGTAGCCTTGTGAATGGCCCAGTCCCCTCTGCTCTGTTTGAGCTAATGGTCATATTTCAGCAGCACAGCACCAAAAGAATTGTTTCACGCTAAGGACTCCTGTGGGAGCAAATGGAAAGCATAGTTAAAGAAATAAGGGACAGTTAGTGAAATACAATTTCTCTCCATTATCCTACCAACCTCAGTAGCTGCCTGAAAATGGATTTTCATCTAGGCTGAATGTCTTGCCCCCATTATCTTGCTAACCTGGTTGCTCTGCACAAATCGTTCTGATACAGACTTCAGTGAGATAACAGGCATAGCCTGCATGCTGACTGGGGAGATTCTTCTTTTCTACCACTGATCTTTTTTTTCTTTTTTTTCTTTTTTTTCTTGTTTTTTTTTCTTTTTTTTCTTTTTTCTCTTTTTTTTTGTTGTGGGAAACCTGTGATAAACAACCTTTTTGTCCACTGCAGATTATAAGACACCAATGCAACAAATTGTGGCTTTGCAGTTATAAAGAGACACCATAAGCTTGATTCACTTCTATACATAAAGAAAGTGATAGGAGCAGCTTGTCTGTAAGTTAAAAATGCTCCTAGTTAGAAAAAATAATTTGCTTCTTTGTTAAAAATTTTCAAGGAGTGAATCTTCCTGTCAATTTTGATGCTAGAGTATCTGCAATTTTAAGAAAATCTTGACTTGTTTTTAGGAGGTGCCAAGAACTAGCAGTGTATGTGTTGGGAAATGAGTGAGGGGGAAGCTTATGCACAATTTGTAATTTCTCTTCATATTCCACAGACTTTTTTCTTCTGTGGTGAAACAGAAAATAGCAAATGGGAAACAAATTAGAAGGCAGGCCTGGCTCTGAACCTGACATTCAGAAAGATGTACCTAGACAGTGCAACAATGAACCTAAATTGACTCTTGTCACTTTTTATCATATTTGAAAAGGAAAGTAAATGAGAACCTTACCCAGCTAGCCATAGTTTTAATGTTATCTTCTTTAAAAAGCAATCTGAGTCAACTTTGTTCCCCTTTCACAAACCTATTCCAGCTCCCTGCTCTGTATTCCAAGATCATAACAAAGTATGTTGTTTAAATAAGAAAAAAATCTTCAAAGCAGCAGTTACATAATGAAAGCATAAGCTTAAAAAAAAAAAAAAACCTCTTTGCATAGAGGTTTATTTTTAAAACATTATGAATTGTTGTCACTCATCAAGAAGCATTGAGATTATATTGAACACCTACAAAAGATCAAAGAATTCCCATATTCTGTCAATTCTGCATTTTTAGCTTAACAAGTACATCAAGTAAATTATTCTTTGGCTTTTATTTGAATGTGAAGTACAGTAATCAGTGCTCTAAAGCTAATCTGATTATGTGGCTTATTTCACAGCTGTTCTATCTCTTTCAGCAAAGAATTGGTCAAAAAATCAATGTTACTTTTTCATAACTTTGAAATTCAGGAATATTATCTAATAATTATGTTACCAACAGTGTATGCTGTCTGTCTTTAAAAATATTCAATACAGCAAAACTAAACAAATGGTTTTCTCCTACTTGAAAAAGAAGAATGTTGGAACTGTTAAATTACTGAGGAATTAGTAAAAGCCTAATCTTTTTCATGAGCAAATGTTGCAAAAAGCTGCAGGTATGCTAATTTCCCCCTGTATTATTCTGGGAGCTTATGCTATGAGTATAAATGCTATGAACATGCAAATGAATTACTAGAGTACTTAAGACTTGTAACATGCAACTATTCTTTCAGAGGGAAATTTCCTTTCCTTGCTTATCACACACATTTTTTTCTTCTGCATACTTTTGTTTAAGATTTATATAAAACACAGATATTTCAGACATCATACTCATAAACCAAATTTGTCTACAGTTCTCAATTTGTTGAAGTTTGTCATCTGTTAATACAGGAATTTTCCTATGCTTTTTTAATATTCTGAGCGTAACGCCAACATAGGAAGATATTACAAAGAGTACTTCTTTGGTTTGGCTACAAATGGAGGTATATTTACTACTTTATTTCTTCCAGCCTCCCATATCATGAGAAGCAGGAATTACAGCCTAGTTATTTTGTTAAAAAAGAAAATACTAATATGGTGCAGTCATACAATTTTATGTCATCAAATGTGATGCAGTTTGCTCCAGTATATTTCACTGCTTATTCCTGTCAACTTTATGTAAATTAGGGCTTTTAGTTATTTTATTAATTCTTTTCTAAATGCATTAATATATTCTGAATATATTTTAGAGTTTTTTCCAGTTTTATAGCAATAAAGTTCTGTTTAGATCAGTATTGTTTCTGTTATGTTTAGTTATCTTGTTTCAGGGGCTGATGTGGAAATTATTCAACAAAATGCTACGGCCTGAATGGCCTGTTTTATGCAAAACAGCAGATAATTGTAATGAACTCTTCTGGCCAGAAAACCTTTGGAATGCTTTGCTCTGGCTATCCTGAATGAGGAATTGTTCTTCTCCATCCAAAAATGAGCACATCTGTTCTTGGTGAAGTGGGTGCCCTACTTTGTAGCAGACAATTTCGTCACGGAGTTTAGCAGAGTACTTACTGCTCTGAGTCAGGTTCCAGCTGTACTCTAGGTACAGATACTGGAACTGTTTTTCCTTTTCAATTCCTTCAGTGCTGTGTTTTGGCAGGAGAGAAGTATCCTCTCTGTGCTTGCTTACCTTGTGTCCAGCGGTGCTGGTGAGGTGACCAGCCCGAACAGCCCTGAATTTACTTCCTTTTCCTTATTGTTCCACTGAAACAGCTTTACTCTAACAATGAGTTACTGATATACTCTTAGGTTTCACACAGGTGACATGTAATGGTAATTCATCTCATCCTACCTGCTAGTGTATTGCGGGAGAAAGCTGAAAAAGACTTCAGTGCAGCTGTCTCATGCACATTCAGTTGATCCACTTTTAAAGGCTCACTGCTGGCCTGGCAGAGGTTAAAGCTTGGATGAGGACCGCCAGAAATTTGACACACAAAGACTGAAATAGAGGCAGAATTTGGAAAAAGGGGGAAATTAAAATATATCCACTACAAATGAAAATAGAAATGGGTGGAGAACATTCATTTTACCATCTGATGCTTTTCACAGGCTGGAGCTATGCCTCCAGGGCAAGCTGCACCTGTGACACGTTGCTGAAGGCACAAGCTGGCAGTACCAAGCCTGGGTCTGCCATCCCTGGCAGCACCCAGCGTGCCTCTGAGCTCTGGCACTGCAGAATGAGAGCAGCCCCTCTGCCTCCTGCTCTGCGGGACTGCGTAGGAAACGCCTGAGCTGAAACAACGGGTTAACAGTTAGTCCGTTGGGAAATAATGAGATCAAGAAAAGTTTAAAGATGACAAAAGGGGCATTGTGTCTTCTTACTAGATCTGGCCATAGTGGAGTTTTTGGTACCTATCTTGTCAAGACTGCGTATCACCTGTGGACACCGTCCACTGCCTTCTCTGAGGATTGATTGTTTTAATGCCTTTCACATTTTTTGGGCACAGTTTCAGGGTGGAACCTTATCATACTTCATTGATGTCATGCTGTAGGAAATGTGCTTGAGAAATTACTAACATGCTTCCTGTCCATGTGAGTGCTGGCAGTTACATCTATCTGTTTCTGCTTGGGAAAGCTAATGCAAGATTTGGCTGATTAATACAATTTAGACAGCCAATCCACATACAAATAGACAACTTCAGTTTTCCCAATGTGTTATAAATAAAACTTTGGATTATTTTGCCCTTTTTTCTCTGTAATAATGGGTAATATCTGATGTGTGTCCTCTGGAGGAATTTCTTTTTGTCCCTGGTCACGTATGCTTCACACAGAGTATGTAGGTATCACCTCCTCAAGTGAGTCAGATTATAGAAGTTGCCAAGCAGAGCAGTCGCTCAGCTACTTGGGTATCCTTTTCTTTGGCAGTAGACAGTGCCAGATGCTGCAGAAGAAAATAATTTGTTCCAAACCTCATCTGGGAACAAGCTTATGCCCTGAAGTTCATCATATTCACAACATGTGTCCTTTGAAACGTCACATTTGCTTTTTCTACTTATGGTTTTAGAGATGTGTCAGCTCTGTAAATCATCTTTGCTCTTCTGAGTTTCAGATTTTTTTAATGCCCTGTCTTTTTTATAGTCTTCACCCTTGATAACCTTGAGTACTTTTTGTTAGTTTTTAAAGTGGTTGTTGTCTTAGTAATAGCTGAAGTGCAGTTTTCCTACAACATAGGACAAGCTTTTACAGTGAGTGTTTCTCTCTTGTGCACATAGCACTTCGCTGAATCGCAGGGGCTGGAAGGGACCTCGAGAGATCATCGAGTCCAACCCCCCTGCCAAGGCAGCTCCCTACAGCAGGTCGCACAGGTGGCATCCAGATGGGTCTGGAATATCTCCAGGGAAGGAGACTCCACACCTCCCTGGGCAGCCTGTTCCAGTGCTCCGTCACCCACACTGTGAAGTTCTTAGGCAAATTTATGTGGAACTTCCTACATTCCAGTTTTTTGCTGTTGCCCCTTGTCCTATCACCATGCACCACCGAAAAGAGTCTGGCCACATCCCTTTGCCTCCCACACTTTAGGTATTTATAGAAATTGATAAGATCCCCTCTCAGCCTTCTCCAGGCTGAAGAGAGCCAGGTCACTCAGCCTTTCCTCATAAGGGAGATGCTCCAGGCCCTTCATCATGTTTGTTGCCCTAATATGAAGTTTTTCTGCATGCTGACATATCTCTGTGTTAAGAATCATGGAGAGATTTTTTATTCCATTACACTCCTGCAATTGCAAGATGAATGTTCACCAGGAGAAAAAAAAAAAAAAAAAAAAGGAGTCCAACCCAACTGAGTCTAACAAGTTTATCTGGGGGTAAATCTGGAGTGTGTGTCTTGTGCCATTGATAAAAGGGAGTCAGGGGACTGCGGTCTTCAACTCTTAAATTAGGTGGGATGAGTATGTGCTTGTGTCCAGTGCTTTTGTAGCTGAGATTATTTTATAATTTGCATATTTTAAATAAACAAATTGTGTGAAAGCAACAGGAATTCAATGTTGCTAGGAGACCATGCATGACACATTGTGCCAAAAGAAAGTTTGGGGAAATTACAAAAATGTGAGAGAACAATCATCCATTTGCTTTTGAAGCAAATGCTATCAGATATTCTGCAGCTTAATATCACAAATAATGGATGTTTAAAAATGGATGGGCTTAAACTTAATATTTGACAACACAATAAATAAAAGTAAAGTCAGTTCCATTTTTGCAAATTTTCTGTGTCAATATGGCCAATTTCTTCTGGAGAGCCACATTTAGAAAAAAAAAGATCTGTTGAGAAGTTTCAGTGCTTGTCCTAAGATTCTCTTTTCTCACTAGATTAAATATTGAGAAATAAAACCAAAATATGTAAATATAGTATACCCAAAAGCAAAAAATTAATTTCCAACACAGATGGGTTTCAGGAGTTCCACTGCCAAAAGATTTTAAAATTCTTGTGCTAGGGGGCAATTTGCTTGCTGCAGAAGAAAATGCATCCAATTACCCTTATGAAATTAGGAGTTTTGCTCTCTAACCAGTCATTTGATGGGGTATTTGAAATGGAAGATACAGGCAATGGCTGTCCACTTTTCATACTCTTGAGAATGAGAAGGCTTGAATGAGGCTTGGTCTATATTGTTTTCCTAAGTCCCCAAAATATGAAGAAAAGAGGTAATAAGGATCATAACTTGACAAATATTACACTGCAGATAAAAATCAGTAACAATTTTTAGTCTATACATGCTATACCATGATTAGAAATTAACCTTTCTGGAAAGTTGATACCTGCTATGTGAAGAGGAATGTTTCACTCCATCCCAGCATCTTGGATTTGCTGAGTGAAATTAATCCCTTTCAGTTGCACATTGTATTTACCTGCAGATAGGGGAAAGTGGCAAAGTACAAGCAGAAAAGTTTACATGGGTATGTTGGGTGCATATTTGAATAGCACTCCATAAGATTTGGGTCTTTCCTCTGTGAAATGATTCTTGCTTGACTTCTCTGTTGCTCATTCAAATCAAACCTAAGACATTCCCACGCAAGCGCAAGTTCTTTATGAGCTTATTCTGATAGCAGATGTATAAGTGAAGTTGGCCTTCACACTGTAAGTCTATGTCAGTTTTAGCTCAACCTCCCTTCTGCTACTGTGATTTTTATTGCTTAGATCCTGGCATTGAAATTCCATTTTTGTAAGTAATTTTTCAGTCCTTCCATTCAAAAGCCCTAAATATGGAATGTAATCATGTAAGATGAAAAGGTTTTCATATTGATTTCTTTGTAAAAATCATAAATTCCCCACACTACAGCTTTGTGCAGAGCAACTCTAGCTTTGCAGAAGATGCTTGTCAAGCTGTCACCAAGAATAACCAAGTCCCAGAGCAGCTGGTATATACTTACCTGACTGTTCTACTTACGGAATGAGGAACACTGTTGAGGGATTTCTATGCCCTGATAGCACCTCTTGTTTTGAATCCTGCAGGGGCCTGGTCAAACTAATTAGACTTCCTTCCTTTAATTTTACCTATCTATCAGACACTGTCATCCAGCATGAGTCTCATAGGAACACTGTGGCTGTTAATTAGCAAAAATTGTGGAATCAGTGAGGACTCAGCTATGCTGAGGAGAAAAACATACAGAAAAAGGAACAGAATTGGGAGCAGAAAAAAGGAGCACAAAAGAAGAGGGACAGAAAATAAACATAGGAGGTGGCCCAAAGTGGAAGGATACGTGGAGGGCAGAGGGCAGCATACCTCTGGCAGAAGTTGAAGGAGAGACCAGAAGAGATTGCGACCTCACTGAACATGAATGAGGGAAGAGATGGCATTACGCTGATGGCCTGAATGAGCTAATAAGATTTCAAATACATGAAGGTTTGAATAGTTATTATAATTCATCAGACAGTTTTCGGCAATAAGGTTAGTTTGCGTAATTTTGTGATGTTGATGTGCTTGAGTATTCTACTTGTTCTAAAATAATTGCAGAAAAACAGAACAGAAAGCAAATTTGGCGGTACGCTATGCTTAAAATCTTCCTGTTGTATGACAGTCATACTGGTAAGCCCCACATATCTCACATATATGAGAAATTATTTGTATTTGTTTAAACCTATGATGATTTCATTTGGAATTTTATTCTTCTCCCCAAAACTCTTGCATTCCTTTCTGCTCTGATTTAATTTCATAGAAGAGGTCTCCCACATCTTTAATACTGATAATTGTTGGAAATATGTGATGGATAGATAAAATTAAAATGACTGGCCAGTGTTGGAGCTGAGACAGTTGTCTCAGACAAGCATTAAAATTCAGGTAGGAAATCCTTTCTGGAGATGATCCGTTGTTTGACTCTGCTGCCTTCCTACACATAAATTGAGCTGCTGCAGACCATATTTCTGTTGGGATCCTGGGTAGCAAATGGTAGTCTGTTAATCTGCCCTTCCTACAGCAAATTGGTATGAAGCTTGCATAGCAACATATGATTTAAAAAGGTTTTGCTCCAAAAGAAAGTGGGTAGCATAGCTCCCTTTGCTGATAAAATTGTCATTGACTTGTGAAAGATTAAAGATCTGTCTTCCTTTACTTGGCTTCCAGAAGAACACTGTATTTTTCTTATTAGGAATATATTTTGAGAAGTTTAAGTAGACTTCATACAGTGACAATTACTTAATGTATGTCCTTAGAACATTCCTTTCTTCTTGTGGCATCAAGTTTGACCATAATACGACTCCTAGTAACACTAAAGTATAGAGTTGGTAGCAAGTATTTAGAATATGAACAGCTAAAATGTAAAGAGAGTAAAGGAGATGCCTTCAGATTATTCTGTGAGTCTTCATTTGCTAATTTGAAAAAATCCTCATTCAAACTTTCTCTGCATACAGAAATCAAATTTGGTACTGTTAGATCGTGTAACATAAATTTCCATGGATGATGGTAGGAAGTTATACAGCTCAACAAGACTCATTTGAAACACTGGTAGTCAGCCTCTCCGTCTGAAATACATGCCTCTCAAGCGTAACATATTCAACATTACGGTAGAATGAGAATATACGAACCTTAGAGACAGAAGTAGTGTAACCTACTCACATGGGTGATGTGAGAAATAATTATTTAATGTTCATGAAGCAGACAGAAGATTAAAAGTGCTATAGAGTGTTTGCTATTAAAAATCTTTACAATTTGACTTCTCTGTTAGATTATGTTATCACAGTATTCCCCACTTGCTCAGTATAGGCACATCTAGGGAATACTACAAATCCAGTAATGCAGCAATGGCGTCAATTACAAATGTAATTAGAAAAAATGCTGGTGATCTCTGATGCCCATGAAGTACATATTTACTAGAGCAACTAAAATTTAGGACTGAAAAGATTGCATTTTAGAATATGATTTTATATGTCAATTACAAATGATGTTACAAGATCATATGCTTCAGACATTTCTGATTGTGTCTCTGTAGGTGAGAATGATCAGATTAGGAAACAATGGCCTCATTTAAATTATCACTGACATAACCTTTGGCTTTAGTAGACAAAGTTTCATCCTCAGTCACTTACCAAAAGCCGCATAGTTGTCTGTCATAGAAGAGACAGAATCAAAACCAGTGAGTATTCTGGTTAGTGCTGTGTGGAATATTTGCAGTGTAATTCAGAATTCTTTAAAATGTTCCAATTATCAACCAAAGACCTGAAAGTAGATGGATTTTGAAATCTTATCTTAGAGAAAGCATGTGAGATGTCTTAAAAAATGCTCATGTCTTGATGCAAAAATGTTGATGATCTCGCTTTTTACCTTTTTTTTTTCCTCCCTTTTTTATTTCTAAAGCAAAATTTGGAAGCCTGAAATTAGATCTTAGAATCATAGAATGCTTAGAGTTGGAAGGGACCTTTAAAGGTCATCTAGTCCAACTCTCTTGCAATGCACAGGGACATCTACAGCTAGATCAGGTTGCTCAGAGATTGGTCCAGCCTTACAGTGAATGTCTCCAGGGATGGGGCTTCCACCTCTCTGGGCAACCTGTGCCAGTGCTTTACCACCCTTACTGTAAAAAACTTTTTCCTTTAGTCTAACCTAAATTTCCTCTCTTTCAGTTCAAAATCTTAGTGATTTTTGCATCATTCAGCCCTTAGTTCATTTATATGACTGCTTGACCATGACTTTTTCTAATTTTAAACACAGAGCTTCAGTTCACATTATTTCAAAGGGAATATATACCTTATCTGTGTGCTTTCACTTCCACCACCCCCCTTGCAAAAAGATCAACAAATTTAAGATAACTGTGGCACAGATACTTTCTGATATGTTCAAGGGACCACAAAGTGAAAGACGAATCTATAGGATTTGTACATATTATCTGCTATATAATTCAAATAAGAGTGCACTAATTGGCTTTTTTTTTCTCCCGAGTAATTGCACTATACAAACAATTATAGGAGGCCACAGGAGTACTCTGTAAACACAGGCTGATTATGTTTCATAGTAAAGGTTCTACTGGCGCCATAAATCATAAAGTAGAAACAGAAAGTATAAATCTAACTTAAGGAGCTGACGGTGGGGTTGAAGGCAACAAGCATGAATTACTCCTGTATTTTTAGATTGCAGTAGTCATAGATATTTTTCATAGAATCATAGAATCATCAAGGTTGGAAAAGACCTCCAAGGTCATCTAGTCCAACCGTCCACCTACCACGAAACCACGTCCCCAAGTGCCACATCCAGACGTACCATGAACACCTCCAGGGACGGTGACTCCACCACCTTCCTGGGCAGCCTGTTCCAGTAACTGACAACACTCTTGGAGAAGTTTTTCCTAATATCTAACTTCAACCTCCCTTGGTGCAACTTGAGGCCATTCCCTCTAGTCCTATCACTGTTACCTGGGAGAAGAGGTCGACTCCCACCTCACCACAACCTCCTTTCAGGGAGCCAGAGTGCAATAAGGTCTCCCCTGAGCTTCCTCCTCTCCAGACTAAACATTCCCAGTTCCCTCAGCCGCTCCTCATAAGACTTGTGCTCCAGACCCGTCATATCTTTTTTGCCCTTCTCTGGACATGATCCAGGGCCTCAATCTCTTTCTTATAGTGAGGGGCCCAAAAATGAACACAGTACTCAAGGTATGGCCTCACCAGAGCTGAGTACAGGGGGACACCATCACCTACCTGCTTCTGCTGGCCAGACTATTGCTGATGCAGGCCAAGATGCCATTGGCCTTCTTGGCCACCTGGGCACACTGTCGGCTCATGTTCAGCTGAGCATCAACCAACACCTCCAGGTCCTTTTCCTCTGCACTTTCTTCCAGCCACTCTGCCCCAAACCTATACTGTTGCTTGAGGTTATTGTGGCCAAAGCGCAGGACCTAGCACTTGGCCTTGTTGAAATTCATCCCATTGGCCTCAGCCCAGCTATCCAGCCTGTCCAGATCCCTCTGCAGGGCCTCCCTGCCCTCAGGCAGATTGACACTTCCTCCCAATTTGGTATTATCTGCAAACTTACTAAGGGTGCGCTCAATCCCCTCATCCAGATCATCAATAAAGATATTGAACGGGGTGGGCTCCAGTACCAACCCCTGGGGAACACCACTCATGACTGAACGCCAGCTGGATTAAACTCCATTCACCACCACTCTTGGGGCCTGGCCCTCCAGCCAGTTTTTTACCCAGCAAAGTGTGAGCCTGTCCATGCCATAGACTACCAGCTTCCCCAGGAGATTACTAAGAGTCTTTGAAACATTTGAAACATTTTCAATAACTCTATTGACATTTCACTGGTATTGCCAAGGCCCAGGCACAGCTGCTTGGATGCTGTGCCATGCTAACAATGCCATTTCTCTCTCAGCAGTTTCCTGCTTTGCAAAATTTCATGTGCATATGTCTTTGCAATGATGTTTCTTTGCATTGGTCCAACTTCCAATGGCTTTGAACAATTTATTTATCAGAGGCTGCCAGGCAGGAATAGAGCTTGTTGTTAAGAACAAGGCACAGCATTCAGGGCTTGTTCGTGGCTGCTGGCTTCCAGGAAATGTCTTGTAGAGCAGTAGAGCAGGTGGAAGAGCAGTAAGGTGAAACATTACAGTGTTGCACTGGACATATCGTTACAATTGTCTAATAACATAGAGGTTCCCAAGGTATTTAGAGTATTAAATTACTGATGAGAATTTTTAGAAGGATATGGTGATCCAGGCCACACAGGCTGCATACCCATTTTGCCACACAGAGGTAAAAGCTCTGCCATGTGCATCATACTGCTGTGTATTGACTTGGCTGTGCTTGCTCAAGGATCATTGTGCAATACTTCTAGGATCAGCAGCAAGCTTATTTAAGTTGGTCTCCATTTGAAACCTAGTCAGAGAGCTATGACATTTGGTAATAACTGACATATTGTTAGTGGCTTCTGGTTGTTGCAAAGATTTTTTTCCACTAAATACAGCACGTAAAAAGCAGTAACAATAGTCTAACCTTCAATTAAGTAAAAACAGTAGAACACAGAAGAGCGTCAACAGTTTTGCATTTTGAGCTAAAATATTCTTTGTTCTACTTTCTCGAAAAGGCCCTTAAGCTTGCATTTAACACAATCAGACGAGTAGTTATTTTCCAAGAAATAGTTTATGATTTAACCTCTTGTGTTTAGCTCCCACGCCATCAGTTTTCTCGCATAGCTTGTCGTCTACCCATCCTCGAGAGTGTGTGCTAATTCTTTACTGCAAGCTTTTAAAATAGCTTAGGAGTCAACATTAAGGTCAGGATTTATCAGTAGCTGAAGAAGGGCAAGATTTTTACAAGTCCCTGAAATGCATTGGTGGTTGCCTTATGGCACTACACAAACCACTTATAATTTCTGTTGTATGTATGCATTTGTTTTCTGCAACAAAACAGCAGTGTAGCTTGTCTAGGGTGCTATGAATTTTTCTGATGCTTCTTGTCAAGTTTCTTGTTTAACAAGAAGGAATTAAGTGCATATACATCTATAACTAATGCATGAGTATTCTGATATTCATATATAAGCTTTCTGTGTGCCTTTTGTATATTTACACACATTTTAAGCGTTCACATAGAGACAAAAGCTAGAGGGAAAATTATCCGAAAAATTGTGTGGTTTGTTTATCTGAGTTATTGTTTCATATTCTAGCCATACTCTAAGCAGTTACATTTAGCATGTAACCTTGATCTGGTTTCTGTTGGCAGTTCAGTTGCAGTTTGTAACTGAACTGGAGCAGGACGTAAGGAGATCCTGGGGACAGGAGTACAGTGGAATAGCTGTGCCTTCAGCAGCTCATGGTGTATATAAATAGAAATCTGTGCTTCCAAAATTTTCCTGTTTTCACGATGCATGCAGTATTGATATCAATACACTTACTGTGCAGTTTTGACAGTCTTACATTCAATCTGCTGATTAATCCATCTCCTTCAGAGCAACACTAAACAATCACACACCTTTAAAGAATTGCTGTGTACACCTAAAATATGTCTGACACAAAGTTTTCAAATCTTCCTTAAAAAAGTGAGAACGTGTACACACATCATAGTGCTGGGAGAATGTATGACCATGTGGTGAGAGATCCACTTTAACCTGCAAACTTCCAGGGACAGAGATGAGTATTATACTTAGTAAGTGGACTTTGGATGCTTTTTTTTTTTTAATATTGTTAAAACTAATTAGAAGTTGAGGGATCCTTATTTCAGATCGCAATCGTACAGAACAGTCCTACCAGAAAGGCTTCCAAAATGATTACCTTCATGTTTGACCTGTAATAATAGCTTAGCAGCTACTTTTAGTCTCACAGAATGCTACTTTCAGCAATATTTATGGTTTTCAGCTGCTGAAAGCATGTCCATTTATGTGCCAAGCTGGCTTGCATGTTTTCTATAAATATGTGAATTGCTGTGGGCATCAACCCTGCTGTTATGTACTTAGTATACTCTGTAACTAGCATCAGCATTTACACACCATAAATGTCTATGCTTTGATTAAATTATAAACAACCAGTATTTTACTACATGTTAACACATGAAAAAGTAGCTTTCTCTTTTGTGTAATCACAGTATTTTAATATTTCAACCAAGCACATAAGCTAGCATACCTATGGATATGAAGTATTTATCTAATGGTAAAAATACAGAAATAATGGAATAGCACATAATTATGATTTGCAAATATTGCATTAAGGGTCATTTTGGCTCGAGGATTTTGCTGTTGAGTGAAGCAAAGTTTTGGGCATTTCTTTACTTCATTTTCTCTGTCTGAGATTACGATAGACTGTTAAATGTTAGACAGGTCATTTACAAGGAATAAAAAGGAATTAAAAAATGAATTTAATTGTGGAAAAAAATCAGCAATTTGACTACATGTAGCTTACTGTCTTAGTAATCTCTTAATGGAGGAAGACAAAATAAAAATGAATTATTGCTTTCTGATGTACTCAGTCTTCTAAAACTTTTGGACAAGTGTTAAAGTGTGCTGTTTTACAGCTGCCTTCAGGGAAAAGAGGCAGTTTCAAATACCTTGAAGGAAACATAGAACGTTGAGCTGAATATGAGACAATACCTCAAGAGACCCCAGAACACAATGGTAATAGCTATGATGATACAGTTTTTTAAGAGATTCAGGTGTCTGCAATTTTTTTCCTTTTATTTTGTCGTTTTGTTTGTGATTTAGATATTTAGATATAAACAGAACCTTTCCTCCAAATGACCAACCTCTCCTGTTGTGTCTGCTCACTTTGCAGTACCACATTTGATCCTTTCTTTTAGTAGTAATTGTAGCTACCATGGAACTGATTAGAGCATCACAAAAACAGGCTGTATAGACACTTGAATGAAAAGGCCTCCAGTAGATGAATTGTTCTCAGTGCAATTTAACACTAGAAGAGGCAATACAAGGCAGCATTATAAGCCCATGCTGTTTCTTTCTCATAAAATGATGCAGTCTACAAAAACAAGTTTAAATCAGTTTAATTTCAGTTCTTTTTGTCATTATTTCTGCTCAAGTCGTTTTTTTATTTTTTCCTTTTTTTTTTTTTTTTACTCATTGGATAGTTTCTGATCATTTCTGTATAACCCCAATTAGTTTGTGTTAGTGCACTGAACAAGGAGCAAATTGATCAGGTCTTGATGTTATTTTTCTTATTAAATTGTAAACGATCTAGAGCAAATTGTATTATTTCCTTTTTCTTCAATTTTCTCATCTGTAAGCAGAAAATAGTGATACCCAATATATTTGTAAAGAATTTTTGAAGTCAGGAAAGAAAAGACATACATGTGCATTCAAGAAGTGCTGCTACTTCTGGCCTGAATAGAAATCATATTTCACTTTAGAGAAATTGTAATTGATACCTCACCAGCTAACAAAACAAGATAAAATGCACCTGAAATAATGTGCATTTTTAGGATAGAAGGTGACTTTTATGTTCTTGTCTGTGAGCACGTGTGAGGAGTCTTCCCTGGAGACCATAGGGATTGCTCAAAATGGGCAACAGTGATGAACCCATTTGGCCATACTTGTCATTGCCCTGAATGATATTGGTGGTTTGCAATTTTGATAAGGACAGTTCCATACATAAATGAAAACCATAGAGTATTTTTAGTAATTCCCTTTGAATTAGTTTTGATTTTACTTCAGTAGATACTTTCCTCGAGTCTGTCTTCAAAACCAAAATCAAAGCAAAAAGACATTTGTACCTTATGTTGTTAGTATTCTTTTCTGGTAAAACCCATAAAACTACAGGAGTTCAAATAAATCATTTTTTTACAATAATGAAAAATAATAATTTTAAATGCTTATTTTCTATTTGAAAGTTTACATTACAAACCTATCTTTGGTGGTTGCTGGAAAGTGACACTAAATTTCCCACTACTGACATAACTGCAACTTCATCAAAAAAGTTTAATTAGCACTAACACTTGGTGTTTCCACAAAAGGTATTTATTAAAGAGTAAAAAGTTAAGTTTCTCTGTTTTCATAGAAACCAGATAATACGGACAAGTAAGTATAATCAAAACTTATTTTACTGTACCTTCTTGCAAATCTAAATGTACATATTTAGTGTCTATACTCATTGGTCTTTGAAAATCATGATGAAAATACAAATCAGTCACGTTTATATTTCAATAATGCATATATTCTCCTTAAAAAAATGGGCTAAACCCATTGCGTAGCTCAGCAAACAGCATTTAGTCTGTGTATTTTTCAAGTAACTATGGGTAACCAGTCAGTTTGCAGCGAAGCATTTACATTACCAGCACACTGAGCTTCCAAAGCATCCTACTCTGAGAGTTTCTGGACCACTGGGTCACAGAAAAGCCATTTACATTATTTTCTTAGATTCTCAGTGAAACATGAAAGCATCTTCTCTTTTGATCATGTCTTCTGTTATTGACAGTCTCTGAGTATTGAACAGTTAATAATGCATTTATTTTACTGAGTGAGCCATATGTTTATTGAGAATAAGCTCTAAACAAACTGCACAGACTCTATTAGTGTATGTACACCACAAAGGATAAGCACCAGCTTTCAAAATGAGATGCTATTGGTAGACAGGGACACTCATCTGAATAAAACTAAAACAAGACAACCTGAAACCCATAGATATGATCTGACATTCATTAGGTCTGCTAGAAGTTGTTTTAAAAGATCTAGGGCTAGAGTGAGATGCTGCTGTAGGAAAGAAACTTTTGCAGCAAACAGTTAATTGCTCCCGTTAGTGTGTGCTGCTCTGAAATATTTGGTCAAGAATTTATATGATCAAATTGCATTCTCCACTTCTTTTAGCAGTCTGATTCTCTTCACCTGATTTCTATTGTTCATAATTAGCTATTCATTGATGTTAATTAGCCACACATTGCTTGTGTGCTGTTTTTTCTTGCTCTGTAAACTGCATGTACATGAAAATTCATTTCCATTTCCCAAAAGTGTGGAGAGATGAGAAAGATCTTGATATCAATGTGCGTTTCTGGGTGTTATTGAAATGTATTTCTGAATATTTTCTTTTCAACTACACACATACTGTGGTGGTTTTGGATGGATAGTGGGTAATTACAGCTGGGCTAGACTTAATGAATAGTGTTATGAATACAGAGTATGCAATATGTTACAGACAGAAACAATTTCACAGTCAATAAAGAAACATAAGAGAAATGTAAGCAAATGAGGTCAGTGTGAGATCAGTTTGGCATCTCTTTTGTGGCATTTGTAGATTGTGCGTTGTCCTTCTGTGTAACGACTAAAATTCTACTAAGATTCTACTAAGGTCTAAAATTCTACTCAGATTCAAGAACGCTCCCTGAGCTCTAGGGAAAGGTGCCTGGTTAAGGGTTGTGAATCAGTGCCATACTCTAAAGTAGACATTGAGTGAGTCTGCATGGCTTTGGTGAGAGGATTAGGGTGAAGTGATGGATTGAGCTGGTGTTACTGAGGTAGGTAAAGCTTTATATCATGAAGGAATGGGTAGGCAAGGAGATAAAACAATGCTATGCCTTGTGTCAACAAGAAATGTGAAATGTGTGAGGAAAGATGTGGAATTATAAAAAAGAATGAATTTTCTCTCTAGCGCATTAGTCTTTGCATAAATTCCGTTGTTTACTGCTTGATGCAAGACTTAGCATATATTGTTTTTCTTATCCTTTTCTTATGTGATTTATTTGGGCATATAGTGGCTTATTTAAATCTCAGTCCTTCAAACATTTAGAGCTTTTTAGCATGATAATGATGTGTGCCATGTCTATACTGGCAATTGCAAGCAGTAGGCTTGAGGAGTAAGGAATTACTAGACTGTCTCTGCACTTTATTTTAAAAAGTTCATGCATCAAAGTCTCATTTTTCCTTTCAGAGTGAGGATCACGTTCCAATTAAATAATGTACTAGAGTATCTGTGTGCCGAGAAATAGTGCCATCATGATTATTATGTGGTCTGCATATTTATTCTATGCCTGATAAGATGCATCGAGTTACAGATGTCTCTGGGCACTCATCACAGAAGATTGGACCTGGAAGTGGTCTCAAGAGATCCTCCAGTTCATTCTTATATGTTACAACAAACTACCACAATTGTTCCTGAATAATATTTGCCTAACTATACACTATATGTAAAAGAGAAACAGAAAAAAAAAATGAAATTTGAAGACTATTCTCCAAATATATTTATATATTATATAATGAAGGTGACAAGCAAAA
Source organism: Penelope pileata (assembly GCA_013396635.1). NCBI lineage: Eukaryota > Metazoa > Chordata > Aves > Galliformes > Cracidae > Penelope > Penelope pileata. Next base: position 412,962 of record WBMW01001084.1, on the reverse strand, counting down.
ATAACTGATATGCTTTTAATAATAAACTGACCTAAAAATTGTCTTTTCCTCTTTCTCCCTCTTCTTGCCTTTAAAGTTTCTTTAAGTCAAATTTCACAAATTATATTTCTGTGTATGCTCCGTGGTGATGCTGAAATAGTCGCTATCCAATTTTCATCCATTACACCGATTATTCTGAAATATTTGAGATTTTAAGTAAAATGTTATTGATTTTGAGAATTCTTGGTATTCCAGGGTTTTTCTTTAGTTGAATTATGACTTGCTACATATATTTTTCTCCAAATTTCCATGAAGCCATTTAGATATTGACAAACAGGTTCTTAAATATCCACTTTAGTCTAATTTAGTCACAATCTGAGAAGCCAAATGTGTTAATAAATGTACAGGAAAAATGTACCCTTTTTCAATTTAAGCAGAGAAGAAAGTACCACCCAAGTCAACGTTAACAAGTTCTGTCATCAGACCTAGATTTCACATGTCTGTATCACTCTTTAACTGAAAGAAGTTGTGCATAAAAACTGTCTGCCTCCATCTGAATTTACTTCAAAAAAGTCAGGAAAAAATACTCTACATGTCCAGAACGAAGCAAGGGGAAAATGTATTGGTTTGCTCAACTGAAAGATAATCTGACAACTCATAATGCCATCCTCAAATATTCCTAGAAGTAGGCAGGAGGAAGAGCAGCTGTTACATCCAGGGTGTTATTCCTGAATATTTAATATGAAACTCTGAAAATTAAATCAACTTAAAAACCTTCTGGTAAATTCTGTTTTCTCAGCCTTCATTTTTGTGGCTAACTTTGTAGAAGTTTTATTCACAGTGGGTATGCTCCAGCCCTGGAGCCAAACAAGACTTTTCTTGCAACTGCAGCTTTTGATTGCGTAAGCTTTGCCAGAAGAGAGAGCACATAAGCAGGAAAACTCTCCCTCCTGTGTCTTCAGTAGCCCTTAAGCAGAGTGGATGAAATAACTGAATTTTCCCATTCTTCAGATATCAGCAAATGCCTGAAACCCAATGTGGTAGTTTGGGATCCGTTTTCCAGAACTGGTCCACTGAGAATATAACAGCTCTTGGACGTTTGTGACGGGCATAATATCCCAGCACTTGTACGGAAGTATATAGTTGTAAGGAAGATGGCATATATTGAAGGAATTTAAGGGAGTTATGACCCAATATGGAAGTTTTGTTGAAGAGAAAAAAATTAGGAAGTGCTTTATGAGTCAACAAAGAGGCTGATCTTTGTAAGTTTCCCCTACAAGGGATGTTTAGGCAGGAGCAGAGTGGAAGAACGCAATAATGCTCCTCCAGAAAACTCTCCAATTCTCTAGCAGTTTGTGGCCCAGTGACTTCTATAGAAATAAAAACTGTTTAGATCCCCTGTCTCATTTATTTCAGCAGCTGGATTGGATTTAGTGAATGAGGCAGGGTGTTACAGGAAGAAAAAAAGGTGGCCTCATGGTTAGTGACCTGGAGAATTGGTTTTCTTCATGCTCTTGGCACACAGTAATACTATGCTGGTCACTAAACCAACACTTGATAAGGAGTTTACCTTAGCTGTGTATTTTCTCACTTGAGATTGTAATATATACCAGTGCTGAGTCCTCATGGCTACAAGTGAAGTAAATTGCTCTGCCTTGGATATATAACATACAATATAACACTAAATCTGATTTTAGATTTCTGGCATTGTATCTGCTATCTTTAGAATAACAATATGCATTTATCTCAGATAGTTGTTATGAATGTGTTGTGGAGGATCTAAATGATGCATTGATGGATGTCAAAGAAAGGCTCTGAAGTAATTAATCATTTAGTCTATGGATTTGAATAGCATACAATAAACAAGGCATGGTACCATACAGTAAACAGCGGGGAAAAAAACATAATATTGAACACGTCTCGTGAGGTGATTTATTGCCGTCTTGTGCACTGATTGAGGGCATTTATTTCTGCAGAAAAATTAATTTGGGCATTTGTCACAAGAAGATTGCAGACTGAATAGGATATATGAAAGTAACCTATCTAGATCTTAGAATCATAGAACGGGCCGGGTTGGAAGGGACCCCAAGGATCATCAAGTTCCAACTCCACTGCCACAGGCAGAGTCGCCAACCTTCAGATCTGACACTAGATCAGGTTGCATGACATTTGCTAATTTTTGAATGCCTAGTTCTGAAACTTCAGTAATTTGTGCAGTTTTGTGCAAACAATTTCTTTCTAGAAGAGGAATACCTTTCATCCATCTGACCTTGTGGAGCATGCAATCATTTTATATGGTTTGAAATGCTTATTACTTATTACGTGAGCTGTTACTTTTTTCACTTATGAAAGCAAATCTTTTAAGATTTTATTTTCAACAATTTTACGGGCAGATAATATGGACATGCAAGTCCTAAAGACCTTACTAGTCAGTGCAGCAACTTTGACATCATCACCACCAAATTTTTTTTTCTTGGTCAAGGAAAAAAAAAATGTAAAATGGGAAACACATCAGATTTGATCAGGGAGATCCAAATTATTCTCTTGTAACTGTTACAGTCAAGTAGCAACAACAGAGTAAAATATGATATTCGGCCTGTATGTAGACAAGTGACTTTCTCTAGTGAATCATGAAGAGAACAACTTACTGGTATTGTCAGTAAAGCAGCATTTTATTGAGTGGGTCTGTTGGCATTTTCATGAAAGAAGTGTGAATTTCCCAAAGGCCTAGTGATTTGGAAGGCGCTATTTAGATTTATTCTTATCGTTATGTTAGAGCTAGTCTGCATCATGCAGACAGGCCCCAGGTAAAATGTGAGCTTTCTGTGGGAAAGTCAGGAGGCTGATGAGTTTCAGGAGTTTATTTTCTCAAATTCTATTCTCTGGTTGAATAGGCCTAGAGCTGCAATGTTTATTTTTGTAATGTCAAAAAATAAGAAAGCAAGAAAAGAAATAAAATTCATGTTAAAGTCCCTGGAAGGTACCAGCCATTGGCTTTGCCTCCATTTGCACTGAGCGTGGAAACCAGCAGGGTTTGCAGACCTGTATTTTGTATTCCTTTTGACCGCTTTAAAGCCAAATGCAGTGAGAATGGATGCGTTGCTTTATTTTTTTTTTCTTCCCACCAGTAAACAGTTGTGTTTATAAAACAGTACAGAAATTAAGTATTCACCAGCTAGAATTTTGTACACGGTTGTATACATTTCATTTGGGCCATGTCTACAGCAAGTAAATAAATTTATTTTTAAACTATGTTAGCTAACACTTTTTACTAGCACAAATATCAAGAGCTTGGAGTGAATATGCACAGGACAATTTGTGTTCAAAGTATACTCAGCCACTTGGAGTCATAATAATGTTGATAAAGAAGCTGTTACCAATCTAAAAGGAACAGTAGATATTAGAAAAAGAAAATAAATCCATCATTTTTTGAAAGATCATAAATTTAACAGTGAAGCTTTCACTATTGTCTCGTGACTGACTTACACATTCAGTGTTATATGACTTCTTATAAAAATAATTTGAGGCCTGGTTCAAAACCCAATGAAGTGAACAACAATTTTTATGGTGACCTCACTGGGCACTGGTCCTTGGGTGTTCTTGAAAATGATGTGAAACTTGAGCACTCAGCAATCGTTTCCTCCTTTTGAATCCTTCTAAGTGAAAGCATATTGTCTCCAAAGTTGAGTCCAAAGCTCAGTGTGAGCAGTTTCATTCATTATGGCCTATGTTGCATATTTATTTAACAAGTTAATGGGGATTGAAGCTGACTTTTGGAGGACTGAAAATCACATAGTCTTTTTTCTCAGCCTCTGGATTGAATCAGAGTAGCTCCTTGCAACACCTTCTGATGCTGACTTAGTATTGCAAGCACTTGTTCACAGGAGAACCAGCTCCTTTACTGAACACTAGAGTAAAGGATTTGAAGAGGATAAAGGCATAGCATGAGGGTGGCATACACTACATATACTGTAATGAGGATGGACAGTCATCTATTTTGGAGTTCAATATTTAGACAATGATCTTGTCCTAAGTAAATGCTATTGCATTTCTTGGTTCATATGTACACAGTATGTTGGACAACCTGTACAAAATTGAGTGGATTTCAGTCTCAACAGTGTAATAACTGTTAACTGCAGTGATGATGGCATGCAACAGAATGCTGCTTGTGCTGCTTGTAAAGGCTGAAAATTATTTTGAAAAAAACTGAAGTATATGGATTCATAATTGTACACAGATTTTGTAGATTAATGCAGTACATCTGCACACAGATGCACACTATACATGTACACCTTACAGTATGAACTAACCTAGCTTGTTTAAGCCCCCACTCCTTAATATACAAACAATGATGCTGTTACCCAGTTAGTATATTCCAGATAAAATGAAATGGTTCAAACGTCTTATAGTAGTTGTGAATCATTCTTCATCTCCATACCAAGAATAAATATATTTTGCCTTTTTAGTACTAAACAAAGCATGTGGCTCTAGTCAGAAGACCGTGCTGTTTGGATTTTATAGCTAATACAATCTGTCCCTATTAAGTATCGTAAGGTCTTTCCAGGATCTGAAAAGGCATTCAGTCAATACTGCAGACCTGTATACCTTTTGCATTGCATTTATCTCAAGAAAACACTACAGCACTCTGTAGCTTGCTAAAATCCTTGGAGCTACTTTACAATTGTAGTAGATCCTTTCTGCTGTCAAAGAATTTCTACACAGCATTTCAGTGACTGATTCAGAGAAAACAGTTGTGCATTACTGAATGCTGCAATGGCATTAATTTAAAGTAATTTAAAGTAATTAAATTGGAAAGTGTTATATTTACACATTTCCAGTATAGAAAATGTTATTCTGATACATAGTAAAATTTCAATAATAAAGCTTCCCCTCGGTGATTTTTTTTTATCATAAATTAGGAATGTGTGCTAGCCAGTAAAATTTACTTTCTACCATCCATCTGAAGATCTTCTCATAGAGGAAGTGTCCACTAAGCCTGAATAACCTAAACATTTGAAAAATAAAATTCCTACAGGTAAAACCTGTTGGCACATAGCAACTACAAAGTGATAGCAGAATATTGGCAAATATATGCCAGCACACATTGCCTGCCTTCTGCACCACCTTAAGCAGGAGAGGATTCTCTGTGAACAAATAACTGTCCTGCCAACAAATAAGCAGGAGTTATAAGTGTAGAGCTCTTGCTTGCTTTGGTGGAAAATGATTTCAAAAATAAGCACAGAGTTGCTGGAGTACACAACCGGAACACCTTCCTTTAGTAGGCTTATTGGACCTCACGGTCAGTAATTTCTCTGTTTCCTTTAATTTCCTTGCTTTATTTCCTCCAGACAAGGTGAGTTCATTCACATTCCCATTGGAAAAATACAGAGAAAATTGAGGGAAAACATTTTTTTTTCTTCTTTTCCTCCTTACTTCCATTGTCCTGTCGGTTCTTCTTTTTATAGGAGAGAACAATTTATCAAAATAGACAAATACTATTTTTGCTTTTGTTAACACCTGCAGAAATCTGTGGAAGCTCTGTGAATATCACTTTTGTTACAGTGATAAAAAAGAAAGCAAAATTTGGTCTTGGGGACAGATGTTGAGTGAGGATAAAAATGAAAGGCAAAATAGCACTGTGTCTGTGGTTAGAAAGATTATTTGGGTGTGTTGTGTGGTGTGAGCAAGATGAACAAGAATAAAGAATTGGAGATATCCCCAGGTAGTCTGCAGAACAACTCAGAGTTTACTTGGCCTGGAGGTGAAAGGCAGATTCTGTTTCCTCTTCTGCCAAAGAGTGTTTGAGTTTTCAGCTGCAGTCTCATAGGAAAATCTGAATACAGAATATTCCTTGAGAATATGTGGAGCGATTCATATTAAGTTGCTTTCAGTCTGTACTGCTGGTACTGTTCTATGTTGTATAAAATACTTAAATATTTAATAAAGCAGAAACTGGGACCATATCCGCTAGCTGCTAAGTAAAACTAAGTCTCAGGGCCACCATCTTTACTTTCATGCTGTAAATGGTGATTTAGATTCATGTGAGCTACTTTTGCTTTTGTTAAGTGTCAGAAATGACATCTTTATAAATATATATATATTTAATTTTGTTAAGAGGGAAAATCATTCCAGTTTGCCTCAAATTTGACAAGCCAATCCTTCATTACTTCAAAATGACTTCAGCCATCAGACTGTCCGGTCTGATGGTTTAGCCCTGATTTTCAGAATTCCTGATTGTATTTTACTGCTGTTAACTTAGCACTCCTGCTCAGAACAGGAATAAAAATAAGATGCTACTTCGGAACATTTCATTAATGAAGCTTGGTATGTGATCATATCAATCTTAGAGTCCCTCTGCACTGTGTAAGGGATCTTTGTTTTTACATACATACCTCTTTTATTAATTTTACATATTACTTAATTAGAAATACTTGATACTTTCCAGTTTGAGTGATCACCAGGCTTGAAAGTCTTCTAGTCTTTACAAATCTCTGAAATCAGTTACATACATACAAATTAACAGATATTTACAAATATTTCAAGTGCTATTTAAATAATCTTTATTTATGTCATATGTCTAATGACTAGTTACAAGTTTGCCAAATATACGGGAGTATAGAATACCTACTTACGTATTCTTAGGTCTTAGGAAGCAATTGAGAACAATAGATACTTTTCACCTAATAAAGTACCTTGCTAGTACCTGGAAATTATTTATCCAGGCTCAACTCTTTGCCTCTTGCTTAGATTACATTTTCTAAAGATATATTGTCTCTTGAACACATTTTGGGATCCTACATTGTAAAATTTTTTAGACTAGTGCTCCTAAACAATATTTAAAATGACATTTTTATTAAGTTGGCATGAAGCATGTTGCTGAATTGTTTTTAATATGATAATGTTTGCAGTTTACTATGCACTAAGTGCAGCTTGGTACTTGAGTTTACATGAATATTTCATCCAGAAAAGACCACGAGTCTGTAATTATAAATAGATTTGCTCAACAGAAAGAGATGGATGATTCTTTTGCTATCATTTCCTTGGAAAATTAGTAGCTAGTTGAAGTCCAAAGGCGAAGATTTCCAACTGCAGAGGTCAGGGTCCCCCAGCACAAGAAAGACATGGAGTTGTTGGAGTGGGTCCAGAGGAGTGCCACAAACATCATCAGAGCTAAAGAAGAGCTAAAACTGAACTATAATCAAGACTAAATAATAAACCCCAAAGCTGCAAAAATGTATTTATGTTCATGATTAAGCATATTGTAGTCTGTTGCTTTTTAAATGTTTTTATTTTTGGTATTGTTCTGTTATTTTCTTGAAAGCACCTTAGTGGCAGACACTCCAAACACACACTTGAGTGACTTTACCAATTTTGAGAATTCAGCTCAATGTAGACAGTGTTACACACTGGCAAAGTTAGTCTTGATGCCTTTGGCACATTGCTAAGACTGTCCCTAAAGTACCTGGTAAAAGAGGTTTATGTAAGATACACTGACAGAATGAAGCAGCATAAACATGCCACTGTGATTATTGATAGGGGAAAAATCCAGGCCAATTTTATCTGACAGCTGTGATATTAATTGCTATGGATACATACAATAAAAGATAGAGAAGCTGTACTGTGCTGTTGTCTGTTACTGTGCTGGGTTTGCCATAAACTGCTCTGCCGTGGCTTCCAGATCTGTTAAAGCCTAAAATTTTGGCCTTGGTTGTACCTGTGCAATTCTCCAGATGTTAATAGAGCTCTCTTGTGTCAACTGAGAAATTTCTCTGATGCCATAAATGAGCACAGTGAAATGAACAACTGTGGCAAGAACATGTTCAGGCGTTTTCAAATAGACATTTTCAAATATTAATAACAAGTAAAACTTTTAAAATGGAGAAAGAAACTAGTAGGAAACCTGGAAAGGAAACAGGAGAAACATACCACATGTATAACAGCTATATAAACAAGAATAAAGAGTTATAAGTAGTGAGTGCTCTCCTGAAAGAACTAAACAGAGTAGAGAGGTTAGAGGCTAATCTTTCTTCCATTGAAGTTAATGGCAAGGCATCCATTAACTTTAATAGTAACTAAATTAGCCTCAAATATACTTAAATAACAATAACAGGATAAGAGAGGAAAATATGATTATTGTGGAATAAAATACAGTATACTGAAAGGATATTGACAGTATTGTATGTTGGTGTGAAGAAAAAGGGAATGAATATAAAGTGTTTTAAAATATCATTCCTGGTTTTGAAATGGAAGAATGGAGAAGGGAAGAAAAAAGGGAGAAGGGTGGGGAGGCAGGTTGAGGTGTGCGCTTCAGGATGAAACAAGGCAGGAGTAAGATTCAACAGTGCACCAAGCTCAAAAACTGAGATGTTAAATTTAAATTACACGCACACAAAGAAAAAAAAGACACAGAAATATGCAAATTTGCATCTTAGCTTTCCTTCCAAATTGCTATGTGGGCTATAGCAAACAAAATAACCTCTCCTATCTTGGATCCCTAACAATACTTATCTGTTTCATACATTAAATATTAATGTTGTTCTGTGATTTGAAAAGCACAGAGTGCTAGAAGAATACTTGTTTACTGTTTGATCGTATTCCCAAACCTAGAAGAAAACTGGACTCTTTTCAATATTTTTCCTACAGCAAAAGAGAGCATTCTACTATAATGTGAAGTGGAAATAAACAGCATTGTTTTATTCAATTAACTGTTCTCTTTTATTAGTGTTTTTAATTCATGTGAGTTAATGCAACATTAAAACACGGGAAATTATTTTGCTGTTTTATATCCCAAATCAAAAATTTTATCCCTTCGGAAGCTCTCACAAAATGTCTTGGTTTTTTATATCTATTTATATGCATCCATTTGTTAAGATTTCTCGAATGTTTTTCCCCTACATCCCCTTTCTGTTGCAATCCCATTTATGCCAAGGGTTTGAATTCAAAGCCAAAGAGACTTTTGTCGTGTTCCTTTCTCCTGCCTTCTCAATTCAATTATCAATGTATTTATGGACAGATTTTCATTATCCATTATGAGTATACACTTGATTTAATCTTCTTTGAATGTCTGTGCTTTCAAAAATGTGCCTTTTTGTAAATGAAGGATTTTTTCTTAAAGAATTTACTTTTAATTTGCTCAAAAACTTTACCGAGAAAGCAGCTTGTCACAAACACTGAAGGAAGATTTCTTTTCTCCTATTTCTAAATGTTCCTCTCCAACAAATATTTTCATTAATACAGCTGGAAAAAAATGGTGTCTTAATTTTGATAGACTGGCTGCATGAGGAAAACAAGAAACAGGTATCTTGAAAACAGCTAATAACCAAAACAAACTTGCGGCGTAGGTCAGGAGTTCTCAGATGATTCATTTTTATTTCATTAAAGAGTAGGAAGCTGTCAAGGCAAATTCAAAGAGATTCTGAAAATGGAAGGTCTGACTCCACTTTGATTTACATTTTACAAAGCAGAGGCTTGAAATTTGGCAGGAGGAGGGAAAACTTTGTGTCAGAAATATGTTTTACCATTTCTGTGAAAATCTGTCTGTAATTGGTGAAATACCAAGGCTTTGAAAAGTTTCTGCACATGCTCAGAAGAGATTTGCTAGCTGCGAAAGGGAAATACAGGACTCTGGACCTTCTCCTTTCACTGGCATCAGCAACTTCTGCTACCAGCACTGCCCAGCTCGTTGTCATTGAGCTGCTGGCCATATTTCACCTCACAGCTGTTGCTCCTGACTGCAACATGCTGTTGAGCTGGTCATAGTTTCCAAAGAGCTGCTCAAAAAGTAGGAAAAAAAACATTTTTTTTCCCATTTTTCATAATGTTGGTTTAATGATTTTCTTCTTCTTCAACCTCAAGAGCCCATGATGCTGAGATGCACGGGAAGGTTGCATTTGCAGTGCAGAGGCAAGGAGGGAGGGTGTTTCCTAATATGATTCATGGCACACACTTTGATAGGCTGCGTTGACAGGGGGGCTCAAGTCCTTTTAGCTGAGAAAATGTTCATGTCTCTTTTTCCCTGTCATTAAAAGAAAAACCATAACAAACCCCGTATTCACTTTTAGCGATCGCTCATTGTATGTAACACAGAAGAAATATATAATTTTCTTTAGTTGTCTGACACTCAGTCTTACTAGTCCATGTTCTAAGCTTGCTCAGCTCTGCTGTTACACATGTCAGGTGAAGAGATGGAGGCAGTAACTTGATGGTAGGACCTTGCATGTATGGTTCATAGGCCTAGCTAGCAGATCTTACAAATATGTGCCCATGTATAGAGAGAGTTTCTAGTGTACATTCGAGAATTCAGTTTTAAGCTTCTTTCTTGCCTTTCTGTAATGTTTTTTAATATAATACAAAAATTCATGGAAACAAACAAGATATATATCTATTTTTTAAAAACTAAAAATCTGTACTGTGCTTGCGTCTCCTTATATCAAAGGATAAGACCATATCTCAGTTCACTTTCCTGTATAGAAGCCAGCCTTCCTATTATCTGTCCTCATCAAAGTTACTCTCCTAGTGACTTGGGAGCACCTGTGTCACTGGCTGCCCCTGAACTGCAATGGGCCCACTCATGCGTGGTGGATTCTCCCAACTACTTGGGCTTCACTCAAATCTAGTAGCTAAAATTGAAATGCTTTTTAATATTCTGCTTGCTCTCGTGTACAAAGAACTGCTTGCCAGCACCCAGAGTACTGCATTTATTTGGCTTCCAATCTAAATTCATGCTGTTGACAGCTGATGGGTAATTTTTGTGTAGACTTTTAATTGAATAAACTGTATTTCTGATTTTTAGAATCTTTATTAATTCTAGTTAACTGTTGAAACAAGAGGAAAACATTATGAATTCCAGTGGCTGCTGATATTTCTACTAAAAACAAGTTTACCAATAAGTTCTTTACGGCCTCCTGCATTTTTTCATTGTGATCAAGACAGGATGGAGGAGTACAATATACTCTTCACTCTTTTTTTAATGCTATTAAAATTACTTATGCTGAAAAAAACAGGTATCCGTGCACCCTTGAAAACTAGAAATCAGTAATACAAAAAAGAAGACGTTATCTCAGATGCCTGAGACATCAGTTCAGTTTCCTGCCTTTTTGGGTTGCGCTGCTCAATCAAGTCTCTCTACTGTCTTATGCTATTGTTCACTGAATCACAGAATCACAGAATTGTAGGGGTTGGAAGGGACCTCTGGAGATCATCGAGTCCAACCCCGCTGCCAAAGCAGCTCCCTACAGCAGGTCACACAGGTGGGCATCCAGATGGGTCTGGAATATCTCCAGGGAAGGAGACTCCACACCTCCCTGCGCAGCCTGTTCTTCGCTCTGAAGAACCAGAGGGAAGTATAGGCAAAGGTGGCTTGTAACCAGTTTACATTCCTTAGGTTTTTGAGCAACATTGGGGTGGGTGGGTATTATCTTCTCTTCATCAGCCAGGAAAATGTCAGAGACAGCGTGAATCCCCACAGGCTGTGTATCCTGCTTGTGTGTGACAATAGGGATGGGGTGAGGTGTGCGGAGGATGCTGGGTTTGTGCCTCGCGCAAGCATCTGGAACTGGAAACTGGCATTCAGCTGCACTGATGTTAAACTCAAAAAATGTGGTTAGAAGTCTGTAATGTGACACTTGATAGTGATTTTTATACAGAATGATGTGTGCATGTTAATTCTATTGATGTATGATGTTTTTATTAAACCAAAATGGTTCCATGCACTATTTTTTTCAGTGTAATTATTTTGCTGTCTTGTTAAGTACAGAAAAATTTGTTTGAAATGAGAAATCCTGCATCTTAGTATTTTATATCTACCCAAGCAATTTAAGTCCATTATTGCTTGTGCATCTGACATACTGTCATAGAAAAAATGTTACTATATAACATAAGTAAATCCCAAGACCTCAAATATTATTTCGTATTTGGAGCAGCATTCTGTGGAAGAGGTGTAGCTGGCTTCCAGAGGAGAGGAGGGGAGATGGGAGGACTGAATATCATGTTGAGAAGTACCTGAAAAAGGTCAGCTGAGGTGTGTTAACACTCATCTATTTCTGTTCTTGCTGAGGAAGATCCATCTTACCAGAATTCTCTTGCTGCCTACACCTAGCAATAGAGGAAGCAGAAGATGGTCCTGATTGCCTCTGAGTGAAACAAACTCTGTCTTGAGAACCTTCATAAGCACGTGGTTACTACACTCAAAAGTATATAATTTTTTTTTAAATCTTGTTCAAGTGTGTCATGCGTGTGTTTTCCTTTGCTAATAGCTGAGCTTAGGCTTGATGCTCAGGAACTCTAAGTTGAATGATTCCCTTTATGTTGAAAAAAAAACCCTGTGATATGAAAGTTGGAGCACGATACAGATAGGAAAGGCATTATCTTTAAAGTATTAGTCTAAGGTGTAAGATTAGTTTTTACTGCAGTCTTCAGCTGAATTGTAATATCTCATAGGATGCCTAGAAATTCTTGGCTGCACGCTTTTCCTTTGTGGACACAGAAAACCCCACCAAAATTAGCAAACCTGCAAATCGGGAGCAGTGACGTGTTGCATATTTGAATTCTAAAACTGTATGAATGACTTCTTAAAAACAATGCTATAGGAAAAGATTTCTTTGCCAGGTTTCAAAAAAATATGAAGTGATTCTACTCCATCAAGGAAAAAATACTATTTTAGAGCATTAAGTGTGAAAATTACATGCAAATGAATGATTGAACATATTGCTCCCTTTTACTTCAGCCTTTTCTTCTTTTGTGATTACTGATGTCAATTGTTCAGTTGTGTATTTGGAGAAGCAGGGGAATGATTTTTATGTGTTTTGTGTTCATGCAAACTACAGAATAGCCAGGAGATAGAGCAGTCCTGGAGTTGTGAGCCAGGCTCTTCTAGGATAAAAGCTACACATGATTTCTGGGTGATATTTTTTTTTATTAGATACTTCTAATTTTATTTTATGATAAAGATTCCTTATAATGTGAAGCAGTCTAGCAGCTATTAGTAATATGCATTCAGTATGTTCTTTATTGCAATAAAATAGGGGGGGAAATGTCTTAATTCCTTTAGGTCATTCTGTTCCAGAAATAGCCAACTTCATTGAGTAACTTTGCAGTACTATAGGATAGTACAGCTGTGTTCTTTTACAAACCTGCCTTTTCCATTTGCATTTTTGCCTGCTCTATTTTATGTTAAATAGGAAATTTTTCAGAGGGAATGGACTATAATAGTCTATAATTTCATACAATTGGACCTGAAATGTGTTTGTTTTTCTCCAATATTTTTTTTAGTACAAACATAAATGGCAAATAATTAAAAGTGCTGAGATTTTAAGATACGGGTGTAGTGTTCTATAGAGAGAATGGTTCTTTTATGATGTGGATTCACTTCTGAAGGTTCCTTTAGAAAACTAATTTATTCAGTGGTGTTTAGAACAAATATTCTGCTTCATTGCTAAATACAGTTGGCTCCAGTAATGAATGTATACATTTTTCTTTCAAATTTCACTATTTTAAAGCCTTCCATCTGACCTTGGGTTTTCAATAAATGTATTTGCCCAAAATACAGAATTTTTTTTTCACTGAATTGGGTAAGTAAATTAAAGAAACTTTTAAGCTGTACTTTTTCCTGTGTATATGCCGTGTATTAGAGGTAGACAATTTGCTAATATCAGTTCTTCATTCATTCCTCTCACAATAAACTTGTTAGTACTGGCTTTGTTATTAATTAGTTTGGAAAAGAATAATAAAGGAGATTAAAAAAAAAAAAAGAATATTTTCAAAATAGTTAACTACTGACTTGATTAAATTTCTGCATGTGTCTCTAACCATAAAACAGGCTTATTGCTTTGTCTTTAGTTTTCTGACAGCCAGCATTGCTGCAGGATATTTGGGCAGAAGTGGAGAAAATTAGTAGAAATAAAAAAGAGAGAGAATGATCCCAAATTCTACCATGACAGCCACTTTTACGTTCATGAAAATTTTCGAACTTACTGATTGTACACAATGACTAAAAAAAAAAGGTGAAATAAATTCTTTAAGGAGATTATTTTTGCAGAGTATTGTACATTCTGTATTACTGAAGATTCAAAATTCAGATAGAAGCTGATGCCTAGTGGAACATTGCTTATACAAAGTGCACCTCATATTAAATTCCAAATCCATGAGAAACAATTTTTATTGAGTAGAATTTGACATTAAAATGTCAGAATATTTTTCAGTTGTAAATGGTAGCTAATCTAGACTTCTCTGGTAATTCAGTTCTTCTGTTGCTGTGTGATACATACTTTTTTAAAAAGGCAAATGTAGTCCATTAAGATCATGTGAAGTATTTCTAAAAGAAATAGCAAAATAGTGGAGAATAAGTCACTGAGGGTATTAATCTTATTTAGAATAGTGGGTACAATCTGGTCATCCTTGTTCAAGAAAAATGAATTTTAATGAGAGCAGATGGAAAAAAATGCAGTTACAATGATTAAGCAAACAGTGAATCTATCATACAAGAAAAAGTTAAAGTGTATTATATAATAGGATGTACTTATTTAGCCTAGTAAAATGAAAGCAGAAGCACACAATCCGTCTTTATAAATAAAACCATGGGTCAAACATAACGAAGGAGACACTCAAATTGCTTACCCTAAAGTAAATACTTAAATACTGGCAGAAGTGAATGCAAAATGGAAGTGTAAGAAGTCCTTCAGAAACACATTTTGGATGCCTTGAAGAGTACTGTGCCTTTCCAGTTCTTTCCTTTCTCTTCCTGGAAAGAATTGCTACAGGATTCACAAGTCCTTTGCCTCATTTGCAGGCAGGAGCCCAGCTCAGGGCTCCATCTAACTTAGTGCAACAAATGTAAGCCTGAAAACTGTATCATGCTGAAGGAATTATGAAAAATTTAAATGTCAATTGTGTTAGCTGGTTTTCTCTTTATGGCATTGTGTCATGTGGTTGGGAGTGGTCTAGATGAATGGAGTATATAAACAGAATATACATATCCTTCATATTGCATAGTAAAAATAAACTCTTTATACTATTACTATTTTTAATGCATCTTTGATACAAAAGTCTCCAAGAGGTTGATAACAGTAAATTTACTTACTGTTCTTAGACTGAGAGTATACATCAACAGGCTCAAGATTAGAGCCTTAATAAGTGTGGTACTTTCAGGATATTAGCAAAAAATCTTAATTTTACAGATGCCAAAAGGATGCATTTAGAAAACCACGTCTTAAAGGGCATGAGTCAGTAAGGATTTCTGGAAGGTGAATCATATTATGCAATTAAATCAATTCCTTAAAAGTGAATGGAAAAAGAGAAAGTTATATTCCTCAGTTTTGAGGAAGCTTTTTCTTTTTGTGAGAACTTCACACAGCAGAGTTTTTTTGTGTAACCTGTCTGAGTATGGGATGGATGCTTAAGTAACCAGAATGGAATGGCATGGAAAGGAAACAAGTATATTTTGAGGGACTGTTGAAGAGTAGCATCCTTTTGCTTTCTTTGTTGGAATCATTCTCTTTAGTATTTTAATTATTGACTTAGTTTAAGTTAAAACATGTAAAGCAACAAATATTTCAGGTTATTACTAAAGTAAAGAGATTGTTTAAATGGCAGATTGCTGTAATTGTTTCACAGTATAATTTCAATAAATTAAATGAATGGAGCAGAAAGTGGAAAATTAAATGCAATAGATCTAAGTGTTTACTGGTGCTTTTGAGTTGGGGAATCACACAAGTGTAGTTGAACTAGGTGTTGAGTTAGGCGATAGTCAGGAATAAATGCTCAATACATGCTTAATGAGAGATTTGGTGTTAAAAGCTTATCTCACTGTGTAGCAGCAATAAAGACTGAACTGCCCAAATGAATGTTTAGTATGAAATAGAACTTATTTTATAAACCGCTTCATAGAGAATAACCATTAGGCCAGATTTCCCCAAATTCCAAATTTGGTCATCTGATGAAAACAGAAATATCAGGGAATAGAATAGAAGCATATTCAGAAGTGCAGTTGATAAACCTGGGAATATTTTGTCTAGACAGGTGAAAGCAAAGCAATGTGCAGTGAGATTGAGAGCTCCCATACGGACCATGGAATTCAGAGGAAAAGCTGTAAATCCTGCTTTGAGGACAGAGTCTTTGAGAGAGGACTGGAAATACTTTTTTTTCTACTTATTGTTCAGTCATATTGTATTATTTGATACGTCAAAACTTCACACCTTCCTGAAGTCCTCAGATGTGAATCTCAATAAGATGGTGCTGCTACATCCTAGTTCTAAAGCCCTTATTATGATATGCGTTTAATTAATGCGTTACCTCTCTGCAACACCTCATATATCTGAAGTTTGTGACGTACATATGTGTTGGCAGGATCAGGTGTCACTGATGGGTGTTGTATTTTTATGTAACTACTAACCTTTTCTGCGTGTTGGGAGGAATTGTCCCTCCTGCCTGTGGAATTTGATGCATCTGTCAACAAGGCAGGCTGTGGTCACTCTGTGACCACTCTTTTTTGCGCTGTAAAAACGTAAATTGATTTTGAAACAGACTTCCTTCTTATGAAACTGTTCCATTCTCTGGCCTTCCTGCAGCTGGAATGGGTGAACACTGCCAGAGTTGGCCACTTGACAGACAGGATGGTCCAGCCTCCCATGCAGGTGGGAAGGCTGAGGGGTGCTGTCCCTGCAGTGATGGGACATGTGGAGGTCAGATGTGGCCAAAGCCATCTGGTGCAGCAAAGAAGGCTTATGCTATACTTCTCAATTCAATAGAGGTTTTACTCTTTTTATCTATCTAAAAAGCTGAAAATTACCCTTTCAAAAGGCACGTACTTGTGTACCCAAGAGACCAAGCATCATGTTCCTAGTCAAACTACCTAGGGAAAAAGATGATAATAAAATATTTTCTGCAGTAATGGGCAGTGTTATTTCAATAAATGCATTTATTTCCTTCTAAACCTTGTTTTTGGAAACTTGTATCCTTTGCATAATTAGGTATTAATCAGTCCTATTCGGAAGGAACGGATGACAAAGATAAGATCCTGAGGATAGGATTCTCAAAACAATGAGTGCATATGCAGCTGAAGATAGAAGACGATGTGGCTGCACTCTATCAGAAAATCAGATGCTAAATAATAACTTCTTCCTTTATCTGTATGAAATATGAAGGTGTTTTGAGCTGAGCTATTGGCAGTACCTGTAGGAATTCTTTGTAGGTCTTTTCTGTCTTATTTAAACTTTATTTAGGACTGTCCATGATCAAGCAATACTGTTTCCTGCGTTTCTATTGTATATATATGGCTTAGTTTTCATGATTTTCTCAGGGATTAGTGATCATTACAAAATAACCAAATGATGACATGAATAAAATATGCTGCCTTGTATATACACAGCACTGTTAAATATTTTTTTCAGTTAGTGCTGCATGTACCATTTGAATGTATTTCTCCTATTTAGACTACTTTCTGCAACATTTATAGAATTGATTATAAAAAAGTATTTTTAAGATATAGTTAGCGTATTCAGTGGCTGTGAAAATATTGCAAGTGTGGAAACTTGCCATTTAGCTTTGATTCTTCAACAATATTTTACTGTCCACTGGCAGAAAAACAAGCAAATTGCAGCATGACGTGGCTTTATTGTACTACTGTTCAGCAGTTTTTATATACTGTTTCTTTTTATAAATTGAGACATGATAATGATTTTTGTTATAATTTTTTTCCTAAGTATTCTTACTGATGAATGGTGCATTTATTTAAGCATCGGTGAACAAATAAAGTTATCCACGGGTGACTAACAACCTTGAATAAATACCATTCCACTCAGCAGCTATCCATAGTACCTTAGCAATGCAATTACATGCCGGGACCTATTATCCCAATTAATGGACTGTTTTATATTCACTGTGCGTTACACTTGAAACTCTTTAGAGGCCTGGCCTTCACTTAGCCAGAGGCAAAAAAGAAATGTATAACAAATCACCAAGAAAAGGCTTTCATTTATTTTCTGAGATGTGTAGCGTGTAATTATACTTTAAGCATAACCAGGAAGACCTCAGAAATGCTCTTTGATTTAAGTTATAGTAAAGCTATATATTAAAACCATGATTCAATATAGCCATCCTGTTTTCCAAGATTGTTGGTGGTAATTACAAAAGTAGGTATTTTGCTATCATCTTCCTACATCACTTTTTTTTGTAAATATTTTGCCAAAGGTTAAGTCTGGTTGCTTATGAGATTCATGCAGCTTCCTTGTTTCCAAGCAGATGAAATAAGAGCTGCAAGTCATGGGGACGTTGTATTTGCTGGATGGGTGGACAAATAAAATAGTCTACTAAGAAGTACACAGCTGACGTTGTGTTGCCACTTTGCAGAACACCGGCCTTGGGCGATGCCTCACCAGGCTGGGCTCTGGCTCCCTGGACTCCCTCTGGTGGTTTCCAAAGCTGCATTACCAAAGCCATAAAATAAAGCACAGCTGTATTTCTTCGCCTTTATTGTAAGGAGCATTGATTGCTTCTCATTGTATATTATAGCAAAGGGGCAGTCTATTACATAAATTTATTGCATTTTCTTCATGATAATTACTGGAAGTTATTGAACAAGGCAGGGAGTTATGACCTGTAAGTTCCTGCTAGAGCTGAGGAAGCAAATCCACAAATATTTAGTGGATCTAAACAGCTGTAAACAACACATCCTGTTTACAGTGCAGTAGGAATTTACAACTTACAGTGCATCTGAGGATTTCTTAGGAATCCTGCTCCACTGCTGCAAATTCAGGCTTGAAATATGAACTGCAGTAAAAAGTCATCGTACGTTGTACTGTGTAGGTACTTTCTGTCAAGCAATCCAACAGCAGTTGAAGTGACCACTAGAGTCGCCATCTCCCTTATTCAAAAAGGACACGACTGTTCTGGGGCAGCTGGTTAGGGAGCCTCATGAAATCCACGTGCATACGTTAATGCCCAATTGCTCTCTTTACAGTTCTAAAAGGAATCTGTCAATGGAAAAAAATCAATAATGTTAAGTGTCCCAGTAGGTCTGTGGATTCCCGTAAAATACGGTCAGGGAGTCATCTTTCTGTAATTTCCTTCTGCAAATAATGTGTTCCTGTATTTGGTGTACGCTGGCGACTGCGCCCTGCCAGCGCTGGGCCCCGCAGCTCCTGCATGCCAGGCTCCCCTCACCCTGCACAGGAGCAGCTGCAGAAAGCTCCTGGGCTGCAGGAGGAGGGGGCTGGGGGCTCCACACAGCTCCACGCAGCCTCAACCAAAAGGAGCTGCTCAGATGCCTGCTGCCCACTGGATGTAGCTGTCACCTGCAATGTCAGCAGTGTGCTGTTAAAAGATAAATGCCAACAAATGCAAAGCGTGTGAATTCCAGCTTCTCTACTAGCTTCCTCTGCCCTGAGAAAGAGAAGGGCCTCGGCTGTGAGATGGTTTCAGATCCTGACAGCTCTGCTCTCCTTTTCTTTCTATCTCGAGTGCTGAGCCATCAGGGAGGTGGTGCTTGGGATAACTGAGATATTCAGATTTATTCCTGAATTCAAACAACCCTCAAATTCATGCCTTGATGAAAGACTATGAGCAGAATTGGTAGCACAAGCCAACATGCTAATTATATAATTCTTCCATAAACATAAAACGATGGTCCAGAAATGTATGTAGATAAAGTAATTTTACTGCCTTCAAATTCCAAAATTCCAAAAGTAATTTTTATTACTTGCATTATTTCTAAGACATAAGAAGTCTTTTTAACATGCAGACCCACTATGGTAAGTGCCATTGCATTAACAAAGTAGCTCAGCTGCTGTAAGAATGCTACAGGTGTAGTCCAACGATACTTTTATTTAAAGATGGAGGATAAAAGCCAAGAAGAGTTAAGGTTATAGACTTACTGGTTTTTAATTTTGTCCCTAAATACAAGAACAAACTTGCAAAACAGAAAAGAAAAAGCTAGGAAGTATATTAATTCCAATTAAATGTTGATGACTTTGATAAATGTTGCAATCTAAACAAATATATAAGTGATCTTCACCTTATTCATCATTTATTGACAGCTTTGTACTATTTTGAAGAAGATTTGTATACCACCAAAGACTCATTGCTACAGTATTTCACGACTGACTTGCCAGTTTCTTCCACTATCTTCATATTCACAGACAAAATAAAGAACTGACAGTGTGCCTAGTGACTAGCTGTGTCAGATATGAAGACAGTGAGAGAAAATGCAGTNCCCCCCCCCCAGTTCCTCTCAGCCTCTTTTACTGTTTGAAGGACAGAAGGTGAAGACAGCCTTTATTGAGTCTCCAAAGTACTTAATTTTTTTCTGCTCTCTAGGTAGAAGTGTAGGCAATTTAAGCACTTTCATTTCTAGGATTTCATTGGAAGGAAAACATTTTACAAAACTGAGGAATTATTTGTTCCCATTTCATTGTGAAACTGAAACGAAGATTTAGGAAGTAATCTCTGGCAGTAATAGAATTGGACTGGAACATCAGTTTCTCAGTTTTAGCCACCTTCCAGAGAAGAAAGGAAGAGGTGGGAATCATGTGGTAGGCCTGCTGCTGCTTTGAAGAAATGTGTGCTATGAGAAATGGAAGGAGGCAGGCCTTGAATATCTGGTTCCACCACTGCTGTACAGGCAAGTGCCCTTGACGCGTACTCTGATGTATGACTGGAAATATGCAGGATCATAAATGTCATAACTTTTTCCTGTCTTGCAGCAATTCATTGCTTTCCAAGCTTCTAAGTTATGATAGTCTAGACAGGGAATATATTTTGGTTGTCTATAAGTCTTAATTACAGAGCACTACACATGATAAGAAAGTTCAGTATCAGTAATGCTGGTAATTGTCCAGCCGAAAGAATTCAGTAAAGACAATAGCAAGGGTCTATGGAAAAAAGTTTACAGACATTTAAATAAATACTGATTTCTTTTTCTCCTTTCCTCGTGTTACAGATGTTACTAATGGAGAAGTGTCAGTCTCCTGTTTAGAATTTTACTGGAAATTGACAGAGCAATTAATGTCTTTCTGGTGCCAGCGATGTGGTGGTGATGATCAATATGTATATATATATATAATGCACTTCTTCACTATCACATATTATCACCTTACATGATTTAATTCATGTTAAATAATTAAGCAAGTGTTTCTCTGCTTGTACCTCAGAACAATAGACAGGTTGGATTTTTCTGCTTACAGTCATGCAAAACCACTCACAGCATGCAGAGGAAAACAGCTTTTCTATAACAAAATGAACTTTGGTGCATTTCATTATCACAATAAGACATTTCCAAGAGTGTGGTGTTATAAGATAGTCCTCTTCTTGGATCATTTGAGGCTAGTGGGGCATGTTTTATCTCATTTTAACACACACCTTGTGGGTTTTTTGTTTAAGTAAATGATGGATGTTTCCAGTCCAGCAGCTTTTTGTGTACAGAGCAAACTAAGGAAGGTGAATAATATGACCATGGGAATCTTTTACTTTAAAAAGAAATGTTTCCTAATTAGAGATAATCATAGAAACTTGGTAGGAATGCACACTGTATGAGCAAATCTCACCAGCTGCATTGTTTCTGTATTTTACCTAGCTCATTTTTTTTGTAGTGGTTTCTTTCTAACTGCCTTTTTCAACCAATCTTATCTTTTTTTTTTTTTTAATGTCTACACTTGCACAACTACATTAATATTTGTGTTTGTGATATGGTGATATGGTGGTATTCAAGTATGTTCTATGCTAAATGTAGATATTGGAAATTAAATGAACTGTTCTTTCTCAATGGGTTTGAAGTTGAGAGAAAAAAATATGCTTGTGGCTATTTTTTTTAAAACAAATGTGCTGTGCTGCTTTTTTCGTTGTTCTTTACCCCACACATAATTTTCACTTGCTCTGGTGTAACTCAGCTCTAGAAATGCTCAAAGAACTTTTGTTTCTCCATTCACCTTCCACTTAACAGCCCCTCCTGATCCCAGTAATGCCTTCCAGCTTGGCATCTCATTTTCCACCTTGCAGCTGCACCATGCTTCTGTTTAAGCGCTGACAGGTAGGGCGGTGGCTCATCCAGTGCTCTGTTTATGATCTGTCTTCTTCAGTTACTCAGATGCCAGTTTCTGCCTCTGATTGCTGAGGGATGCTCACCAACGTGCTCTGTATTCTATTTCATGTTCATGATTTGGAGGAGCTTTTTTTGTGTGTGTGTGTGTAGACACAAACACGTGGCAGTGCTTTGGCTCCTGGTATTCTGAACCCATCGTCTACTTCTATTCTGACCTCATTTTTTTCTCTGACCATCTGTTTGTCCAATATTCAGAGTGCTAGCTCACAGCATCTTCAAGTGGAAATAATAATAATAATAATAAAAGGTTGTTACATGCTTCCCAACATTAAATTGGGAATTGTTAACTTGTCTGGTTTATAAAGTGTAATCAGTATCAGTGAAATTTGTAAACTACGTATTCATAAGGAAAGGCAGGGATGTACAATAATTATATAATGCACAATTGCATTTAGCATTGTAACTGATGCCTTTCATTGTAACACTTAAAGTATCACCCCATTTTATTTTAGTGTTCTTTATTATATTCTGTCAGACGGTCAAGGCAGAAAAATGTGAGCTATTGTAAAAGGAAATTCAGACTGTGAGTGGAGTCATCCCCTGCTAGTACTTCCTTTAAAAGGACTCTGATTTGTTGCAAGTATAAATAACTTTGAAAATTCCTTTGGCAATATTCTTTCGACTTTGCCATTACACAGTAGTGAATTCTATGCAGCCTTCAAATGATAAGGAAAATAATGAAAAGGAAGACAAAACGATCACAGAAGTAACAAAAGACATAAATGTTTCTTATTCTGCTTTTGGGAGATTGCTTTTTGTTTTTGTTCCTAGAAAGTACAGCAACAGTACGGGTCAAAATCTCTGTTAGCACCAGAGACAAACTTATTCTCACTTCAGATAAAAGGTAACAACAGAAATAGAAGTAACTGCACATGAAAAAATGTGTTACGTAAGATATGTTCATCAATTGATAAAGCAGCTGAACCCAGTATTTCATAGAGATTGCTATTCATTATCTGAATTTGTAAGATTGACCTCTTAGAGAAATTACCAGTGGTATAGAAAGCTTGCAACTAAAAGGGGAAAGTCATTTAGTTCAGGAAGGCCTTGTAGACCTCATAAAATAACTGTTGATTATAATTATACGCTAATCTTTGACATTCTCTTGGGAAGTAGACAGATAATGAACACATGAAAAAAATAAAGAACTCAAGCTGATACGCTACTGTTATCAAGAATACAATTTTGCAGCCTACTGCATACTGTGAGAAGCTCTTCAAAGCTTTTTCTAACCTCTTATTTCATCTATCTAGTTACTTCTACTGTGTAAGGCAGAAAAATGTGCATTTTCAGAGTCACTTAGAGTGACAAACGAAACTATTTTTGCATTTTCTCTGTTGATGTGCTTTTTAAAAAAAAGAAAAGAAAAGAAAAAAGTTTCAGCTGAGTGTTTAGACTTAATATAAAGAGCATAAGAACAGATCTGAGCTTTTCCAGCATCAGACAGTAATCATTACTGTGATTTTCAGTGGAAATTTTCTACTAGCAGCATTACGATTCTCTGTCATGAGAAAAATATTGCCGGTATAAAGATTGCACTTGATTTTTAACATCTTACAAATTTGGTGATTTGCCCTACTGCTTGCATAGAACCAGAAGGGCAAATTTATTTCTGCTCTGGTGCAGTGGAGAATGAGCTGCTCCAGTTTCGACATGGAAAATTTGCACTCATGCTGAAAATCAAACTAGGGAGTAATCTCAGCTCTCCTGATCTCAGAGTCAGCTGTGCTGACACATCAGAAGCACATGCCTGCACCATTTTCTTATTAATTAAAAAGTGTTCATAAAGAATGGGAGTAGTGACCACTGTCTCGATACTGTCTGGTGATCTGTTGAGATTTCAGGGTAATGTTACACACACCTGGGAGAGCAGAACAATCTTGTCTGCTTCCTGCAGAATTCCATCTGTAGTGGAGAACTGTGGAAACATTTGAGATATTCACGTTGCTTTAGGTGCTCTTACTCTGCTAGCTTGTAGAATTTCCCAAATTTATAAATATCCCATTTCAAGAAACAAAATCTCACATCTTGTCTTTAGCCTTAAGAATTGTGTAAATTCAGCAAAATTCCTGGCAATGTTCATGTTTAAAATATCTTTAGCATCTGTTATGATTTATTGAAATGTACGCTAATCCAGGAGGGCATCAATGTATGTGTTGGTTGGAACAGATTTCAGCTGTCAGACCTTTTTCTGCCTCTGACAACTGGGATCCTCTGCCTTTAAAGAAATGGAAGGAGTCTGGAGATCAGTTGCCCATTACTTTTGAGGATAGTGCTCTGTATAACCTGCAGGGAGTAACACAGGTGCTATCTCTTGAAGGAAAAACAGAAAGTGGTATCTGTTATTTCATATTATATTTTCTAGAATTGTCATGCCAGTAGAACATTAAAGATTACCACAGCCAAGACTACTTTTTTTCTTTTACAGATTAAGATATTGTATTTTTATGGTTTATAATTTTTATTGCTGTTACTCAAACAAAATATGAGAAAAATAATGCTAAGTGAGCTCATATCCATGTACTTTTAGCTGTATTCAAACCCTTGTATTTTATACTTCTGCCTCAGGAATATTCATATATATTAGACTATTTCAACCTTCAAAGGATTGCATGGCTCTTCTTTGCCTATTGACCTCCGAACACTGAATGATGTGAAAGATAAACAAGAAAAAACCACAAGTCATGTAGGCTGACTTTTTTTAAAGTTTTGTTTAAAGGTTTAAGAAAATATCTACACATGCATAAATGTGTAGGAAATGTCCTATGGATTAGATGTTTACTTCCAGTACAACAGGCATTAGTCTTCCAGTAGGGTTCAGTCCTAGGCTGGATGCTTCTGCTAGATGCTGAGCACTTTCATTGGGATCCATCATACAGAACTCCTCAACAGCCCTGAAAGATTACTTCTCTAATGTGAAATCCAAATGGAGCTCACTGTTTCCCTGGGGCAACTGTGCAATTTCAACACCATGGACCTCAGGATAGTGATAGTGGGAAAGAATCAGGCCACTTCATCAAACATATTGTATGATTTCCAAAAAGGAACAATGAATTCCAGAGACTAAACTCTTTTACTAACAATGTCTCTAACATTAAACATCTATATTGATTTATGTTCAGGTAAATCTTGGTATTGTGAGTCATGGATACATATATACATATATACTGCCTACATATCTTAGCTATGGTGGAACTTAGATTGTATTCAAATCTAATATTCCAGGGTAAGCAAGAAGTGAATGCATGAAAAGTTAAAAGTATAGAAATGTTTTGTCTTTTTAGAGGTCAGGAGTGATTGGCCACAAATCAAAAACTAGCTAGAAGCAAACTGATTCACCACCACCAGGCTGATTTGCTAGAGGTGAATTTGCATGTGTTGCATGCCCAGATGTTCTTTCCAGTTATTGGCAAACAGCCCAAATTGTCTAAATCACATCTAATAGACAGCAGTTTGTGGTAGGCAGAAAGAGAAAATACATGTTTTGTAAAGCTCCCGTATAATTTTCTATGTAATGAAGATTGCTAGTTTAAATGACCTTTAGAGTATTAAAAAGGATGGGAGAGGAAGAAATAAATTGATAGTAAGCATTAACAAATTCAAAACCTATTGTATGCAAGCTTCTTGTGTTCAACTTCAAAAGATACTGATCACAGAAATCAAAGGAGGATATTCTATGGCCAGTATTAATCCACTTATTCAATGTATCCTTTATGTCTGGCATAAATTCTCAGCAGGAGTCACTGCTTTATTAGTAATTGCCAACAGTTTAAGTGTAATTTGTAAGATGAAGTGTTTGACCAGCAGACTTACAGTATTTTGGTTGCCTTTTTGGTGTAATTAACTGCGTCATAACCAACTCCTGACTGTGCAGTATCACTGGAAAAACAGTGGCACTTTATGATGCTACAACCATACACTGCCTGTGCAAAGGCTGCTTGGGCCTGTACAGCTCCTACCCAGAGCTCCGTGATGGGAGCACCACACACACCGTGAGACGTCTGGCTTGACTAAAGCTGTCCTTTCTGGTACACACGGTGCATGGTATATATTTCTCTGGAAGACCAGTGCTAATGTCTGCTATCCAGCTACTTTTAATAGCGTTCCTGTAATACTGGACCAGGACTTCAGTCTTCTCTGTGCCTGGCTGAAAAGTGAGGATACTGATTCTCATCTCTTTGCAATGTTATTTGATATGGAAATAAAAGCCTCCAAATATTAGCTATGGATGGTGTTACCATTATTTGGTGAGGGCATGAAGTTCCTGATAGTAAATTCAGAAGCATGTAGCAAATACCAGTGCAAATTATGGATGCAGTTTTCTGTTTATTGTGGGCACTTCAGAAATTCACTGTGATGTGTCATACAGTGTAAGATTAATGCAGAATGTATTGACGAATGGATGAACATACTGTAAGTAATTTTTAAGCAACATAACATTTGGCTACATAATTACATGAACTCCTCTTATGCTTTTATAAGATGGAGATGGGTAATGTGTGATGATTGACAGGTAGGAGCCTGACAGAGTGGCTGAGACTGTTGGTCTATGTGCATCTTTCGTTAGCATGGTGATACCCTGTTCAACTGACTGACTTTTTGGTGGCCTTGAGCCAGATGTAAAGTACTGAACTAGGCAGAAGTGGAATTAATACAGAACAAATATAGGTGTTGTACCTTGCCTGAATGTTGATTCTTTATTCTTGATTCTTTTCTGTTTCTTTAGAATGAATAATTTGAATTTGTACTGAATTAGGAAGAGCAGGCTGTTCGGAAAGAGATTTTTGAGGTCAGATATGCCACCAGGCAAGCAATGTAGAAGTTTGTTGGTAAAACGCACCAAAATTGCGAAGAATTTTCCTGTTGGAAACAGAATATCACATAAGTGCCCTTGCCTTTTTAACCTTTATTTTATATTACAGTACTGTTTATTTGCTATAACATTAAAATTAGGTAAGGTAACCATCATAAAAAAAAAAAAAAAGAAATTTCACTGTCATCTCATTTATTGTGCACTAAGGTTAATGTTAGAGTATAAATGCATTTGTATGGAAGCCAGTAAAGACATCCTAGGTAAGGGAGCTTTGCAGCAACAGTCAGATAGCCATCCCACTCCTCTTTTGCCTACGAGAAGTGAAGGTATCTTCCCTTGGGCTGTCCAACCAATTCGATCTTAAACAACCAAGCAGGTATTCTGCTCTGAGCTTATTCCTCTGGAGCTCTCTGCTTTGCAAACCTGCTGTGGTGGGACAGCTACCACGGAGCACCCAGAGTGTTCAACTCTGTAGAAGCTGCATATATCATTCACTGCCTGGCCTTCTACGAGAATATTTAATATACCCAGTCAGAGCAAATGTCCAGATTTAAGGTGCTTTATACCTTTTTCAAATGGAATCTAGCTTATTTTCTCTGAATTCCAATTTAGTAATATTCTTGTATCAGCATCAAGTGAAGTATACAAAATACATTTTCTGTTATGTGATTTTTTTTAATGAACAATTTCCTATAGAAAATAAGAATATAAGCTGTTATTCCTGGAATCAGCTTGGTAAAGGCCACTTTAGGTTTAGTAATTCAGCAATTGCAATTCCTGTAGCTAACTCCAAGTAAAATACAGTTATTTTTCTCAATGCAAATAAAACAGTGAAGATGTTTTTGTGGGTTTTGGTGTTTGTTGTTTTTTTCTTTTTTTAAACATAGTTGTTTGTTATTCCATTTGCAAGATATATAGTCTTGTTTTGGTCATGATTGCTCATGCTACCATATGGGAGTTTGTTCATATTCTAGTTGAGCTAAAATCTGTTGCCATGTGTTTGACCACTCATAGTACTTTTTTTAAGGCCTGTCTGTTTTTTCACAGCTAAATTTAAACTTACTTTCTTGTTTTTTCGTTTTATAAAAATAAATGGTGAAGTTGGATGTAATGTTAGGGCAGTAAAGAGCACAAAAGTTTATTATTTCACAGTATTGCTTCTCTGCAACGATATTCTTAAATAGTTCAAAAAACTATTTCTGAAGCAAGAACAATTATTCATTCTGAAAACCACTGTTAATGCACGCAGCTCATTACAAAGCAGGCATGACCAGATGTAGCCATAAAGAGCCATCAATATTTTTATTTTTTTTAATACTCTTTAGATAAACATGTGATTTCTCAGACATCCTTAGACCTGGTTGCATTATGGAGTGCTGTGTGGTCCTCCCATCTGGGGAGGGATGTGGAACTACAAGGAATTAGCAGAGATGCAGTGGCCAGACCTGCTGATGCTGTGGAAGAAGCAGTATATACTGGGATCATGATGAAAGCCATCCCTGCTATCTTTTGTAAAGGTCATTTTGATGTGACTGTATTAGATAAATCAGCCAATTCAGAAGTGGAAAAAAAAATGGTACAGTTCTTGTTTGGTTTTCTTTGCTTCCTAGTAGCTGCACTAACAAAAGATTATAGCAGACAGGCAGATTTCAGATGGACTTTGACTTTGTTTCCCAAATATTCTGTAAGAGCAATTCTCAACTTTTGAACTTAGCTTAGCTTATTTTGTTTTCTCACCAAAGTACATGAGGCAAGAGCTTTTTAAATTCTGTTTATTGTTGTTCTGATGCATTGTTGTTGTTCAACAAATCTGGTAGAGTTGTGCGAGGGCTTTGGGAGGCAGTTCAGCATCCAGTTGGGAGAGCCTAGCTGTGGGAGTGTTGCCGTGCTCATACTCATTCGTTCCCTTTGCAATTCAATGAGCTCAGTTAGACTGAAAATAGGTCTGTCAAGTGAAACATGAAACTGATGACTGAAAAACAGTTTAAAGTAAGGCAGAAGAAAGACGAATTCCCAATCAGGTACCAAGCTAACTCTGTTGTCCCTGGTTTGCCACGTAACAATGTAATATCTCTACTGCTTTCTTAGGCCTAGGGTGAGACAGAAGTACTCAGACAAAAAGAGTCACAGGTAGTGAGCACAACTTTGAAAATTATGTGAATGGAATAGAAGGATAAAAATAAACCTTAAAACAAAAAAATAAGGACCAGATATTTTGCTTCTAGAATAGGAGTCTTGGGATCTAGCGAATGCTGCTTTTGAGAACTGAGGATGCTTTGATGTCTAATTTTAGTCAAGTCTGGCAGAAATGTGTGTCAAGAGATTGTACAGATGTTTTTGCATTATACAGCATCACTACGGATGTGGGTTCATCCACACCATCCTAATGGACCCCAAACCATTTGGAGAACAACACCTCACTGTCAGTACCATATTATGAAATATTCATGAACCTCATAAAATTCACTTATTCCAAACCAATTCTGCTTCTTTGTTTTATGTAGTCAGAGATTTTTCTATTGAGGAAATAATTTTGAGGAGACATTTGTTGTTGTTTTTTTCTTCTAATTAAGGCTCTTTCCATTTAGCTGGAACAATTTAACCCAAAATCAGGTATGAATAAGCCAGGACTGTACACATTTATTTCTTTATTTGAAAAGGAGGTGTAGCAATTTTCTTTTGATTTTTTTTCCCTGCTTTTATTTAAAAAATCTTTCTCCTCTAGATACCTCTGGAAGCACAGGTGTCTTTGCCAGCAGTGATTAACCATAAGAAACTTCACAAGTTAATGACAAACAATCCCTACCTGCTATTCATTGCAGCTCTGCTACCCAGCCCTCTGACTTTTCTGCCACAGACCTGGCATGAAAAGCACCGGAGGACCTTTGACCACTGTGAGTTTGTATAGCATGTCACAATTGTAGAAACATCTGTGCCCATAAAGCATATTAAAACTTTGCTGACAAGACCATAAATCACTGAAATGGTAATCACCAAAATATCATTTTTTGCAGTCAGTCATTAAACAAAACTCATAATCTATGAAATTATACATTCCAGTGTAAAATGCAATATTTCACCTCACATTTACAAATCTAGATACTCGCTGTTCCTTTTCGTTTGCAAACACAAAGCTAATCAACAAAGATATTTCTGTCAGGGTAAATAAAGTGGCTCTATCCATCATTCTCCTTTCAGAAAGAGATACATTTCCAGTTAAACCTTATTTTTCTTATACAGACTGTCAAATCCAAGGGACACGGTCTACATTATTTCTGCTTATACAAATCCCAAGCACATTAGTAATAAGCACATCAGCAGATGGATAACACACACAATATTTCTACAGGAATGAGTTCAGGAGCTAAATTTTTCAAAGTGATAGAGAACCTAGTTTAAGCCTGTGCTCAAGACCATATTCATCCCACTGTACACATTCTTTACTGAGTCATTAATATCCTATATTCTATAAGTAAGCTCTTCTAGTACATTATTGGAGAAAACGTGGCTGCAGCATCTGTTTCAGTAAAGATTCAAGGGCATACAGGCTGCTAGTCTTGTACCTGGCTTTGCTGTCTTTGGGTATCTCTTCTGTCCTCGTGCCAAAGTCATAAGGAAAGTCTGGAGGAATTGTTTCCAAGAAGGCATTTTAACATCACCTACCAGAACAGGTTACCTGAGTATCCTAATCTAAACTGCATCAGCCTTCCTGCAAGGGCAACATGCTTTTAAGGTGCTAACTTTGTATAATGCTTGTGAAATGAAAGTGCAATCAATATGTTGCCCCTATGCTGGATATCGACTCTACATTCAATGTTACCTCATTTCTAGCTAAAACACTCTATGAGCATTAACATATATAAGTATTTTCATAAGGTACAAAATTATCAGACAAATACCTTTGCTAAAGCTTTTTTCAAATGTATTGTCTAATTTGATTGAATCATTCAGCTACTCAGAGATAGTAGGTCATAGTCTGACTGTCAACACAGACTGAAAAGTTGTTAATTAATTAGCTAAAACTGTAACTTCTTGCATCTCATCTAAAACATGATAGGTGAGACCATTTGACATAAAAATGTTTTTTTGCAGGTCTTTAGAATTTCATTCCCTGTAAAACAGGTTTCAGTTTTGGGATGGGTATCAGAAAGTCCGCTTCTGAAAAAATAAATGTAGAAGAGCAGATCTGAGCATATAACTTGCAGACTTGCCATTCTGACCTGAAAGTCTCGTGTGATTTCACAGTGTAAATGTGAGTCAGTTTAATATTTGATTGGAGAGAAACTCATTTGAGGTAGTGTGCAAGATTCAGGGCTGTAACGCTGGGAGAAGTTGCAAGGGAGTTGACTCGGCCTTCACCTGTACTTCTCCAGTATTGCTGTGAGGCCAGGGATAAACTGTTACTTGGAGCATTTTCTAGATTTCATAAAACTAAGCAATTATTTCAGTTACAGTAAGAATCTTGGGAGAAAAATCAGTTTACATGTAGGCAATCTTCTCCTTTCTTTCCCTCTGTTACAGTTTCCCTTTTCTCACTTTAGATAGACAGGCTGCAAAATGTAATTTTACAAGAAACAGACTAGGGAGTAAAAAGGTTTCTGTAAGAAGTGTGACTTGCCTCTGGGGAAGAGGACCAGGGCAGTGGAGGTGCTGAGATTCTCAACAATCTGCAGTCAGTAAAGATCCACTGAAACTTTTCACGACTAAAGCTATATTAAGCCAGATACATTCATCAAATTCCAATATGCACAACTCAGTTTTCCTTGTTGTTTCCATCAAATGTAGTATTGTGCATTACTTTTTCCCAAAACTGTACTCATGGACTTCAATCCTGTTGGAAGCATTTCATCTCGTATGTAGTAATACTGAAGGAAGAGAGGAGAAAATAATTCCATTGAATTTACAAATTTGGCCTTTTTGCCAGGAGATCCAAACCAAGTGTAGGCACATTTTGTCAGTGGGAACAAGGCATGTATTCAGATCAGAAATTCTGCTCTTCTTAGGCAGTATTTTCGCTATCACGTATTCATTCTGTGATGCTTCAGATCGTTCCCTAAGTGTTAAAACAACTGATGTTGATAAACATAATATACTAACAGAAGAAAATACATCTTTCCAATTATTTTCTTCTTCCTGAACTGAGGGAAACAATAGAACAAACTTTAAAATAAATGAGATTGTACTATAAGTTATAAAACATTCATTGGAGGGAATGTTATATTTTCATATATTTAAAAAACCCATGTCTTCTCTGTTTATAATCCTGGTTACAAGCCTGATTACTGCTGCCCACTAATTCCGTATCATGGAGTCTCTGCTCTGGTTGTTTAGTTTATCTTCAGATTGCAGATTTACACACAAAATATATAGTGGAGTATTTCTGAAACCCTTGCATGCTGGCATAGATTTTAATGTCCTGAATTAATAGGATGGAGTTGCCTGAGATGATAAAACAAGGAAATAAATCACCACAGAGCATTCAGATTAGATGCATGTTTCCACAAGGCAGAGCAAAATTAACAGGTAACTGTCATGAAAGTGAACCATGTCTATGTTGATTCCTCGAGTAGGTTATAAATACAGGAAAAATGAATATACATGCCATTCATGGAGTGCTTTTCATCTTGAAGGACTTTATAATCACAAAGTAAAATGACTCCTAGAAATGGGAAGGTGATCAAAGCTGTTCAAGAGGATATTCATGTAATCTTTGAGTTCTACTTATCACTCTTCTTAATTATTCTTTGTTTTATGGCTGGTTCTTGTTTTAAAACTAGTTTGAACAAGGGGGCAAAACATCAAAGGATCATAGGACAGATCAGGTTGGAAGGAGCTCGGGATGTCATGGAGTCTGACTTCCCACCAAAGCAGGGTGAGTTATGATGTCCAGACAGGCAACTCAGAATTTTATCTCTGAGTCTTGAAAACCTGTAAGACAGAAAATGCACAAACTCTTTGGGACACTGTTCCACTCATTGACTGTCATCCTGTGCCCCGAATCTGTCAACTGATCTTACCCTTTCTGCTTTCCAGCAATGGAAAATTCAGACTGAGAGTGATGTGATGAACTTTATTCTGCTTTGTTTTGTAAGTAGGCTTATATACTATGCAGAATAAATGCATGAGCTTTCATTAATTAGAGTACTCCACTGAGAGCTAGAGAGGTGTTTGTTCCCAAAAAGATAGATAAAAGCTGGAAATTTGTGGCTAGAGTCTTTGACAGCTGGCTGGAGACTGTTCTGGCTTGGAGAAAAAGGCAGAGGAGGGTTTTGGAGCATTCAAAAGATATGGGAAAAGGTCTCTCTTCGCTTTTGTAAAGGTAGTGACCAAAATGCCAGAGTGTAAAAGCTGTATTCTACGCATCCTATGTTGTCCTGGCAGCCTTTCCCAGACAGCACCTTTTTCGCTGTTCCTCACTCGAGATCTTGTTTCTCTGTCAGACTGCAGGCAACCACCATAGTCACAGGTCTCTGGGAAAGTGCTCTGAAGTGCAATAGTTGACAATGTCAATGTTTTAAGTGCTCTTGTTAAGTTCCAGTCTTTACTGAGAAAGAGTGGAAAGCTCTGAGGCATGTGTTTCAGACTTTTCAGATTTAACAAAAAACAATCTATTAATACTGGGTTTCAGATGGAGCATTTCCTTCATGAGAAGTCATTTAGGTATATGTATTTGTGCACACATATGCCTACACATATATACATAAAGGCAGAAATTATATAAAACAACTGTTTTAGGATT
This sequence comes from Penelope pileata, assembly GCA_013396635.1. NCBI lineage: Eukaryota > Metazoa > Chordata > Aves > Galliformes > Cracidae > Penelope > Penelope pileata. The sequence goes on along the minus strand of WBMW01001084.1, from coordinate 379,344 downwards.
TTGAGTCCTTCTTCTCCACTTTCAGAAGTCTGTGGTATCTGATGGAGTTGTTTGGGGGCGGTTTTGATTTTCTGCACACACAGGTAATAGCTCTGTTGGACTTCAGCCTAAGCAGCGGCTCTCAGCATGTTTCCCAAGTTGTTGTATTCCTCTCTTGTACCACAACTGTTACTACTTTATGGTTCAGTAGCAGATATTAGCATTGTTATATTTACAGCCATTTAAAAATAATATAAAGTGAATGCTGAATTCACCTTAGCTTTTAGTTTGCCGTGTTACAGACAGGAAGCCTTGGTTGTGGAGGCTCTCTCTGTGTTTAGCATGTACCTGCAGAAACAGCCTTCCTTTGTGTGCTCATGCACACGCATGTCCTGAATGATGTTTCTGTAGCAAAATGTCTATGCTGGGGAGTTCCAGGATACATCTGTAAAATTAATTCTCTGACAGCATGATTCTACTGTTCAGTGTACTGGCATGAATTAGTTCTCCTAGGCCCAGTTCAAACAGCATCCTCAATTCTATGTAGCACGTTGTAGCCAAAATGCATTAAAAACATGAACTGTGTGCTTGTGTTGTACTTGGCTTTGCTGATAGCTTGATACCAATAGCTATAGCCATTTTGCAATGGATGAAACCAAATGAATAAATTTACTGTACATTGCAATGCTGTTTTTCCTTGGTTTGTGATTATCATCTGCAAATAGCATTTCTGCTAAGAGCAGAGTTTATAAACCCTATGTGACTTACAGATTATCAAGGTTTATAGAGAAGACAGAGAATACAGTGATGAAAATAATACAGTGCTGGCAAAGATGGACTAAGCAACCTAAATAGGCCTTGTACATCTCTAACTACACTGATCCTATGAATTATAGATTTAAATCTAAGCAAGCATATGAAAGAAAGTGAATGAAGAAGTTAATGTAATATTCTTGTTCAGGTAATGAACAAGATATTAAGATAACGAACAATCTCATGTTGTTATTCTTCTCACTAAAGCTTAATAGAAAAGTATATTTATGTCATTTTGAGGTTGCAACTTTGAAAGCATTTCCAGCAAAGAACTGCAGCTAGGCTGATCCTTTTGAAAGGAGGTAGCAGTGCTCTCCCAGGGAAGTTGGGGCGTTTGCATGTCCTAGCAGGCTTAGACACCAGAGCTGAGGCTTTTGCTACCACTTAGGTAGGTAGACCTACAGGAGTCCTCACAAATACAGGTGTAATTGCAGAAAGCATGGCAAGTATGCTGACAGCTGGTGTTTCTGCCTCCCTTCTTATATGACAAAGCAGGTTGCTCAGCCAGAATGAGCACATCTGAGCTGCTATGTCTCGCCAGCTTGGCCTCACTCAGCCTGAGCCAGGGGAGCCTCCCTCTACAGCCCAGGCTGACTCCAGCAGTGCTTTTTGCCCTGGCAGTGAAGCCTGAAAGCTTCTGCTCATCAGGCATTCCCCAGGCTCTCCAATTTGGATTTGCCCTCAAGTGGGGAGGAGATAAAATGATTAATATCTCACCAGTCTGAAACCACATTAGATATTATTTCATGTCATGCTGGGATTAATGACTATTGCTGAATTGCTTTATAGACACATGGGTATTTCCTTCCAAGCATGCACACAAAAGTCCTCTTTCTGCAAGCTGAGTGATTAACTCATGTCTACAGATTCCTGTAAGATGAAGGGATGACTGCTTATATATATATCCTAAAATATCCTCCATGTATGAATGTTTTTGAGGGAGGACTTTCTTGACTGACTTGCTATTCTGCAAACTTCAGGCTCTGCTTTTGGGAGCGTTCTGGGGTGCCATCTCCATGCAGTCTGACACTGAGCTCCTGGCAAAGCCTGAGTGAGCGTGGGTCAGTCTTGAGCCAGCACCCCAAAGCTGAGCCTGCAGGGTGAGACATCTGACAAACCTTTGTGGAGCCACGTCGCAAGATTCTTTGGAGCTCTCTTCCCATTGTAAGGTCATGACAGCAAACGCTTAAAAATAATAGGAGACTAGACTGCATTTTCTATTCAGTCTCTAGGGAAGAAACTTTGCTTGCAAGGATAGACAAGCAGGCAGGTTGTGATGTCAGAACTAGAGGAGCAGAAGAGTTGGCCAGCCTTGACAGCTTTGAATAAAAGTAAGATCTGCTGTAGCTTTGAGGCCTTTTCTGCTTATGGCTTTTGATAATGTCAAGTGTTTCCGTGGAAAACATACCACTGAATGTTAATATCCCTTGGAATTGCTCAATCGGCAAAGAAGAAATGTCACTTCATACTGCAAGGAACTGGAAAGTATGTGCATATCCCACTGCCCTCCCCTGGTAGGCAGTGTCTCCTCTCCCCTAATGCAGATTGAGACTTCCCTCTGGGGACAGAGGTTGGTGCCTCTGTTGGGGAGAGCTCACGGAGGATGTGGTATGCAGTGTTCCAGCAGCTGGGAAATCTTAAAAAGATGCGGATGGGTAGCATGAAGAAGATACCATTAAGAATTCTTCACGTACATGCAGCCTGTGATAACAAAGGTGCAAAGAAATGCTACTAATTAAGGACATGAAGGCCAGTTAGAAAAGTCTAGCTGCCAATGAAAGGAAGGGTCCCTGCTGAGGTCTCAAGTGAAAGGAGTAGACTTGAATCTTCTTAAAACTAAAAATGAATTCCTGTTTTGAACAACTGCAATGCAGAAGTCTATTGAGTCAGCATTGCCCCAGAAGATCTATGTTCAAAGAATAATACTGGCAACAAGTTCAGCCAGCTGAATAATCCTATCATCAGAAATTCAAATTATTTTATGATGAAATACAATTTACGATTTATAGTGATGCAGCAGGTGCTTTAAGACCTCCAAAATCACTGCCCCTGAATATATGCTGAATTATAATGACAAGACAGTGGCAAATGTTAAAATTTTAATAGCACCCACTGCACTTGTAACTGTGTAAATTCTATTACTATTGATGAAAAAGTTCACAAGATTCTGTTCTAAGCAGCAATGATAAGCATTCTAATATGACATTTTAATTCTTATTTGTTGATGTTATTAACTAGCATACTAATAATATGGACTGGTGATATTTCAGTACTTCAGCTGATGCACATGGAAGGGCACATGAAATATTTTTGTCTCATTAGTAAATTTATAGCTTGATCACTGTAAAATCATTTTGATTGTCCAAACTAATTCTGTAACCTTTTAAGTGTAGCTTCAGAGATTATATTAAAAGGCCAGAAGAACTTCAGATAGTATTGTCAATACCCACTTGACTTTATCATTGGCTCTCAGGGTTAATTTACATAATAGGTTTCCATTTCTTCACAAATCTCCATTTATACAGAAATATAAAGTAGCATGTAGTTACCATTGCTACAGTAAATAATGAGCTTCTTTTGCAAGACGTATCTGAAGATTGCTGCAATTAAACAAGATTGAAGAAAACGCAAGCAAATAACCTTCCAATGTATAAAGGCATCGAGGTTATCTCGTCAGAGGAGTTAGAGATCTGTCCCTTAGTTTGTGCATTTAATTAGAGGGAACGTTAACATAAAATAGTTCCCCGTCTACATTTCTGTGATAGTCTGTTCTCTGACCTGTATAAGACATTTGCAGTTTCTTATAGCTAACTTAGTGGAGTCTAACAGTCAAGATATGCTTGTAGCAGTGCTGTGTGTTCAATATGGTACTCGAACTGGAGGAAATGCTCACATGATATTCCGTGGTAGCATAAGCCCAGCCTGTTATGCTGGTAGGTGTATGTATGTGCAAGAAATACAAAGTTTCTAGACTTGCTCAGCAAGTACAGGTTTAATTTTTCTGCTGCAATTAGGGCTGAGCACAGGAGTCCAAAATGAGGAGGAAAACTCCTCTTAGTGCCTAACAGCTAGCCTACGAGATACATGCACTATTCTAAGTCTACTTATCAAAAGAAAAATGGAAAGGTAATAGTTGCATTAAATGTGTAGATTTAAAAGAAGCATATAAAACCATCATATTTAAAATACTTTCAACCATAATGTTTAAAGTGCTTTTGGCTATAAAAATATTACTTTTAGTAATTTTGAAGGAAGTTTACAATAATATATTTTTTATTTTTAAAATTACTTTGAACATTGGGAATTCCACATTGAATGCCACAGGCAACGGAAAGGATTTTCGTAAAGAAGCGCTAAGTCTAATTCTACCTTAATTAAATTTCCTTTTTTTTAGGAAAACAAACAAAAAACAACAGCAAACTACTTTATCATCCTTGACTGCCCTTCAAATCAGGACACCATTGACACTTTGTTTCCAATTAACAGTAAAAACCTTCTTTGATCCTTTGACTTTTTTATGAGATGAATTTATACTTTCTAGGCTAACATGCATGACAACATAATTCTCCACACTCATTAATATTCAACTTCTTTGCTTTAATGAGGGAAACGAAGAGGAATGGAATGTCATCTGCTTATCTGAAGCAGCAAGGACTTTGCTAATATTCACAGACAAAAAAAAAAACCGCTGCATTTAAATAACATTAAAGCTGTGACACATTTGGCCAAAATCAGGTCATTCAAAGTTAAGCTTGACGCTTAGAGCTGAATTAGATCTTTGTGTGTGGCTTTCCAGCATAAAAAGTTTGAAGATCTGTGTTTCTACTCATTGATTTCTCTTTCATACTCTTCTTAGGATTTCATACTCTTTAGGATTTGTGGAAGGGGTGGTAAGTTTATTCCTACCAATCAAACAGTGGCATGTGCTGATTCTTATGCATTTCCCAGATATTCTGTGGCTAAGTCTCAGTGATTTCCTCAGAGGTACAACTTATAATAACAACTTATTCCAACAGGAAGTTGGAATGTTATGGGACCCTATATAACTCTATGGTAGACCCCGAAGTACAAGGGCTGCTCTGAAAGCAAAGTCTGCTGTGTTATGCTGTTGGCCCATGACATCAGAGGTGGATGTTGGTGGGATGGCAGCAGAGCTGAACCTTCCCCCCCATCTTCTGTCCCATGCTGTGGCCGTGTGACAGATGGCAGCAGAGGGGCACTCTGACCCCATGGCCTCTGACATGGGCGTGCAGATGGAGCAAAGGGTTGGGACTGAATTCCTCCATGAGTACAAAACGGCACCCACTGACATTCATGGACGCTGCTGAACGCTGCTGGAGCCCAACCAGTGGCTGTGAGCACAGGGAGGGGTGGGGGTGCCTTCCAGCAGTGGTGACAGCGGCAGTGGGGCACCTCCAATGGGGCAGATTGTTACGAGCACGGCATGCAGCTCTTGTTCATTGCTGGTGAAAATGCAGAGCTCATGGTGGTGGCTGAGCTGAAAAAGAGTGCTTTGTAGCTAAGAATTTTCTCTACCAAATCGTGATATTGTGCTCTTTGTATCTGCTGTAGTTTCCATGGAAAAAAACAGGAGGCATCATTTTTGAAGCTACCTACGTATAAGGCACATTTTAGCTTTGTCTCCATTAAGACAAATTCATGACAATTCATGTAATCCAAATGTTATTAGATATTACTGCTGTATACCCCAGGTAACTTGATTCAAACAAAGCACATATACATCTTATACTCAATATTCAGTGGCATCAAATTTTTCACTGGCAATTCTGCATTTTTGCCAGATGTTTTCTCAAAATTAATGTAAAATTCCCTTTTGGAATATTTGGATTAAATTGAAGGAGCATGCACTCCTTTCCTAGTCCCTGTTTCTCAGCACTAATAACAGACATCATAATACAAGAATATTAACTTTCTAATGTAAGATCTCAGAGCTCCAGCTTGGAAGGCCGGGTATCTAAAAATACCCCCTAGTTATTCTGTGAAGCAGCTATTCACAGTCTATTTAAATGCTAGTACTAATACTCCAGTAATGTTTTAATAAGAGTTCAAACAACTCTTGTTAATTTTAGCAGTTCTAGAACGATTTTCTCCTTTGTGACAGGAACGGTAGTTTTTCATGGATGTCAAAGTCTTTTAGCTTGGAGTATTGTGATTTTTTATTTAAAAAAAAAATCCAGAAATCTATACCAGTAATATTTTCTTAGTGCATGGTGGAAACTCTCAGGTCAGTAGCATTACAAGAAAAATGGAAAATGCTGTACAAAACTGTCGGAAAAATTCTCCATTAACGGCAAGCTTGAAAATCTGAAAACAGATGTGACACCATTAGTATACAGATGGAGTTATAAGGAATACACAAACCTTACAGTCAGCTAAGGACAAAATGAAGTAATGTTGAGAGGCAGTTGAATAAAAAGAATCAAAATTTAAATCACTATTGCCTATCTCAGATATTGTTAATGTGGTGGGCTCAAAATAAGTGTTAAAAAAACCCACCCTGTACTGGAACAGTATAGAAAAAAATAAGCTATTTTTCTTTCTTTGTGAAATATCCTTTTGGCACAGTCTATTTTGCAGAGTTTTCCTGATATTGGATGCCCTTCATCTTACAATCATCTCCTGATATCATCAAAATCTGAAGGCTTCTAGAAAAAATAAAGCAGATTAAGAAGTGTAATCATTTTTCAAATACTTTGAAAAGTAGAAAATTAATTCATTGTTTTTCTATATCCTTTCCTATACAGCTGAAACTTAGTTTTGTAATGTTGGACTTTTACAAGCAGTTGTGATGGAATCCTGCACCTTCCAAAGTCATTGAATCGAACAGAAGCATATTAGCAGTTGAGGTACACACTGAAATACAGTCTTGGAAATATTTTATTTTTTGGTGAATGGAGAGACATGGCTGAGCTGAATGGGACAGTGAAAAGTATGCACCACAGACAGGGTTTCTTTTTTCTGTTCAGACATCTTCAGCTTGCAGCTGTATTACTAATTTTTCAACCATCTTCATGCTGCATATCAGATGCTGGGATAGGCAAGAGGTGATAAATCACCATGAGAGAGAGCCTGGGGTTGCAGGTGAAGTGCTAGAAATGGAGAAGGAGATGCTATCCTGAGTCTTGTCAGTCATGATTTTTGTGTCTACACATAGAGATCCGTGCCTCCAAAACAGTTAATAAAAGTAAAATTTTTTAACAGGCAGTAAATGGTTTGTCAGTCGTACATCTCATGTCTGTATGCAGGCTTTGCTTGAGATTGTCGCAGGCCCCAAGATACTGTGCCCAGTGCACAGCAAAATAGGGCCTTAATTTTGAGTGACTCATAGGCCAACTAGAGATAAAGCTATGTAAATACATAGCCACAAAACAATTCAGTAGGTTCATCCTTTTTACCTCAGGGTTGCAGGGTTACATCTTCCACGATATAATATGGATGACAAATTTATGGGGGAAGCAACAGATGTAACAGATTTTAAAGCAGGAGTTATCAAAATGCTGTGAATCCTGGAACATCCATTCAGTAAGGGCAAAGGGATACGGATCAGAGTTCTTTGATAACAAAACGGAATAAGCTGAGTAGAGTAATGGAACGATATTCACTCCTCAGTATTCATTGGCACCAGATCAAGCTAAAATACTTATTTATATTTATAGATTTAAGCATATTTCAGATGATATAGTTATCTTCTAAAAGTAAATTTTAATACTGTGAGAAATCTATATTTGCAGCACTGAAAGGCATGTTTTCTGAAGAGCTGACAGCACAGGTTGCAGCAGTAGAGTTTTCTCAACACTGCGATGCCAGGACTTTGAGGAGTCATTATTAACAAAACAGGGTGAGGTTTCACATTGCCTCTCTTGGAATCCTTGCCTTTTTCTCAAAACTAATAAAGAAGCCTTTCCTCAGTAGTAGTTACGGTGCTGTTAACGATGTGGATATATGCATCACCAGGCATTGCTGTGATACAGTCAGCTATGGTCAGCTGGGGTAGTTGCAGTGAGAATGATGTGGCTTTTGACTACTGCTGAATTCCTGGTTTTATTTGCAGATTGTGGTAAAAACTATTTCTCAGTTATTCTTTCACTGTGTAGCAAAAAAGGAATACCATACAATTCAACCCACAGAAGCAATCCCATCTGAGGTGGTAGCATGCCACAGCTCTATAGGGGTAGAAGCAAGGCACTTTGTTTATGCCAGCTCTGTGGCTTTGGTCACACTCATGCCTGATATCAGCATGGTGCTCCTTCTCTGTATTTGAAATGTCCTTTGGATAAAAATTTCCACCACAGCTGCCTTTACCATTTAACAGAATGTTCCATCTGAGGGTGCAGATGTGCAGCTCCTAGAGCAGAGATGGATGGCTTCTTTGAGCACCAGAAGAAAACGAGCCTGTGTCTCAACCATAAACTGAAAGATGTTCCCATGATCAGAGATGAGAACCAACGTTCGCCAGCTCTTAGGAAGAAGGAGGTTCCTCTTTGATACTGGCTTTCTATTCTTGACGTTGTCTAGATACCTAAAGGCGCACTATTGAGAGTATCATTCTGCATGGGAGTGAGTGATAAAAGCTTGTGGTTATCTTCTGTAGATAGCAAGCAGAGAACGATAGTAGGAAATCCTGTAATAAGCAACTCAGCTTCTTTAGAAAGTTAAACAGTAAAAGATATATTTTCACAGGGATAGTTGCCAGGGTAAACCTTTCCATGTCTGTTATGCTTTTTCTTTTGTATTTCCTACCAGATAAGAGAAACCCTCTTCAAAAAATGGAGGAAATGCTACTCATAATAGTAGAGAACTTGACAGAGATCTGCATATTTAGATCTTCCATGGCAGTAGAATCGCAAACAGCATGAAGAATACATGGGTTATATATAGCATTTGCAGAGGTGCTGCAAATCAACAGGATTTTCCAAGAGGAATACAAATTGCAAGACAAACCATTGTTCTACAGCTAGACGGAAACTGTGATACATGAGATATCATACATAAGAATGTCAATTAAAAAGTAACTGTTGTTTTGGTGAGCTATACATTTTATTATGCACCACTTATGAATCTAGGAGCATATCCAGGTCATTACAAATGTGATGTTTGCTTACACAGCAGCCCTGCTTTCTGTGCATACTTCAGTGATAAAAATAATTTTCTTGCCATGTTTCTTCTGCTTAGGCCAACAAAAGCTGAAGAGAGTGAACTGAATTTTATTCAGATCTTGGATTGGTCATGTAGTTGCTGATTCTTACTTCTTTCCAACTACAGTTAATTCATAGCTGAATTCATACAGAGGCCAGAGTTCTGGGCAAAATGCAGAAATTCACAGAATGAAAAATTCTAAGATAGAAAGATGTTTCTGAAATCTCCTCTCACAACTGAGGCCTGCGTCTGAAGCTCTGCAGTTTCCCACTGAAGTAAAAGCCTTAGTACCTCTCATGTTAGTAAGAGAAATCCATGCACTATTGTAGACTTGTTCAATATTTCATATTTCTTTTCTAATAGCATTTCATAAGAGTAGATTAAATTGGTGTTATAATTTGAGAACATTGGGATTATAAAAAAAATGACTTGTCATTTTCCTTCTCTACAATGTCTGGGTAGATGATTATGTTTTGAAATCTTGATCTTTGAACCACAAAATTAATTTTGTCCCAGAGAAACAGGCACCGTTTCACTTACAATAAAGGAATATAATTGTGGAAAGATAACATACAACAGTGTGATCTAAGGAACCATTTTTCAGAGTGGCTTGCTTTCTGAGATGGACAAATCAAATAAACTCTGCATAAAGCACAACAGTACCAAAGAATTCTCCCCTATAAAGGTTTGAAATTTGGTGGAATTATAAAGATTAGTATTTCTAAAGTGAGAATTAAATGCTTTGAGAGAGAATACTATTGTATCAGAAATAAAATTCTTATATGAGGTCCCTCCTATGCACATTAACCATCTTTTAACTTCTAACACTGTGTAGGGAAACAATGGTCTTAATTTTTTTCTTTTAAATTTTGTGTAATGTAAAGCGTAGCAGCTCTAACTCTTTTAAAGGCTGTGGTTCGAAAGACTGGTGAAAGTTAGATGCTCATTGCAAACTGTGTCTGTAACTACTCTTCCATCACAGACCCTTGAGAAAGACAGCTATTTCTACAGGAACTGTTATCTTGCTGCCACTTTGTAGACCCTGTCTATTTTAAAAACACTGTTAAAAAACTGTTTTCTGTTTCTTTTCTATATCATTCTTTGTGTTTTCTATTATTCTCTGTGAATGGCCTTCTTTCCTGCTACCTTTTTACAATATCTTAATTTTGGAGTAGATGCTCATGCCATTTTTAGATAGAATTTCTTGGAATTTACATCTCTCAGTTTGTGTGCATGGGGGTAGGGTATAAGAAAAAGGGACCAAGGAGAATTTTGCTTCAACTTCATCCTTTCTTTTATTCCTCTCATTAATCTTTTTCCTGCATCTTTTTTTTTTAACAATCTTTCATTAAATATACATATATATCATCAGCTTATTTCAAAGCTGCACCTGACACGTTATTGATCTGAAGTGCAAATCAAGGTTTTGCGTTTGCATTTTAAAACCTGAAAGTGTGGTTATCATGCAAATACATTAATTCTTTACTTAACCATCGAGTTTTTCTCCTTTTCTCAAATTCATCAGGTGTTTTTTTGTATCAAGCAGTTATGAATGACTCCCTTTGGCTTGCATGTGCAGCTTGGGAAATAAGACTGGAAAAAATAACTCTACTCTTGCACCTCTACCCAACACGTTAGATTTTCAAATGGCGTGTTTTCCAATGCGAATTTGGAATTTTATCATATTTGTAGGATATTTCCTTCTTTTTATCTTTTCATTGTGGAAAATACTTCTTTATACATGTAGCATATGTGTGTAGAATACATTTTATGTTATAAATTATAGAAGACAGTAACAGGTTGAGACACTGTTGATTGGAGGCTGAAAGAGACTTCCATTGTGTCCTAAAATGTATTTTGATCATATACTTGGAATGTCAGGCACTGAAGACAAGCAAAGTGATGAGTGATTTCTGCTAAGCATCTGGAAATCGTAATGTAGAAGATTTTGAAGGACAGCAGAGAGGAGGAGAGGTTTACAGTGCTACTGTAATCTGTGGAACATGTGGTTTCAAATGCTGTCCAGCAAGAGCACCCAGATTTTAGATGAGGCTTTTGGAGATTTATCTCTCTATTGGCCTTTAATTACGCACCTGCAAAACAGGCTCGTCAGTGTTTACTGATGTGTTTTCTAATTTGTACAACCCAGATTAGTGAAATGAGAGGATACTGTTTTCTCTTGCTCAGTCAAGTTACTCCATTGACGTTACAGAACTTCTATTATTACAGTCCTTCTATTTCATGAAAGAGAAATAGTTCGCACTGAAGTAATATATTCAGTGATGTTTTCCAATGGCATTAAATAAAATATTGTTTCCTTTAAATGAATTATCAAAAAGAACCAGCAAGAAAGGGCAAAAGAAAAGGGAGAAAGTAAATGAAATTATACGTTGTGGAAAAAGAAAGCTCTCGATAAAAAAGAAAATAAATTTTTGATTCATGACAAATATCTGAATAGAAGGCACACTAGAATAAGATGAATCAGAATACCCTAGGCAAAACAGCAAAACGTCCACCTGATAGCATGCACTTCCTTGAAGAAGAAAACTCTACAAAATCAAGAAGGGAGATAAAAAACAGCCGGAATCAAAGCATGTGTTATGTATGTTAAAATCAGCTTAACGGATCTAATTCGCAAACAAGTGCATTTGTCATTTATCAAAGTGCTCAACAAATACGGAGTATCTCATAACAGGAATACCAATGCTCCAAGAAGATACATTTATGGCAGGCAGCTAAATATAAGGCCATTACCCATCAGAATTTCACTTGGCTTTCAAATAGTAAAACTTGGCAAGAAAACTGATTGGATGTAGAACTAAATTAGATGTTGTTTTCCTTCTCTAGAATTAGCGCAGAGTAAAATACTGAGAACCTTCAGAGCAACACAGAGTTGTAATTACATATCTAATGTCAGTTTTCTTACGCTTCCATTGCAGTCGTGAAAGTATGAACCTAACATGGAATTCTTCAGGACTTCAAAATATATAAACTAAAAATGGTCTGGTTTTCCCTACCATGCCATTGTTAATTCCTAGATCACCTTCTGCTGCTAATTCTAAATTAATGTTGTCAATTTGCCAAGTATTTATTTTTGTGAATGTGACCTATTGTTCCTATATGCTAACACTGTGTGTGCTTCTGCCTCTCTACATTAATTCCTGTGAACTGTTAATCCTCTTTCTTCAGGATCCAATGTTCTGAAGTGCTGCATGCTACACAGAAAGGCTTACAAACTCTCACTTTGTACCATGATAACAAAAGAGGAAGTACTCAACAATTTGTAAGCTCATGTCTTGAATAATCAAACTTATTGATATCAGTAGCCTTATTCAATATTTAGAATTGCAGTTTAGAAATGTACTCATTTTTCATGTGAAGAGAGGAATCTGATGAAAATCTACAGGGCAGTGATGTGCCTCAGAAATCGTTCTACTGAAATGAATTACTTTTTTGACTGAGTAACTTCAGAAGGCATTCACATCAATATGGTTTATAACATGTAGAAAGAAAAATTGACAAGGATTCTTTGGAAAATAGAGGCAGTACTTCCTCCCTACTTCATGAACACTGAAATACACATTCTTTTATTAAAAAACGAGCGAAGGGATTGGTACTTTCTCTGCCACCCAGCCTTTTTAAAGGAATCAATCTTAATGAAAACCACAGAGATGCAAAGGTATTAAATGTTAAAGGAAAGGTCATGGTTGAGTTTGGACTGTGCTGTAACAGAAATGGAGGGGCACATTAGGACAAGCTCTTCTACATCCTGCTTTTAGTAGGTGTCCTTTCTAGGAGATTGCTTCACTCAGCCCATTTAACAACCAGTTCCTTGCCTTTGCTTTTGAAAACGCATTGACATTTGCCCTTCTTATTTCTGGAAGCAGCCACACAAATCCAATAGACTGAGGCCAAGTATGGAAAACAGCAGTGTCATAAAGCTTAATTTCAATAACAAGCTTCAGCAGCTCAGAAAATGCATACTCTTCATTCCTCTTACAATGGGAAGAAGTATCATTTAGCCTCTAACAAGGGAAGAGGTAATGAGTTAAAGATTTAGTGCTTGTGTTTATGGGAGACCTGTGTGAGATTATCAAGGGGGGCAGCATTTGGGGATTTTTTGACTATTTTTTAAACTATTTTTCCAGTCACGTTTGAAAGTATAAATTTATTGGAAATAGCTTGCTGTCAATTGCTTTTTGTTTACTTTCTTGTAAAAAGCATAGTATATTGGTTCAAAAGAAGCTGTCCAGCCAACATACTTGTATCTCCACTGAGCTAAATACCCCAAATGTTTTTTCTAAGTTTCTAAAATGTTTGATCTTCTTCTGTGCTCTTCTTCCACACAATACCAATAGAGCCTTTTCTCACTCATACTACATATTTTTCGTTGGTAGAGATTGATGCTTTTTATAAAGGTCAGTGTTGTTCTAGCAGATGAAAAAATAAAGTCCAGAATGTGGTCTGATTGGAGAAGTGGGAGTAGAACCTAACTGGCAGAGACCTCGTTTAGTGCCTGTTCCCTAAGTCAGTGGTTCCTGGAGACATAGTGGCTTTACTTATTTTTGCAATATTCCCACATCACTTGTGAGGAAGACAGCAGTAGCTACACGGCAGGTCAGACTTGTTTTCTAATTTCCCCTTGCCAAGACTGATGCCAGAACAACTCAGCACAGTAACTCCCTTAACCCAGCTTGCATCCCAAGCCAACCTGGTGCTGCTGATTTTTACCTCCAGCAAGAACTGAAGGAATAGGATTCGGGAAGAATGTCAGCAGTGAATCTTGCTCCAAAAAGGTTGAAAGTCATTGCATTTAGTTGCAGTTACTGAGAGGCTTGCCTTGTTGTCCCTTTCACTAGTTTTGAGAGTAAATAAATGCCTGCAATTCTTTGTTCTCCATGGCCACAGAGAAGCTCTGTGTGTTTGATATGTTATCTAGCAAAAGAATAATTATCTCTCATGAGGTCTTCAGAAAAAACTTATTCTCCTTTTGCAACAGCTTAAGTGAAATTACTAAATAATTGAGAATCATGACAACTAAATACAAAATATGTGAAGGAGGAAAACAAAAATAATTTGGTTTTAAATGCATAATCTTCAGCTGTAAAAATTTGGTCAGATACATACTGCTTAGCTACGTTGCACTGCAAAGCACAGTTTGAAAGAGTATTACTGTGCTTTTGCATCTATCTTTCAACTGGGCCTATATCTCACTCTTATTTCTCCTCATGAGTCATAGTATTTCTATATTTTTCTACTTAGATTGACATATCTGATTTACACTCACACCAGAAACTGTTCCCATGCATTTCCACAGACAGATATTAGCCTCATTTAAATAGCATATAGGTTAAGGTCCTGTCATCCCAAATTCTATATTTCAAAGCTGTTTATTCTACGTATATTCCAGTTGTAGGCCACAAGATGAACAGTAATAATTCTACACTTGGAGCAGCCCTCATACATGCGCCTATCAATTTGTGGACAGGTAAATTGAACAAAATTCACTCATTTATCAACAGATTTCTCAGCCAGTCATTAGTTTTTATATCAAATATGATGCTGGAATGTTTCATACTGATTCTACTCTTCTCAACCAATGTGCAAGCAGTGCAATGAAGCCTTAGGTTAAAGGAACACGAGGAGCTCTGGAGTACTGCAGTTCCAATTCTCATGAGATTGTTTCTTATCTATTGCTTTATAGTGAAAATTAAAGATTTTGCATTTAGAATGAATAACACAAACATTAAAACTTACCTCTGCTACAGCAAAATTGCAAGTTTAACATAGTGTCCCATATCTCCACACGTTATTTAGTCACATTTACACACAACACATTTTCCCAAAGGCTATTGCAGATTTACATTATGGTCTGCTTTCTTGAAGTACTTGCTTGTTTGCAAAGTACTACTGATAAAAATTATATATCAAACAAATGAGATGCATGTCAGAAACCTATAAATAATGAATTAAATACTAGTATACTCATAAATATTACAGAAAAGACCAATAGGTTCCAAAAGAGTATTTCCCTTCTAACTTCTTACTTAAACCGCAGGGGCATGATACTGTTTAGGAAACTAAATTATATATATCTGGATTTATAATTAGTTCAGCTATTAACCTTTTCTCCAGTTTCCCTCTTTGGTGATATACTGTACTATAAATTTCATAAGAGATTACCTTGCAGAAAATATGGTTTTATATAAATGCCCCATGCATATTTTATAATCATTTTTAATTTATTTATTCTAGGTCTGATTCTCTACAGCCTTGTACTGGCGCAGTCTTATCTGTGCAAGATGAATATGAACTAGACCAAAACAGCTTTCTGAACATGCTTCATATATTTTTGAATACATGTGCATTAGATGGGTTTGATAGGGTTGAGGCAAATCTTTAAGTTTTGGAGCGACGTGCCTGTCTGATGTTGCAAACAAAGCTAACGGTGCTAAGTCATTGCATAAAACTACTAAGTCTCATTCATCCTGAGGTAATTTTCGCCTAACCACGTATGTGGATTTGGCATGCCTTTACTCTGTTTTCTACTCCTCAAATCCATTGGTATAAAACCAGGGGATGCTCAGCTTTGCAGGAGAAAAGTTATGTGGCCGATGTCGACAACTCTTGGTGAGTCTAGTTCTCTGTGTTTACACTTATGCAGGGATTTCTGCCTGTGACCAAGAGTTCTGCATTCAGACCTCTAAATGGATTATTTTTAAAGAAGTTGTATCAGAGCCTTCTGCACAGAGCTGATGACAGCCAGTAAATGGGTGTACATTAATGCTGCATTAGCATTGTAAAACTGCAGCACTTCACAAAAGCCTGCCAGAACATAACCCAATCTGGGCTGTTAAAATAGCTGCGCATTTGTTATTTGCCATCCATTCAAAAGCCAAAGACAGATTAAATTATCTAGCATTCTACAGAAACTTCTCATGAACAAGCCAAACAATATAGTTATTCTCTAACAGGTTAAAACAGTTGCAAATAAGAGTTTGAACCTAAAACATGTTTTAAAGATATTTTAATTCATTACTCTGTTATTTTATATTTTTAACATCTAGAACAGTGGATTTATGTCTACAGGGATTTCAAAAGTCAAAACTGACAGTACATATTTAACTATCATAACCACCCAGCAATTATGTTTAGCTTCTGCATTCTCATCTAACTAGCCTTGCAATCTAGGAACATCTGTGCATGTTGGGATTTCTGTAGAAGTTAGCATTAATGAAATAAAGTTTTAAATTTCCCTAGGCTCAACCTAGACATTAAGAATATAAATGTAAATTAGCAGAGAAGAACTAGCAGCTTTGAATACTAGCATTTTCATCACATTACTTTTCATTAAAAACGTACTGAAGACAGAGGACACCCATCTTCTGCACCTGGTACCCCCAGACTGCATAAATACCACAATTAGTTATCATCTATATGTTATAACACTTTAAGACTCAAGCAGCTTCCAATGACAGATTCATATTTTGCCTGATAAATAACAGCACTCTGGTTCTGTTTTATCTTGAAGTCTGCCTCTAATAAATAAATAAATAATTCTTTTCTGCTTGGGAAAGGCTCACTGACCTGAGTGACAGAACAAATGTGGCCACAATATTCTTTTTATTATTTTGGTTTTGACTAGCGCTGCAAATCTTGCAAATTCATTGCTTCTTTCTGATGCTCATATAGCCTGTGCAATATTCATTTTCATTGCAGTATGATTGTGTATGTCCACACTCCTTGCTTTAGTTGCCTCTCTACCCTGTCAGCTCTGCCAGTGTGTTCTGATGGTTAGCAGTGAGAATAAGATAAACAGAGAGAATATCAACCTGGTACAGGTGCTATTACCTTCAAGCTATTGACATGACTACTGCCAAGCTATCAATTCTAGTTAGAACAGTTTAGATTTCTATGCCTGGGGAACTTCTCCTTGTAAGGCTTTTAGCTGTGATTAAACATACATTATTGTTATGGCCAGTTACATATTTTCATTTATATGCAAGTATTTTTGAGTTGTTTTCTGTTGGAGCAATGAAAAAGGTGATGGATCACAGAAACACAAAGTAACTTAGACTGGAAGAGATCTCTGGAGATTTTTGGTCCAACCCCTGCCGGAGCCTGGTCCTATCAAGTTTGAATATTTCCAAATACAGAGAACCCATAGTCTCTCTGGGCAGCTTGTTCCAGTACTTGATGATCACAGAATCATAGAATGGCCCAGGTTGGAAGGGACCCCAAGGATCATCCAGTTCCAATCCCCCTGTCACAGGCAGGGTCGCCAACCTCCAGATCTCGTCCTAGATCAGGTTACCCAGGGCTCCATCCAACCTGGCCTTGAACACCTCCAGGGATGGGGCAGCCACAACCTCTCTGGGCAGCCTGTGCCAGCACCTCACCACCCTGTCAGCGAAGAACTTCCCCTCGACATCTAATCTAAACCTTCCCTCCTTCAGCTTAAAACCATTCCCTCTTGTCCTATCACTGTCTACCCTTTTGAAAAAGTTGGTTTCCCTCCTGTTGATAATCTCTCTTTAAATACTGGAAAGCTGCAATGAGGTCTCCCCACTGCCTTCTCTTCTCCAGGCTGAACACCCCCAGCTCCCTCAGCCTTTCCTCGTAGGGGAGGTGCTCCAGCCCTCTGAGCATCTCTGTGGCCTCCTCTGGACCCTCTCCAACAGCTCCACATCCTTCTTGTGTTGGGGGCCCCAGACCTGGACACAGTGCTCCAGATGGGGCCTCATGAGGGCAGAGTAGAGGGGGACGATCACTTCCCTGTCCCCGCAGCCACCTCTCTTCTGATGGAGCCCAGGATACCATTGGCCTTCTGAGGTGCAAGAGCACACTGCTGGCTCATGATCTCATGCTGAAAAAAAAATCTCATGGAATTTCTCATGTTGCAACACGTCTTTTGCTTCTTGTCCTGTCCCATATTGCTGAACTTACTCCAGTCAATGTCCTTCTTGTACTGGAGAGCTCAAAACAGTACATCAGATCTGGTCTTAGAAGTACTGCACACAGGTGAAGGATGATTTCCCTCTACCCCGTTGATACAGCCTGGGCTGCTGTTGTCTTTCTTTGCTGCAGGCAGACTTTGCTAACTCATGCTCAGTTTCATCAGGACCCATGAGTGCTTGATGCTTTCTCTATCTTGGCCATGGTACTGTGCATGTACAGTACCGCACTATAACATGCACGTGCAGGGCTTTGCATTTTCCTTTTTTGAACTTTGCAAGATTCCTGTGAGCCCTGGTCTGTGTGTGGACCATTTGCCATAACTTGGTACTATCTGCTAGTTTGCTGAGTGTATTCTTGCCCATTGTGTGAATTGCTAATAGACCTTAAAAGTTCTTCTGCCATGAAGGTGCAATAATAAGGTGTGGAATCTGACAGGCAACTGCATGGATAAATGGATGGATGCTGTTTTTCTATATCTCCAATATGAGCTGTAAAGATTGTACATATTTTAAAAGACGAAAAAGTGGAACTTCTCAATGAATCTGGAAAAAATCAGTAGATGCAGATGTTCCTAAGCAGATGAATGATAACTAAGCAAAATATAATTCTTTCTTTAAAAAAAGTGTAGTGAATTAAGGCATCTTAGTTACAATCTCAATGAAAGCATATGGACCAGTTTCACAGTATACTATTGACCTGAGGATTTTGTGGGTATAATGCAATTGATAACAGATTAAAAAAAAAAAGAAATAAAAATGGAGTTCCAGTGTATAATGTGAAATTCTGTGTTTGCTCCACTGTATATAGTACTGTCTAAAGGATGAACATATTGAATGAAAAATTTACTACAGTGAATTCAGAAATTTTCAATAACTGTTCCAGCAATTTGCCCTTTTTTTATAGACTGTGCCATAATGTTTTTTTAATCTTATAGATGATACATTTTATAGCACAGCATCCTTTTTTTTCATGTCACTTACAAATGCTCTGATAGTTTAGGCTTCAGTTCTGAAGAGTTCGGTGCCTTCATATCAAGTAAATTTTTGGTCCGGCTTTCGAAGTTGCTAGTGACTAGCAGCAAATCAGGACGGTGACACTTGATTACCTTTGTTATAGGGCAATTAGGATACTAACTTAGGCCATAAACTTTATTACTGTTTCTTATTAAACTGGAGGTGAACAAGAAAATTCAAGGCACCAGAATTTTCAGCGAGATGGCTCTTAAGAAATTAGCCATTTGGTTTAAAAGTGCTTGACATCATTTAAAACATTTTCTTTGCAAGTTTACCTCCTGGGAAGCACTTGGGAGTCTAAGTAAAATTTGAATGTTTATGTTTTAAAGCACTTTTAATGCAAGAAAACTGTGTATAATTATCTCTAATTAGTCATCTCTTCCACTGAGATTTATACTAAGCATTTAGTTTTTCTCTACATTAGCAGTACCCCAGGTTTCTTTAACAGCTAGGACTGTCTGACAAGCTGATCTCTGGGTATGCTTTCAAACTCATCTGATTCCATTTTACCTGTTGCTTTAGGACATTTCTTAATGAGGCCAGAGTTACTTTCATGTCTAATTAAGCTGAAGAGATTAAGATATTGAGGTCTTGTCTTTTGTATATTTTCCTGAGGGAAAAGTAAATACATGAGCAACAGAGATCAGCAAAAATACAATGAAAAGCAGTGGGAACATTGGGGAATATTATGTAAGAAAAGGGAACAGGAAAAGGAAGCAGCAGTTGGGTAGATGATCCTACGTAAAGTATGCTCACTTTCAAATGCCTTAAAAAATACTGCACAGTATTGAGTGAGAATTTCTCTCTAACGCAGTAATTATGTAACTATCAGATGAACCTGAAGAGAAATATGGAAGAAGGGATTTTTTCTTTATACACTCTATTTGAAAAAATCTCCTCTTGTGGATTCCTTCCTATGAAATAAATTACACAACAGACTAATGATGAGTTTGAAACAATCCAAAATACTCTACGAAAGACGACTTTGAATTTCATGTTTCTTATCTTCTTCCATGTCATCTTTCAATGCAGTATTATTACCTTGGGGGCAAAGAAATGATGCCTGCTACTTGGAAGTTTAATCTCTCTTGTGTTTTACCACTCTAATGAGTAGGCTGATAGACTCAAACCTCTTTTAGCATGTACTCACATCCAGGAAGAAATATTTTCACTGAATATTTTTCATCAATGATTTTTAATAGTCATCTTTCTTAGTAAAAGGTTGTTGTTTGGCTGAAAGTTGTTCTGGTTTTACTTTTCTAGTTTAGATGCACCTTTCTGCAGTGCCAAGGGATTTTCAGCTAAAAGCAGGAAGGCTTTCAAACTGATCCTTTCCCATCTCCAGCTCTTTTCAATGAACTGGATGTACACTTTTCCATATATTTAATTGTTCATTGAATGTTTGGTTTATTGGTTGTTTTTTTGTTTTGGTTTGGTTTAATTCTTTAAGAACTGAAAAGATGCTCTTAGGGCTTTTTTTCCTTTCTTTCTTGACCTAGAATTCATTTTCATTAAGGTCCGTGAAGGGAAGCTAGGCATGCAACTAGCCTGTTTGTAGAATTCAAGCCAAATCAATGAAGAAAATATTTCTCTCTGTCAATTGGAAATTGATTCTTTTTTCTGTTTACCGAAACAAAAACAAGTGCTCAAACTAATTTAAAATAAAATGTTTTATTTTAATGGGAGTGTGTCTTATTAGTTTAAGGAAAAGGAAATGTCTGGTAGACCAGCTGCGGGCCAGCCATCACCACTCAGGTGAGGCTCCGTGGGGAAATAGGAGCATCAGCCCTGGTGACAGGAGCAGGAGCACCACCTTGTGTTCATGTGCTAGGAGGATAGCAACACCCCTCTCCAGCCATTAAAACTGCAACGCTTCTGTTCTCTCCGCTGCATATTAAGGAAGGAGCCATATTTGTGGAAAAGGTGGATATTTTTGGATGTTGTAAGAGTTTTGGTCAATGTGCTAGCAGAGGTCGTAGCACACAAACAGCGTAAGGATTGCCTCGTTTTTGGTAAGCATCTTCGAACAAGATAGTTCAGAGGGGGGTTTTGAAAGATGTGCACTTGTGTGCAGGGGTTCTTTCTGAATGTGAGACACAACACTTAACAACTACAAAGGTGTTTTCTTTGAAAATTTAAAAAGTGAGCAAAGGAGATGGGCATCATGCAATGATGGAAAGCAATGATGCGAATGAGAGGCAGTCAATATCCTATGTATGCATTATTTCTTCAAAGCCTGTAAGCCTGGCACAAGGCAGCTTTGCTTTCTTCAGTTTTTTGTGTGGTAGAAAATGTTTTGTAAACAAATCTATTTCTGGTACACTTTTCAGCAAGATGACTTCCAAATTATATTGGTTTACATTTTTTTTTCAAAATATCAATTTCTCTGTAGTCATTTTCTTGGCTGTTGGGGTACACTTTCTGAAGAATATTATACCATGAAAAATTGCACTTCTCTCTCTCTCTCAGCTCTACTACCACATGATAGACGGTTTCTGGTGGAAGGGCTGGGGCCAAAATTGTTCTTGCCTGGAGCTGATAGTAATACTGGAGTGCAATTCATATATGGTTTTCTCTCTCCATGTTTAGCCTAGCTTAAGAAATTCAGGTCTTCTCAGTGAAAGAGCAGAATAATTTCCCCTACTTTCTGGACCCTCCTTTTGGTCCAGAAAGGAAAAACTTTTCAATGGTGTTTCCTACATCATTTTCTCCTTGTTAACCTTCTACAAATTTGACTACCCCCAGATGAAAGGCAAGGCTGTGCGTGTGTGTCTCTTTAGTGGAATGTATCAATTTCTGTTCAGTAGGAACATAGCTACAGAAATATATAATCATATAACATATTCATAACTAAAAAAGTGATCCTGATGCTCCCTTACATCTCAGTTTGTGTAATGGTCTGTGCCTTGTCAAAGTGAATGTGCATCAGGTGCAGCTAGAGTTTTGTTCTGTTCTGATCACATTTTGCACCCACGTCTCATAAGGCCTACATCAGACAGATGTAAGGTATCATTTTTAAAAAGAGCAATGTTCTAAAACCACTGTGCACAACTGTAAATGATGAATCAATCTCATTAGTTCTATCAAGTATAAATAACTGGATTTTTAAAATAATTTAAGCTTTTGGCATATGCTTGAGATTCCATGTTGGGAATCCTGTGGGATTCCACAGGAAAGAACTCCCAAAACAGTGTCCGTTCAGAGTCTGCCTCAAATGGTTATTTGTGTTTATTTACTTATTGCCTGCTACATAGAGGGCAGGGCAATGTTTATACTACTCAGTGTTTTCTGTAACATTATGGCAGATAGTTTGGATCTCAATGCCCTTTGTATTTCCGTAGTTTTCTAGCAGTATTAAAGGATACATTGTAAATATTTCATCTCCTTTTCTAAGTAGTTTTCTTTTAGTTGAAAAGACCAAAGCAAATCAATCCTTGTATTTCAAACAAACCATGTTATACAGTGTAGTGAGCACTGGGATCTGGCCGATTTCACACCTGCTTTTTGAAACCTGCTAGCTGTGTGGAGTGATTTCCATAAGTAGCACACCAAACAACCACTTCAGTACCTTACGCTTTCTTAAAGCTGTCCAGTAAGCAGTCACATAAGCTAGGAAAATTCCCCAGAAGTTCACAGATAAGTTTTGGAGGATTTCTGAATGACAGAATAAGAGGCAAAAAGAGAAAGTTGTAGCACCATTCTCAGAAGCACAGCATGACAGAACTCCTCTGAGTGCGATGACATCCTACTCCAAAGGGGCTGGAAAGGTCCTTACTCAGCAGAGGGACCAGCAGCTGTGTCTCAGGCCTTACCAGAGACTGTTGCAATGCAGTCAACAATCTCTATTCCCACAGGAGGTACAACGGTGCTTTAAAACCAGCACTTCAGCATAACTCTGTTACCAACAAAGGAAGAAACAATGAATCACTCCAGTGCTCTTCTGAACTGGAACCAGCCAGAAGGTGCCAGGTCAGTCCTACAGCACTGGGTATTCCTGCAGCTGGGCACTGGAGATGCTGTCCTTTACCACTCTTTCAGTGCAGGGAGCTGTGATGCCACATAAACCTGCAATCACTTTCACTCCAGGAAGTTCCACCAGTGTGTCTAGCCATTTCTGACCTATCACTTTCTTCTAAGTCAGTTTAGCATACGTGGTTGAGAAATCTGAGAGACAGCATTATTTATTTGTTTATTCCCTTGAGGCACTTCTGATATTTGGTACATTTTGGTGTGATGTGTGTCAGGGCTCTTTGTTGGCAGTTATAAATATCTTTGCTCTGATTCTTGGAAAAACCTATATCAGTGTCTGTTCCTTCTTCAGGGATAATTCTTCCAAAAGAAATGCTCTCATCATCCAGTTGGTGTCATCTCTCTTTGGAATCTGTTCCTAGTTCTCTTAGGATATGCATGTAATACACCTGGACCATCACACCTCTCAATACGTCCTTCTCATGGACCCATGTGTGGTACCTGTGTGGTCCTCAAAGCCATCTTTAAGGCCTCCCTACCCCCAGCTCCCTCAGGAGCATCCCATGGGTATCTGAAGTTACCCTACATCCAATACTCAATATCTGGCAGCAGTTTTCACTCCTGAGACTGTCAGCTTTGGCTCAATTGTCTCAGCACTGGCTCAGGAGACAAGGGCAGGCCTGAATGCCCATGTCCACTGGGTGCCTTTCTGTCTTCCCTTGATGAAGCCGCAATCCTTTTATGACCACCATACGTTAACAAGTACAATAGGCAATTTCAAAGCATCACAGGCAGAAGCACTAATAGTAATTTGTGATATTTATGCCTATTAATAGCAGGACAATATTTAGCTGAACGTGACAGTATCTAAAAAAATCAATTCCTAGACTGCTCAGCTGTCTCACTTTGTTTCCGTGACTAACACATCCATTTCGTTCTACACCTTTTTCTGGTTTTGAACTATTTCTGCATTCAACCTACATAATTTTATTTCTGTGTTAATGAAAAGCAAATGTTGAAGTCTATCCAAAGACAGAAGAAACCAAAACAACCATTTCTTCCAGGAAGGAAAATTCACTCTTTCCTCTTACTGAGAATAGCTCATGACTCCTCTGGATTGCTGAAGAATGATTCCACCTACTGGGACTAAGTCACAGACACGAGACAGACCTTTGACAGATGGCTGTTCTGACTTGAAGTGATTGATTTTTAGATTCAGTTCATAGTGATGTTTGCTTAGTGGCTTCAAGATTCATTAGAAATGGGTTTGGTT
Organism: Penelope pileata; assembly: GCA_013396635.1. Lineage (NCBI taxonomy): Eukaryota > Metazoa > Chordata > Aves > Galliformes > Cracidae > Penelope > Penelope pileata. Next base: position 355,182 of record WBMW01001084.1, on the reverse strand, counting down.
TGTTCCTTGTGGCCTTTCTAGGAAAGTAATGTACAGCTGGTAGTTCAGAACTCCCCTTTGCTGCACCCGATGCTCTTTGTACAAGGAAGACAGAACGACTTCCTACAGGGCTTTTCATTTACCTGAGAATCTTTACAGCCTTAGGGAGAGGCAGATTTAGATCTCCAAAGTTTTCTTCAGAAGAGACTTCATTCTGAAGGACTAGACCAACTTCTTCATCTCAAATAGTTCAGTTTTGCATCTTAAGAAATCTGTAGAATAAAAGGAAAAATGTATGTTGCAGCAAGGAGGGCACAGAGTTGGTGCTTACTCTCGTTGTTCATTGAACAGCAGTTTTGGTGCTAGTTTTGAAGGCTGTTTACCATCTTTCCTGTTCCTTGCCCTCCTTCTCCTATTTTCCCTCCTTTGTTTTTCAGAGGGGCTCTCTGGAATTACTGTAACCTGACAAGAGCTCTCAGTCAGGTTGCAGCCTACAAACTGGGGAAGTGCATCCCACAGTTCCATATTTATGCAGATACCAATGGAGACGCTCTGGGAACGGGGCTGTGTTTCATCCAGCCCCTTCACACCTCGGTGTGATGCTCAGTGCCCTTCACTGAGCTGACCTCGTCAGGAGAAAGCTGTTCTGGGTGTGAGAACCCCACCTGCAGGTGTTTCACCTGTAGGACCAGGAAAGCAATGACTGCTTGAGGTTCCTCCCAGGCACCTCAATGTTGTTTCTTCACTAGGGCAGACCCCAAGCAGGGCCGTGTCGTGGAGCAGAAGCTCAAACTGACAGCAAAGTCACGAGTTAGCAGTGTGTTAGAACCACAGATGGCCTCGCCTAACTTACTTGTTACGTGTGTTGCAACATGCTTTATTGGCAAAACTATCGTTTCTTTTTTTTTGCCTAAAAAAGTGTTTTTAAGTTTCCTTTAAGAAGTTTTGGGGGTCGGTGGGTTTTTGTTGTTATTGTTTGCTTTGTTTTGTTGAGGTGTGTGTGTGCTTGTGGGTTTTTTCCCACACCACGTCTGTAAGCAATACAGGTAACTCCCCACACGAGCTGCACCGCGGAGCAGAGCGCTCGGAGGCCGCGGGCTGGGGGCGCAGAGGGGCGCGCGGGGGCTGTGGGCAGCGCGGGGCGGGACCGCGCGGCGCCTCACAGGGGGCGGCTGCGCGGCCGCGGAATGCACGCAGGCAGCGGACGGGGAGCAGCGGGGCCCGGCACTGTCCCCAGCTCCTCGGGATCCTTCTCTAAACGAACTGCCGATGCAGGTGTAACCATTTAGAGAGGAAAAAAAGAGAGAGGTTGCAATCACCTTTACGCCTCCTCCCGGAGGATGCACGGTGAGGACGGAGCCCGGCGCTGTCCCCGCGCGGTAGCGGCCCCGGGGGCGGGCGGGGGGGACTCTCCAGGGCCGCCGCCCCGCGCTCCGCTCCGCGCTCCCCTCGCAGCGCGGGGCGGCTCGAGGCGCGGCGCCGGCACCGCGCCTGCGCAGCTCTCCCG